>OY755243.1:33844407-34444407 GCA_963576725.1 Azorinus chamasolen | reverse complement strand
TCTACTCTGTTTGCTAGTGCATAAAAGGCGTTTATATGAAGGAAAGGGTTTTGTTGGAATGTTTAACCCATTTATGCTTTGAAAACACACTATTTCAGATTGCTTGTATACAACAATTGGATGTCACCCAACACGCTGCAGTGAGTTTGAGAAGGGTGGTGATCCAGACTCCTATATAAACAGCTTACTAAAGATAGCAACAGAAAACAAGGACAAAATTGTTGCCTATGGGGAATGTGGACTTGGTATGATATTGTCTGTATGAATTGCTCCATGAGAAAAAAATTCCATAATGTTGTGCATGCTAGTGGCAAATTCATAACTTATGCAAACAGTTTGGATCCAGGTGAGAAGTAGAGTAGCTCTGTGTCTCAGAATTATGCAAACAGTTTGGGTCCAGATAAGACGTAGAGTAGCTCTGTGTGTCAGGATTATGCAAACAGTTTGGATCCAGATAAGACGTAGAGTAGCTCTGTGTCTCAGAATTATGCAAACAGTTTGGGTCCAGATAAGACGTAGAGTAGCTCTGTGTGTCAGGATTATGCAAACAGTTTGGATCCAGATAAGACGTAGAGTAGCTCTGTGTGTCAGGATTATGCAAACAGTTTGGATCCAGGTGAGAAGTAGAGTAGCTCTGTGTGTCAGGATTATGCAAACAGTTTGGATCCAGATGAGATGTAGAGTAGCTCTGTGTCTCAGGATTATGCAAACAGTTTAGATCCAGATAAGATGTAGAGTACCTCTGTGTCTCTAGATTATGCAAACAGTTTAGATCCAGATGAGACGTAGAGTAGCTCTGTGTGTCAGGATTATGCAAACAGTTTGGGTCCAGATAAGATGTAGAGTAGCTCTGTGTGTCAGGATTATGCAAACAGTTTGGGTCCAGATAAGATGTAGAGTAGCTCTGTGTCTCAGAATTATGCAAACAGTTTGGGTCCAGATAAGACGTAGAGTAGCTCTGTGTCTCAGGATTATGCAAACAGTTTGGGTCCAGATAAGACGCAGAGTAGCTCTGTGTCTCAGGATTATGCAAACAGTTTGGGTCCAGATAAGACGTAGAGTAGCTCTGTGTCTCAGGATTATGCACAGTTTGGATCCAGATAAGACGTAGAGTAGCTCTGTGTCTCAGGATTATGCACAATTTGGATCCAGATAAGACGTAGAGTAGCTCTGTGTCTCAGAATTATGACAATTTGGATCCAGATAAGACGTAGAGTAGCTCTGTGTCTCAGGATCTAGACTGTTTGACACTCTGATTGTATTTTTTAGAAATAGTGATGTAACATGGTGAAAAAGTTGTGGCTCGACTGGGACTCGAACCCAGGGCCTTTGGCTTACCATGCCAACACTCTACCGACTGAGCTACCAAGCCACACAGCCTATCAACTTATTTCACCATAATCTCTACCCGGCTACACACACCCCCTCTACACAAGAATTGTTCCCGAATTCTTACTCAAAGAACACTCCACGAGTTTCTTATTATTACACATTATCTTCATACAAATCACCTTATGGGTTATTTACTTTGGTTGCCAAATGTAACATGGTGAAAAAGGTGGCCTCTGGCTTACCATGCCAACACTCTACCGACTGAGCTACCAAGCCACACAGTAAAGCCTATCAACTTATTTCACCATAATCTCTACCCGGCTACAAATACACCATGAATATTTATTAGCTGTATAATGGCATATGTACACAGGATATTTTTTTAAGGTAGAAACTGTAGCGTCAGATCTATTATAATTTCATTGGCAAACAGAGCTGACCCTGATCAGACGACTCCTACATCTGATCTGGGTCTGCTCTGCTTGCCAAGGTGTGAAAAGGTTTTTATATGAAGTAAAGGGTTATGGCTTTGTGTACATAAATATCCTAGATGTAGCATCTGTGGTGGGTCTACAGTGAATAGTTAATTATCAATGTTAAACTGACAATGTAGACCTACCTCACACAGCTTATTTGCAGCCTGTCTGACTACAGGTCCATGTACAATGTATAGTGTTTGCAAAATGCCACTACCAAGTCAGTTTCCTTGTACATGGCTATTATCAAAGTGTAGTTAGTTGTACTGTCTGTATTTAGCTGTTACCTGGAAAAGGGTCATATTTCTTTATAAACAGTCTCTCAGACTCGGTGTTTGGTCACTGAGGGTCTGTTCTGTTTATCATACTACATATATAACTCACATTAAGCTGTTTTTCAGAAATTGAAAAAGATTGTATTCTGCCTTTGAGATTTCTGCAAACACATGTCGCCATGTAAATGATAAAGGCACCTTCTGCTGCCAACACATTGATGCTATATACTAATACAAATGTATTTGATTGCGGACATGTCAAAAAAAGTCGAATGTAACATGATCTATGAAGCAAATGAAATTAATATGCACATACAGTATAACCTCTGTTATCTGGCACCCCATGGTTCCACGTTAGTATGCCGGTTAAGAGAGTGTGCCGGTTAACAGAATTATGCCTAGATTCACAAGTTTACTCATCCATAGATTCATTCCAGCAAGTCTTTTTCTCGCTGCGATGGGAATTCCTCCATGGCAACATATTACATGTAAATATGTACAACAGCACCGACCCTGATCAGCAGTTCTTTGATCAGGATCTACGCTGTTTGTCTTAACTGTCTTTTTTATGTACATTAGGCATAAATGTGTTAAGCGTACATACAATGGGAAGTAAACACACATGTATAAAGGGCTCGACTGAAACACTGGCACATTGCCTCTATGAATGGCAGGCTCACTCGCATGACGTTTCCAATTTCCTTCCAGTTCACCACACTGATATAGACTGACCACAAAAATGTATGTATAGTGTCCAAGTACGCCGTATTAGACAAGTAAAAAGTGTTCACTAATTATATGACTAATTATAGGACTGATTTCGCTCAGTTAATTTTGTACATGTGTATATCCATGTATTTTCAATGAAGATAACAATATAAAATCTATAAAGGACGGTCAATTTACCCTAGGCCCATAACGGGACTTATCCCCTACCTAAACGTAAAACGCTTTTTGTCAATGATCACGGGTCAGCAAACCGCCAGATAACGAGGTGTGAAAAACCGCTAATTTGTCTTTATCCGTCTGTCCAGGTATGCTGGTTAATGGTTAAAAGAGGTTCCGATTTAGAGAGAGTTTGGATACATAAAACAAATAGGGAAACTGCTGGGACAAAACAGCAGTGCCAGATAACAGAGGTTTCTGGTTAAGAGAGGTGCCGATCAACAGAGGTTATACTGTATATTTCCATGTTTTAAAAATATTTGACACTGCACATATTATGTTGAAGAATGTAGTTTGTATTCTGGGCAGGAGGCCTTATGTTGCGAATAAAGTTTTGTCATTGTCATCACTTATCAGAATCTTTGGTAATTTCTTCTTTATATTTCCGTATAGCATCAAACTTGATCTGATACCTCATTATAGATGTGATATCTGATCTGGATCTATACTGTTTCCTATGCAATAATACCATTTTTTCCAGAAATTGGTTAAATTATACAACAAACGGCATATGGTGATTACTCTGTTTGCAAGCGAATTGTCTTTCATCATCAGATCTCTTTGTATACTGTTCATACCAACATTATATGCATATTACACTTATTGTTTGGCTGAATACATGTACAGTATATAGCACACTGACTATAGTTAGTATAGCACACGGACCTTAGTAACACATTGCATCACTAAGGATTACCAACTAACTGTCATTCTTATTACAGACTATGACCGCTTACAGTTTTGCCCCAAAGAAACACAGCTCAAGTAAGTATATTAACACTTTACCTGATGAATATTCATGTACAAAATTATGACATCATGAATATTGATTAGCTTGATTTTCAGTATGAACAAAGAATTTTTACTTGGCAGAAACTGAAGAATCTTGTCAATGTAATTCCATAAGCAAACAGAGCAGACCCAGATCAGATGGCTCCCTCATGAGCCATCTGATCTGGGTCTACTCTGTTTGCAAATGCATGAATAGGGGTTTATATCAAGTAGAAGTTTAAGCCTTTAAATTGTCATCTTTTTTTATGCATCAGCCACTCAAAGAATGTAAGTATGAAGTAATAAGAAATAATTTCAACATATCCTAGATATTCTTGTAAAGATTTGCCTAATTAATATTCAAAGAGAACAGAGTGATAAAAAATATTTGGCAGGTTTAGGGTTAATTATTTTTCATATGAAACGCTGCCTTTGATTTGCTTTTGAGAGGTCACTTTGGCTTTTATTGATTTAAAATACTTTTTTTTATAAATTCAGTAAAGTTTATGTACATGTTGAATTTGATCTAATTTTTTTTCAGGTACTTTGATAAACAGTTTGAACTGGTAGAGCAGTTAGGACTGCCTATGTTTCTTCACTCGAGGAACGCCTCCGATGATTTTCTAAGTATTATAAAGAAACACAGGGAGAAAATAAAAGGTGGGGTGGTAAGTACAGATGTCTCTCATCAATCGTTTACTTCATGTATATTTATGACAGACAACACCAATTAACCATTTCCCTGTTCTATGTTTATTTCAAATTTCAATACATACAGAATATTCATGGACAAAATAGTTATAATGAAATATGGAAGGTGCAACATTGTAGCCATTTTAGCAAGTAAAGAAACATTCCTGTTATATCCCATTAGTAAACAGAACAGACCCTGATCAGACAGCTACTCTAGTGTTTGCTGACCTATTCCCTCATAGGCTATTTTTAGACCGAACCTCTTTGAATAAATCTACCGAAAAGGAGCAGTAACTAGAGAAAAGGAATATTGTAGAATTTTGTAGTTTGAAACCATTGTGATAAATAGAGCATTTGCTCCTATAGGAGCAAATGCTCTATTTATCAAAATGGTTTCAAAAATGACTTTTGCAGAGGTGTCAAAAGACGTCAATATGAGGGAAAGGGTTAAAGGGATAAATTCCAGCAAAATGAATATTTATGGGGGTATAGTGGAATCAGCCTGTTAGTTTTGCAGGTGGGCGACAGTCCAACCAGATAAAGCATACAGCATTAGGGCAAAATGCTGTTATAATTTTAAAGCAATTTTGATCTAATTTACAATATATTACTGTAAGATGTAGACGTGCCAGACATATTTTTCTTTTTTGTCAGATTGTTTTTTTTAGCTCGCCTGTTCGTAGAACAGTAGAGCTTATGCTATACCCCCCGGCGTGAGCGTGAGCGTGTGCGTGAGCGTGGCCAAGGTTAAAGTTTTTTGGACGGGTTGTTTTAAAGCTTAATATTTGTACTAGGATGCTGAAATTTTGTATGGAAGTTCATTTGAAGTTAAATATTGCTGTTATGAAGTTAAACATTAAAAATATTTTTCAATTTTATCAATTTTTGACATGTTTTGGACTTAGTCCTTTTGGCCACATGTCACCAGGTTAAAGTTTTTTGGACGGGTTGTTTTAAAGCTTAATAATTGTACAAGGATGCTGAAATTTTGTATGGAAGTTCATTTGAGGTTAGATATTGCTGTTATGAAGTTAAACATTAAAAATATTTTTCAATATTATCAATTTTTGACATGTTTTGGACTTAGTTTTTGGGGGGCCACAAATCACCTGGTTAAAGTTTTTTGGACGGGTTGTTTTAAAGCTTAATAATTGTACAAGGATGCTGAAATTTTGTATGGAAGATCATTTGAGGTTAGATATTGCTGTTATGAAGTTAAACAGTAAAAATATTTTTCAATATTATCAATTTTTGACATGTTTTGGACTTAGTTTTTGGGGGGCCAAAAATCACCAGGTTAAAGTTTTTGGGACGGGTTGGTATAAAGCTTAATATGTGTGCTATGATGCTGAAATTTGGTGAGAAGGTTCATATTGTCGAGACCCTTCCGACCATGCAACATTTTTGTCCTTCTGACCTTGACCTTGACCTTTGACCTACTTTTGCAAAAATCTTTAAATACCTATATTATTGGAACCATTTGGCCTAGGGCTTCCATACTTGGTATGACCATGCCATTTTTGCCCTTCTGACCTTGACCTTTGACCTACTTTTGAAAAAATCTTTAAATGCCTATAGTATTTGAACCAATAGACCTAGGGCTTCCATGTTTGGTATGCAACTTTCTTGTGTTAAGACTTTTCCAACAATAATATTTTTGCCCTTCTAACCTTGACCTTGACCTTTGACCTACTTTTGCAAAAATCTTTAAATACCTATATTATTGGAACCATTTGTCCTAGGGCTTCCATACTTGGTATGACCATGCCAATATTTTTGCCCTTCTGACCTTGACCTTTGACCTACTTTTGCAAAAATCTTTAAATGCCTATAGTATTTGAACCAATAGACCTAGGGCTTCCATGCTTGGTATGCAACTTTCTTGTGTTAAGACTACCTACAATAATATTTTTGCCCTTCTAACCTTGACCTTGACCTTTGACCTACTTTTGCAAAAATCTTTAAATACCTATATTATTGGAACCATTTGGCCTAGGGCTTCCATACTTGGTATGACCATGCCAATATTTTTGCCCTTCTGACCTTGACCTTTGACCTACTTTTGCAAAAATCTTTAAATGCCTATAGTATTTGAACCAATAGACCTAGGGCTTCCATGCTTGGTATGCAACTTTCTTGTGTTAAGACTTTTCCTACAATAATATTTTTGCCCTTCTGACCCTGACCTTCAACCTATTTTTGAAAAAATCTTTAAATGCCTATATTGGAACCAATAGGCCTAGGACTCCCATACTTGGTATGATCATGCCAAGTTTTTTGCCCTCCTGACCTTGACCTTTGACCTACATTTGCAAAAACCTTTAAATGCCTATAACAATTGAACCAATGGGTCAAAGGCTTCCATACTTGGTATGCACCTTTCTTGTGTTAAGACCTGTCTAACAGTATTGTTTTTGCCATGTTACTTTGACCTTTGACCTACTTTTGCAATTTTCTTTAAATGCCTATAAAATTTGAACCGGTAGGCCAAGGGCTTCCATACTTGGTATGCAACTTTCTTGTCTTAAGACTTTTCAACCATACCATTGTTTTTACCATGTGACCTTGACCTTTGACTTAGGTTTGCAAAAATCTTTAAATGCCTATAGCATTGCAACAAATAGGCATAGGGCTTCCATATCTGGTATGACCATGCCAACATGTTTGCCTTTCTGACCTTGACCTTGACCTACTTTTGCAAAAAAGTGTTTAAATGCATATACTTCCATACTTGGTTTCTATTTTTTCTGTCTGAAGACTTTTTCAAACACACCAATGTTTTTTTTACCATTTGACCTTGACATTTCACCTATTTTTGCAAAAAACTCTAAGTGCCTATAACTTGGAACCAATACCGGTATACCTAGGACTTCCATACTTTGTATGACCATGCAAACGTATTTGCCCTTCTGACCTTGACCTTAACATTTGACCTACTTTTGCAAAAGTCTTTAAATGCATATAACATTGGAAACAATAGGCCTAGGGCTTCCATACTTTGTATATTTCCTGTCTTAACCCTTTCCCTGATATTGACGAATTTTGATGACTCTGTATAAGTCACTTTCTGAAACCATTGTGATAAATAGAGCATTTTCTCCTATAGGAGCAAATGCTCTATTTATCACAATGGTTTCAAACTACAAAATTCTAAAAAAAAAATCCTTTTCTCTAGTTAATGCTCCTTTTCGGTAGATTAATTCAAAGAGGTTGTATCTAAAAATAGCCTATGAGGTAATGGGTTAAGACTTTCAAACCATACCAATGTTTTTTACTGTGTGACCTTGACTTTGACCTTTGACTTTCTTTTGCAAAAATCTTTAAATACCTATATTGGACGCAAAAGGCATAGGAATTCTATACTTGGTATGACCATGCCAACAATTTTACCTTTCTGACCTTCACCTTTGACCTACTTTTGCAAAAATCTTTAACTGCCTATTACATTGGAACCAATAGACCTAGGGCTTCCATATTTGGTATGTATCTTTTTTGTTTAATATTCTTTTTAAATTGATGAAAATTGGTATTTGGTTGCCTTTTTGTTGTGATATTGATGCAGTTAAGGTAAATTGAAAATTGAATTATTTTTTTGTGTTCAATATGACACGTTTTAGACTTAATCTTTAAACAGGCGAGCATCAGGTGGCTTTGACACCATTTCTGGTTTTACGTAGCCTTGAAGTTGTACTTTCCTGTATGGGCCATCTGATCAGGGTCTGCTCTGTTTGCTTTTGATATAATAAAGATTTGATCCTACTGTTTCTGCCATGACTGACAATTTTGGTGTCCATATGCTATTATAACAATTAATGCAATTAATATTCGTGATATAATTATTTTTAACATGAATATTCATGGAGTAAATGGTTAAAGCAATGTTTTGTCTTTGTGTACAGGTACAGAGCAACAGATAAATGTGCGTACTCAGATACTAAAATTGTCATTTCTCCACCAAACCCTATGTTATGAACACTCTTTAGAATCATCTCAAAGAGATGATTCTAAAGAGTGGTCAAAACATAGGGTTTGATGGAGAAATAAACTTATTAAAGTTATTCTTGAAAATGTTTTAATTTACACATGTTATCTGGACCTCAGCAGGTATCAAATCTCAGTTGTATAAAGCTTAGAACTGTAGCCAAATGATTTAGAAATGAAAACAAATGTCTGTTCAAATTGGACTGCTTCAGATTCAATCAAGCTATTGAGAACTACTGACCTGGTATCAAATGGCTTGGATCCTGATGAGATGTCTGAGTTATTCAGTATCTCATCTGGATGGAAACTGTTTGCAAATGTGACTCGGTCGTGGATAGTGGGATAAGAGTTAACCCTTTCCTCTATAGGCTATTTTTAGCTCGCCTGTTCGTAGAACAGTAGAGCTTATGCTATACCCCCGGCGTGAGCGTGAGCGTGAGCGTGATCGTGAGCGTGAGCGTGAGCGTGGGCGTGAGCGTGGCCAAGGTTAAAGTTTTTTGGACGGGTTGTTTTAAAGCTTAATATTTGTACTAGGATGCTGAAATTATGTATGGAAGTTCGTTTGAGGTTAAATATTGCTGTTATGAAGTTAAACATTAAAAATATTTTTCAATTTTTGACATGTTTTGGACTTAGTCCTTTTGGCCACAAATCACCAGGTTAAAGTTTTTTGGACGGGTTGTTTTAAAGCTTAATATTTGTACTAGGATGCTGAAATTTTATATGGAAGTTCATTTGAGGGCAAATATTGCTGTTATGAAGTTAAACATTAAAAATATTTTTCAATTTTATCAATTTTTCACATGTTTTGGACTTAGTCCTTTTGACCACAAATCACCAGGTTAAAGTTTTTTGGACGGGTTGGTATAAAGCTTAATATTTGTACTAGGATGCTGAAATTTTGTATGGAAGTTCATTTGAGGTCAAATATTGCTGCTATGAAGTTAAACATTAAAAATATTTGTTGATTTTATCAATTTTTGACATGTTTTGGACTTAGTTTATTGTGGGGCCAAAAATCACCAGGTTAAAGTTTTTTGGATGGGTTGGTATAAAGCTTAATATTTGTGCTATGATGCTGAAATTTGGTGAGAAGGTTCATATTGTCCCTTCCGACCATGCCATCATTTTTGCCCTTCTGACCTTGACCTTGACCTTTGACCTACTTTTGCAAAAATCTTTAAATACCTATATCATTGGAGCCATTTGGCCTAGGGCTTCCATACTTGGTATGACCATGCCAATATTTTTGCCCGTCTGACCTTGACCTTGACCTTTGACCTACTTTTTATACCCCCGTTTGAAAAAAATGGGGGTATATTGCTTTGCATATGTCGGTCGGTCGGTAGATCGATGGTTTCCAAACCATAACTAATAAACGACTTGGCATAGAATCTTCAAACTTGCTGTGGTGGTTGGTCATGACAAGTAGATGACCCCTATTGTTTTTTAGGTCACTAGGTCAAAGGTCAAGGTCACAATGACCTAAAATGGTGAAAAAGTTTCCGATCAATAACTGCTCAAGGGTTTGGCTTGGGATCTTCAAACTTGCTGTGGTGGTTGGTCATGACCACTAGATGACCCCTGTTGTTTTTGAGGTCACTAGGTCAAAGGTCAAGGTCACCATGACCTTAAATGGTTTCCGATCAATAACTGCTCAAGGGTTTGGCTTAGAATCTTCAAACTTGCTTTGGTAGTTGGCCATGACTACCAGATGACCCCTATTGTTTTTGAGGTCACTAGGTCAAAGGTCAAGGTCACCATGACCTTAACTGATAAAATGGTTTCTGATCAATAACTGCTCAAGGGTTTGGCTTAGGATCTTCAAATTTGCTTAGGTGGTTGGTCATGACAACTAGATGAGCCCTGTTTTTTTTTTAGGTCACTAGGCCAAAGGTCAAGGTCACCATGACCTTAACTGGTAAAATCGTTTCTGATCAATAACTGCTCAAGGGTTCGGCTTAGGATCTTCAAATTTGCTTCGGTGGTTGGTCATGACAACTAGATGAGCCCTGTTGTTTTGAGTTCAAAGGTCAAGGTCACCATGACCTTAACTGGTGAAATGGTTAACGATCAATAACTGCTCAATGGTTTGGTTCGGGATCTTAAAACTGGCTGTGGTAGTTGGTCGTGACCACTAGATGACTCCTATAGTTGTTGAGGTCATTAGGTCAAAGGTCAAGGTCACCATGACCTTAACTTGTGAAATGTTTTCAGATCAATAAATCATCAGTGGTTTGGCTTAGGATCTTCAAAGTTGCTGTGGTAATTAGTCATGACCACCAGATGACCTCTATAGTTGAGGTCACTAGATCAAAGGTCAGGGGGTCTGGGGGTATACATGTTTTACAAACATCTCTTGTTCAAAAATCTTTAAATGCCTATAGTATTTGAACCAATAGACCTAGGGCTTCCATACTTGGTATGCAGCTTTCTTGTGTTAAGACTTTTCCAACAATATTATTGTTTGCCCTTCTGACCTTGACCGTGACCTTCGACCTACTTTTGAAAAAATCTTTAAATGCCTATATTATTGGAACTAATAGGCCTAGTACTTCCATATTTGGTATGATCATGCCAACTTTTTTGCCCTCCTGACCTTGATGTTTGACCTACTTTTGCAAAAATCTTTAAATGCCTATAACATTTGAACCAATGGGCCAAAGGCTTCCATACTTGGTATGCAACTTTCCAACAATATTGTTTTTGCCATGTTACTTTGACATTTGACCTACTTTTGCAAACTTCTTTAAATGCCTATAAAATTTGAACTGGTAGGCCAAGGGCTTCAATACTTGGTATGCAACTTTTTTGTCTTAAGACTTTTCCAACCATACCATTGTTTTTACCATGTGACCTTGACCTTTGACTTACTTTTGCAAAAGTCTTTAAATGCCTATAGCATTGCAACAAATAGGCCTAGGGCTTCCATACCTGGTATGACCATGCCAACATGTTTGCCTTTCTGACCTTGACCTTTGACCTACTTTTGCAAAAGTTTTTAAATGCATATACTTCCATACTTGATTTGTATCTTTTCTATCTGAAGACTTTTGAAACATACCAATGTTTTTTACCATATGACCTTGACATTTCACCTATTTTTGCAAAATAGTGCCTATAACTTGGAACCAATATACCTAGGACTTCCATACTTGGTATGACCATGCAAACATATTTGCCCTTCTGACATTGACCTTAACATTTGACCTACTTTTGCAAAAGTCTTTAAATGCATATAACATTGGAACCAATAGACCTAGGGCTTCCATACTTTGGATGTATATTTCCTGTCTTAAGACTTTCCAACCATACCAATATTTTTTACCATGTGACCTTGACTTTGACCTTTGACCTTCTTTTGCAAAAATCTTTAAATGCCTATGCCATTGGATGTGATGGGCATAGGACTTCTATACTTGGTATGACCATGCCAACAATTTTACCCTTCTGACCTTCACCTTCGACCTACTTTTGCAAAAATCTTTAGCTGCCTATTACATTGGAATCTGAATAGACATAGGGCTTCCATATTTGGTATGTATCTTTTTTGTTTAATAATCTTGTTAAATTTATGAAAATTGGTATTTGGTTGCCTTTGGTTGTGATATTGATGCAGTTAAGTTTAAATTGAAAATTGATTTTTTTTGTATTCAATATGACACGTTTTAGACTTAACTTTTAAACAGGCGAGAGCATCAGGTGGCTTTGACACCATTTCTGGTTAGACCTAACCTCTTTGAATGAATCTACCAAAAAGGACATTTACTAGAGAAAAGTAAAACTTTAGAATTTTGTAGTTTAAAACCATTGTGATAAATAGAGCATTTGCTCCTATAGGAGCAAATGCTTTATTTATCACAATGGTTTCAAGAAGTGGTTATTACAGAGGGGTAGAAAGGCGTCTTTAACTATTTATGGATGAAAGGGTTAAGGTGAGATATGTATGCTAATTGCTTTCAGGTTCATTCATTCACTGGTACAAAAGAAGAAGTGTCAGCCATTCTTGATCAGGGCCTGTACATTGGTATCAATGGCTGTTCCTTGAAAACACAGGAGAATATAGATGCAATGTGTTCTATACCAAGTGATAGACTTATGATAGAGACAGGTAAACAAACGGGAGTCTTGAATGGCCCTTATTCTGCCATGTAAAATGTTTACTGAAAACTCTTTAGTGATTCTTTGTTTTTGGCTGATTGACCTAGATAGATAGATAGTTTATTCAGTACAAAGGCCATGGGCCCAGCAATACAGGATAGCAATACATACATATAAATGTAGTTTAGAATTGTCAACAGTAGATTAAATGGAATGAAAACATTCATTTCAAATCAAACAAAAAATATACGAGTCTGAGCATACTGTTAGAGGAAAATGATAACAGAAATTGAAGAGTAAATATAATAAAGAACATGTCAGCATTGACCGCATGTTTCTATGAAAAGGTAAGGGAGTTAACTCTATATATAATAACAACCACGAACTTGAGTGAATCAGTGAGTTACATGTACGGTTATTGTACATGCATGAAAAAATGTAGATCCCATGACAAACTGAGAGATGATACACATTCAATAAATCACATAAACGTTAATTCGGTTCTATGTTTAAAGCATTTATGGACATAGATAGCAAGTTTCTTTAACACGTTTTGATTTTCTGTTTTTTTATGAGATTTACAAACTTAGGTATGTTTGGGTGACGCCAAAAGTATGGTTTTATATACACTTTTCTTAGATCGTTGTATATAGAACATTCCAACAAAAAATGAAATTTGTCTTCTTGAACTTTACATACATGACACTTCCTCTCATTTCTTGGAATTTTCTGAGGTTTGTGCCAGCGGCCTGTTTCTACTTCTAATCTATGAGACGACAGACAAAGCCTAGTTAAATCTTGTCTAAATGTTTCAATGGTTACTGTATCTAAGTACAGTTAGAATCCAAAATCAGAGAACAATTTATAACTGCATGTATCTGCACGAGAGGATGTATTAATTTCGGCACTCCAGTTTTGAATGAATTGATCAGTCAGTCTTTGCTTACATAGCCTTATAAAGCATTCAATATTACCTACACCTTGATTTAACCATGCATACCTTTGTCCCAGCGATTCTAGTAGGACTATTACTTTCGACGCCCAAGAAACTTTATTACGGTAGGTCTGCATATCTTCCAGCATTAAATTATAAATTCCTTTTATGTATTTCCTGTCAGGGTTTTGTAATACATGTAGTTTAATCCAATATCGAATTATTGCAATATGTAGAAATTGTAGAATCATATCAATATTATATCACAAGGTAATAGAGCAGACTGATCAGATGGCCCCTACTTGAGCCCTCTGATCTGGGTCTGCTCTGTTTGCAAAGGCATAGAACGGAATGGAATAAAGGGTTAAGGACACAGAGACCTTTATGTACAGTACATTGTAACACCTTGCTAAAGTGACATTTCAAAGGGGTAGTATTGTTTTATCGTTAAGTCAAGTAATGGCTTAATGGAGAACTAAAGGAACACTGATAGATCCTGAAGAATTCTTACCTTAATTCTGCATTAACCCTTTCCCTGTTGCATATTCCTGTTAGAAATAATGACATCATGAATATTTATTAGCTCAATTTTTATAATGTAAAATTTTCAAGGGAGTTTTTTGCTTTGACAAAAACTGTAGAATCAGATCTATATCCTGTCAAAAGCAAACAGAGCCGACCCAGATCAGACAGTACCTTTAGGAGCCGTCTGATCTGGGTCTACGCCGTTTGCAAATGCTTTTAAAGGCATTTATATGAGGGAGAGGGTTAGATATTTGTTTATTCCTTTTCTTCATAGATACACCCTTTTAGTACCTTTGCAAACAGAGTAGACCCAGATCAGGATCTTCTCGGTTTGTTTATGGAAGTCTATAGATATGCTTCTACAGTTTCTTCAATGACCAAATATGTCTCTCATCATGAGCTGTTAGGAAAAATGTAATTCATGTTCATGAAGCCATTATTTTTTACATGAAATCAACCTTTTTACTCTATAAATATGCCTTTCTATGCCTTCCTACAGGAGCCATCTGATCAGGGTCTGCTCTGTTTGCTTATGGAATGATATATATATATATATATATATGATTCTACAGTTTCTACCATGGCCATAAACAAAATTCTTTGTCCATGTGCTATTACAACATTTAATCTAATTAATATTCATGATGTCATTATTCTTACATGAATATTCATGAAGTTAAAGAAGCATATGTTTATTCACTTAATGGTTGCTGATCTCTTTGCATGCAAATGTGGATTCTCACCATTTATGACCTATGCAAACAGTTTGGATTCAGATCAGGCCCCACAAAACGTGGGGTCTGATCTGAGATCAAAACTGTTTGTCACTCAGGCACAACTTCTGCAAACAAACACTCAGAAAAAATTAAAAGTTATGAAAATGTTGCAGACAACAATTGAGCAACAGGCGGCAATTGAGTAAGACAAAATGGTCATACAAAGATTTAAGAAAGGTTCTACAGTAATATAGATAAATATGCAGCACACAGCCGTGGTATATTTTGGCATATCATTATGTATTAGATATAATCCCCACCTAACAAAGTCGTACAGACCAACGTCCTAGTGGTGACATATATTTGCTGGAACTGTATTGAAAGTTTTCCTTGCAGATGCTCCATGGTGTGATATACGCAACACTCATGCAGGTTCAAAGTTTGTACAGACACAATTTCCATCCAAGAAGAAGGAGAAGTGGGAAAAGGGTTTTTGTGTAAAAAGCAGGAATGAACCAGCCAATATAATGTAAGTGTACAGAAGGATGCAATGGTCCTGCACCAAGCTCTATCACTGACATCTTTCAGTACTATTCCTTTTCTATACATTTATGGTGCAAAAAGATCTTCGCTGCATTATACATCAGGCTGATTGAGTCAGACTGACGAAGACATTCGTCATTGAAATGCATTCAAATCATATACATAGACCAGTTCATATGTCAGCTTGTGACATGGCGAAAAGGTCAGATATTCCATCCCATATAAGCATCTCCATTTCAAATACAAGTAGTACATTTCAGGTTCTAGAAATTTGTTTTAGATGCATCAGATGTGCAGTTTGTCAGGTTGGATAACTGATCAAGACTCGTGAAAATTTACTTTCCTTTTTTTCAGACAAGTACTGGAGGTAATGGCAGCAGCAAGAAAAGAGGACATTTCAGATCTGGCAAATACCATGTACGAGAATACAGAAAAACTGTTCTTTGGAAAAGACTTAAAATGAATGCTTCTAATGTGTAATAAATAAATTATTAATAATTCTGTTCCCTTGTTATTTCTCAATCAGTCAATTGATTTTACCTTTTTAACCTTTCCCCAGTTTAGACGACTTTTGGTGTCTTTACAAAAAGAGTAGACCCAGATTAGACGACTCCTTTAGCCATCTGATAAGGGTCTGCTTGGTTTGCTAAAGTTTCTGTAAAAGCTAAAAATGTATAATTATAGGAATGCAGTATGTGAATATTCATGTAGTAATAAATTGTTAAATTAAGTCATGGAGGAAAGGGTTGGAGGGAAAGTTGGAGGGAATAATCAATAGGAACCTATAGGAGCAAATTCTCTATTTATCACAATGGTTTCAACAGGTGACCTTTGCAGAGTCGTCAAAATGAGGGAATGGGTTATGGTAGAATAGTTGATATCACTATTTACAGTATTTAGTGCTTCTTTGCGTAGGAAGTATGAAGCAAACAGCAGACTCCATTCAGAAGGCTCTTAGAGGAGACTTGGGGCTAGTGTTTGCCTATGGTCCCTTTTAGGGACACTTCACATTATTGGATTAATCATCATTTAATCTGCTGGTAAACTACTGACTGTTTATCTGTCAGATACAGATTACAGTAACTGGTTTCAGATCATAGATGATCTTGATTGGATAACCAGTATCTGATCTGGATCCAAACTGTTCAAAATTGCAAATCCGGTCGCAATGAGCGGGCTATGACCTTTTAACCCTTGTCCTGCTATTCGCAACCAGTATACATTTGCAAACAGCTTGGTCAATAGTTTCTCAAAAGCTTCATCAAACTAGACGAACATGTAGTCAAATTGCACCGGATCCAAATTTGAGCATACATTAATTTTCACAGTAAGGTAAAGGTTAATACCATTGTTTTAGATAACTGCAACCTAAAGATGTGTCTTCTTGTTCTTGTACCATCCCCTGTAAGCAGCCATTAACCCTTTCCCTGTTCTATGTTATTCCAAATTTCTATACCTACTGAATATTCATCGACAAAATAGTTATAATGGAATATTGGAGGTGGAACATTGTAGCCATTTTGGAAACTAAAACGGATCTTTCAAATTCAAATAGCAAACAGAGTAGACCCTGAACAGATGGCTCCTATAGGAGCCATCTGATCTGGGTCTACTCTGCATATGTGTGAAAACATGTTTATATGAAGGAAAGGGTTAACATGAGCTTGGGTGTTGGACATGAACATTATGAAGTTTAGCAATGATCTACAATGTATATTGACCCTTTCCTGTATATAAACATCTTTTCATGCCTTTGCATAAAAAGCAGACCCAGATGAGATGGCTCTTGTAGGAGCCATCCGATCACTCCGACTTGTTTGCTTATGAAATGATAGATCTGATTGTACAATGTCTACCGATACAAAACATCCTGTGTACATATGACATAAAACTTATAAATATTCATGTTGTCATTATGTCTTATGTGAATGTTCAACGAGGAATAGGTTAAAGTGGACAAACAAGCTATAAGGTTTTGAAAAACTTTATTTGCATTGAATTTACGAATGCTGTATTCTGTACATAACACTTAGAGAGAAAATGTATGAACACAAATAGGCTAAACACCATAAACTTTGAAACATTTACAACTCGGTAATAAGCATGTAGCAAATTGTTTTTGGGGGTACAAGAATGCATTGGTTTGTGCAAATAGTGTTGTAGCACTGAAACTTGGCACAATATTTTAAAACGTTTACATCAATGAGATAAATACAAACTTTCAAAACTACTGCAATACTCATCTTTCAAATCTTGGTCTGTTAGTTGATATAGAAGCAAACATTTCATTGAATGCGTCTTATGTCACTTATTACCCTTTACTCCATAGATATGCCTTCGCAAACAGAGTAAACCCAGATCATACGGCTTCTGAACAACGAGTCATCTGATTAGGGTAAACTCTGTTTGCTTATTGAGTAATATAGATACGATAGTACAATTTTTGCCATGGTCACAAGTTCTCTTGTTCATAATGCCATTATAAAAATTCAGCTAATTAATATTCCTACTCTGTATTTCTTAAATGCATATTCATGGAGTAAATATTAAACAGCCTCTTTCACAAGGCATAGCGTTTGCAATTTACATAAAAAACTTTATGCTAAGACACATTATTTGGAACATTTCAGCCGACAATATATTGCAGTGAAAGAGTAATGTTGGTTATTTGGGGGACATTATGCAACAACAGTAAATGTAATTGCTAAAGCTCTTTGATCACATAAGTTTTATTGTCACATACGACTAAGTAAAGGAAATTTAGTTTGGTGACAGGATAAGGATATACACCAGTTTTTCTGAAAGTTTGTTACAGAACTATTCATGAAATATTTACAAACTACAAAAGCAGCTGTAGAAAATTCATTTCCAGACACCATGTATTTACAACAATTATTCAGAAACTTTTTCAGTATTCCTGGCTTATATTCGATAATAGCAAAGACATCTTGGGTCCTATGCTTATTGTCTGATCTGAATCCAAACTATCTGCAAATTTATTAATAAAGGAAAATACAATTCACTTAAAGATGTATTATGTACATTGAATATTAATTAGGTTGTCACCACATGTACAATGGCTAACACTGGTTGTTGGCCTACATAATAGATTTTATTCAGGAAAATAAGGCAATATACCAATCTTAACACATATAATTTACATGCAAATAAGCTAAATATACCGTTCAATGGTGTCAATCAAATGTAACGGTCAAAGGGAGCTAACTCATACAGGTACATCGAATGATTATTTCCGGTATGTAAAAATTTGAATCTTATGATGACAGATTCCGGCCAATGCCGAAGGTTGTTTCGTTGGTTTGCGTAGCAATCAATTTTTCTAAAAAAAATTCGACACAAACAACCATTTACTGACTGTGCTGTTTGCTCAGCATACATCTTAAAGTTAGACATACAGTATATATATTAACCCTCTAATTCTCTTTACTCTATAAATACGCCTTCCTACACCTTTGTAAACGGAGTAAACCAAGATCAGTCTGCTATGGTCAAAACTTCCCGTGTTCACATGCCGTTATAAAAAAATAAAGTATTGAATATTTCCTACTTCTTGAAACATTCTATGCCTAGGAGTATTTGCACTTCAATATGTCCTTCAAGTATAACCTGACTATAGCCACCATATCATGAATAAATATGGAGGTCGATAAGAGCAGGCGGTTGCCTTATGCAGGATGAACGTAATGCAGAAAGTTCCATGATGTGCTTTCTGCGTATTTTTGTCCAGCATGAAACTACCATTTGTCTTAAAAACCCAGATTTAGCCCTAATTTTAATGGCCACTATAGACAGGTTTAATTGTAAATTGAATCTCACAAGAAAAAATGCCCAGCTCACGATCTTCACGAAAACACTGGACCACAGATAAGAGGCATATTTTGACTATGATAAATGTTTTCTGTATTTTTTGCTATAAGTTGTTGGTTAATATACTCATCACAATCCCCTTCAAATGGGAACTTTAATGAGTGGAAACAAAACCAGTTTGGTTAACTCTTTACTCCATATATACATCTTTGAATGCCTTTGCAAACTGAGTAGACTCAGATCAGAAAGCTTCCAGAGCTCTGTTTGCTGATGGAATTACACAGTTCTGATTCTGCATTTTTTTACCACGGCCAAAACGCTACTTATTGACATGCCATAATATAAACTTCAAGCTAAATCAATATTCATACATACAGAGAAACAGATAGGTGCATACACAAATACTAAAACTGTCATTTCTCCACCAAACACTATCTTGTGACCACTCTCCAAGACAATTCTAAAGAGTGGTCACAACATAGTTTTTGGTGGAGAAATAAAGAAGTTATTCCTGAAAATGTTTTAATTTACGCATCTTATCTGGAGCTCTGTACATACATTGTTTCACACATAAATATGCAAAGGGTTAGGATATGAGAGATTCATAAGAACAATACAACTCTCACCTACAGCTCCCTAATGGCTCAAAGTTTAATGAAAAAGAAGCCACCAAAAGCTAAATTTTGAAGAGATAGGTGTAGTGGCAAGTCATTGCCTTATTTATGGTTTATTACTCAAATTGCAATCATTATAAATAAATGGTCAGTTAAATATTTAAATAAGAAAACCCATTCCCCTCCTCCAAATATCCTGTACAAACACGCTGTAGTTTCAAGTCCATAACTGTTTACACCATTCAAAAGCAGATCCTGTTACAGACTGAACTTGACTGGCTGACCAGGACAAAGACTGTTGAATATTGGCGGTGGAAAAATTTCCTCTGAAAGAAAAAAACAACAAAAAAATGTTAGGTAAATTAAGACAATGTGACTGATGATTACAGTGAAATTCAATACCAAATGAAAACAAGACACTACAAACAGGAACAGTGATCAATAACTGTGACCTTGAGATGACACAACTCAAAAGTTATAGCTCAAGAGATGAGTATACATCATATATGCCAAGTATAGCGAAATAAATCTCTATCTCTACAAGTATAAGACCAAGTTAAAAAGTTTCAGAGTGATCTTCCAAAATACATTAATACATATTTGTCTCGTCTAAGAAGTTTTATGGGGCTGGCTCAAACTATAGTAAAAAACAGTCATGATCAAGTTTTACATGATAACTATTTTAACTAGATTGACTTATGCCCCCTTAAATTATCAAATTTACAATGCCTATAAACATATAAAGCAGATTGCAATATAACAGAAACAAAAATTGCATTTGGGTTCAGGGCCAACCACAAATTATAGTCTGCATACATATTATGTGTACTTTTCAAATCAACACTAAAAGTTGCAAACATATTCATATGAAAATAATACTTATGGTCCACTTTCCCACAGATTACATGTATTCAGCTAAATATTGAAAACTGCCGACTTTTTAAGAGACATAAAACTGCTGAAACTAGCATGTTCGACGAAGATTCGATTTACTCCGAATCTGTTTCAGAACAATGCTTAGAATGTTTAATTTTCACAACAAAAGCTGACACAACAGGTCAATTGAAGGTCAAAACCCATGAGTAAGGTCTACTGTCCCTTTCCTCCATAGACTATTTTTAGATCCAACCACTTTGAATAAATCTACCCAAAAGGAGCATTAACTAGAAAAAAGGAATTTTAGTTTGAAACAATTGTGATAAATAGAGCATATGCTCCTATAGGTATATGTACAGCGAAACTAGTATGTCTAGTAAACATAATTGGTTTTATAACTGATTCAAGTGAATGGCAAACGTGTTTCCGCTGGTCTCTGCAGCAATGAAAAATATTCTCTCTTTCTTTTTTATTCAAACAACTCTTTCCTTACTGTGCTTTGTAGCAGTAAGTTTGTTTCAAGTCGCATAGAATCAGATATTTTGTTAAGTTAATTTTGTTGCTCAAAATGTTCCGAAATATAAGCAAAATCCATCTTAAACAGAAGAAAGCAAGGAAACTTACTGTATAATATTATGGTCTACCCAATGGTAAACCACTCTACAAAATTCTGCTATGTGGCCATGTATCCAGTATGAGTAGTCTAAGATAAAGTCCCAACACAGAGCCAAGTATCGACTCACATCTTTCCAAAAGTCTGGCGAGAGGGAATATATCTGAAAAATATACAACATCAGTTTATAGTTTGACTTGGTTCATACACATGTAATAGTCAGACTTATTCTCTACTTCATACAAACACCTTTTGATATATTTGCAAACAGAGTAGACCCAGATCATCTGTTCTGACTCTTTATAGAATGT
The DNA here is from genome assembly GCA_963576725.1 of Azorinus chamasolen. NCBI lineage: Eukaryota > Metazoa > Mollusca > Bivalvia > Cardiida > Solecurtidae > Azorinus > Azorinus chamasolen. The sequence continues at coordinate 34,422,873 of OY755243.1, read as the reverse complement.
AATAGAACTGACCCCAGTTTCAAAAACATTAGCTAATTATTTAGCTACAAAACCTGTTATTATAAAATTACACAAATGCCCACGTGAAACAAAATAAACTGTTTTCATTGGCACTTAAAGTTTTTATTCTACAACAAACTACTATCAGCCTATGTCGAACTAAACTAAAGCACAACCTGAATAATTACTACATGTTATACATTGTCAAATAACATCAGGTCCTCGATATCTGACACATGATAGTTTTGTCTTCTTCAGTGTTTATTTGATTGGTATTCTTGTTATATACCTCTTTTCAGCATATAAACAAATGATTTATCTAATTTTAAGGCAATGTTGCAAGTAGAGCCTATCACTTTCACCCATTCCCTCATATTAACGACTTTTGACGCCTCTGTAAAAGTCACTTTGTGATACCATTGTGATAAACAATGATTTTAAACTACAAAATTCTAAAATTTTCCTTTTCCCTAGTTAGTGCTCCTTTTCGGTAGATTTCTTCAAAGAGCTTGTATCCAACAAGAGTGTCCGGAGGAACACATGTGTCACCTGCTCGCAACTGACACAAAAACTGTTAATATGCTGGAGTGCGAAACTCAGAACAAAGAGGAATAACTCAGAAAAAATTGCATGCAGAGTGATGGACCTTAGTTACAGCAATGGTCCTCAATGAGAGGACGACACATGTGAAATTTGAAAGTTTTATAATGATTAGTTAAGAAATGACAGCCAAAATAAGAAAGTGTGACAGACAGACAGACAGACAGACAGACAACGGAAAAGTGATCCCTAAGTGACGAACTGCCTCTCGACAGGTGACACAAAAATAGCCTATGAGGTAATGGATTGATAGACAAAACTGTATATACCTTGTCTATGGCTGCTCGCCGGTGTTCTCTTGTGTACTCTTCAATATGGGCAATGAAGTCGACAAATCGGACAACATATGGTGACACTGTTGTGTAGACCATGTCCCAGTATACTGGAACGTTCACCTGTAACCACCTGTAACAACAAAAATAAATCAGGGGTCCAGATAAGATGCATAAATTTAAACAGCACCATTATTTCTCCACCAAACCCTATATTGTGACCACTCTTTAGAATCGTCTACAGATTGGTCACAGTATAGGGTTTGTTGGAGAAATGACGATTTTAGTATTTTGGAATGCTTCTTTATCATAAGCTCTGTTATGTATCATTTCTTTTCCTTTGTTCTTTTAGGAAATTTGGGTAAATATTTTCCACTAAACCCTATCTTGTCGATACTCATTAGAATTGCTTCTCCAAGACGTTTCTAATTGGCACCAACAAGATAAGTTTGGCAGAGAAATAAGAGATTTAGATACACCCGTATACTCTTCTTATCTCTATTTCTGAGAGAGATGCACATCTGGATATATGGGCAATCCATCTACAGAGGCCAGTGTGTCTCAAATCTATGATCCTATCTTCACTGCAACAGTGAAGAGTGCTGAAATATTAACCTAACACTTTAGCAAACAGAGTAGACCCAGATCAGACAGCTCCTATAGGTGCCATCTGATCAGGATCTGCTCTGTTTGCTTATGATATAGATATGATTCTACTGTTTCTGCAATTGTAAAACTTTCCTGTATTAATGACAGTTTAAAGTTCTTCTAACTAACATTTATGACGTCATTATACTTTACACAAATATTCATAAAGTAAATGGTACGGAAAAAGACAAACTGTCCACACTAGAGACTGTAGCAAATAATACTACATGTACATTGTCCATGTTAGAGTTGTAACCATAGGAACAGAATGAAGGCTAAGTGCATAATGGTAACACTCAATGTGGCAAACTCATGCTGACCTTTGCAAGCAGTATGGATCCAGATGAGACATCCATTTAACTCAGTATCTTATTAGTATCCAACCTATTTAACTTTCTGCTCCTCTTTTCAATAGAAGTTAATATTTTGACAATATTAGGAAGACATGCTTATAAAGGTTATAACCCTTTACTCCATAAATACAACTATAAATGCCTTTACAAACAGAGTAGACCAAGATCAGAAGGGAGATGTAGGAGCCATTTGATCAGGGTCTGCTCTGTTTGCTTAAGGAATTATATAGATCTTCAGCGATTTTTTTCCTGGGATTGTGAATGGGTCCGGTACCCCTTGATTTGTGAAACATTAGCGTCGTTTTGGCAAAAATTGTGAAAAAAGTATCGGTGTTTTTACAAAAATTGTGAAAATTTGGATAGGTGGTTAAATTTAGCTGTTGAAAATTTTTTTGGCCAAATATACATTTGCGGACCGAGACGCATACGTTTTATTCATATTCTTGTAAAAGCGTCCGAGATGTGCAAGGAAAAGCGATACGAAATTCGAATACCCCGGACTTTATCCCGAGAAACGGTTTGAGATACAAAATTTTGCAAAGGGGAATATAGCGATGTAAATATTGGTAAAAAAATAGGTGTAAGTACAAAGTAAAAGGCCGATTGTGAAATAATTCAACAGCTTTGTGAATGGGTCCGACGGACCCTGCTTCTAAATTGTGAAGGTCCGTTTCAAATTGTGACAGGGTCCGTTTTACGGTACCAGTTATATAGGGAAAAAAATCGTTGATCTTGATTCTTCAAATCCTGCCATGACCAAAATTTCCTGTGTCTATGTGCCATTATAGAAAATAATCTAATTGATCTACATGATTTCATTATTTCTTACATGAGTATTCAAGGGCTAAACAAAGTAGTTTGAACAGTTTTGCATTACACTTTTGAGATGAAGTAGCAAAGTTTAATTTTGGACTTGTGGCAATGGACTTTTACAAACTCTTTGGGCAGAAGCAAGTCTTAAAAAATGTGTTCTACAATGTTTACAAATCTACAGAGCAGTTGGCAAAAACACACATTCATTATAATTATAATCTATATGGCAAATATTAATCTGGTTTGACATGAACAGGTGACGATCTCAACCTTGTGTCATAAATATGATAGTATAAAAAAATCCTGTCTTGTGCAAGAAGTCTAAACACAACCAATTCTGCATTTATACCACAGGAGCCATCTGATGAGGATCTGCTCTGTTTGCTCATGAAATATGATTCTATAGTTTCTGCCATTGTCAAACTACCTGTGTTTATAAAGAATTAACTAATGTCCATTATGTGATTATTTCTTACATTAATATTCATGGAATAAAGGGTTAAAACAGGTTGTACTGTAATGTCTTTTTATCCCTACACAATTTAAAAGACAAACAAATACTTACTCTACAGCAACAATGCTGTAATAATAAACTCTAGACCACATCTGCTGCAGAAATCCCAAAACACCATATGCTTCAAGAAAACCAACAGTTCGTGAATCTGTAATGAATGAAAGGTTTACATAGTTAATATGTATAAGATTGCTCCTAGTTTTGGATCTGTTGGCTCCAATATCTTGATTTGGGGCATACTGTTTTTGATATTTTTGTTTCTGTTCTTGGCTGTACTTTTACAAATACTTTTACAAAGCATCATCCTTGACACATATACTCTGCACATTAGCTGCAACTTTTGAGTGGAGTCGTGTCAAGGACAAGATCAATTTCAAGGACAAAGTCGAAATTTTAAAACGTTATCTCAAGTCATTGAATTGTGGCAAAGATTGGAGACTTCATCTTTGGTATGCATACTCTTCTCATGAAGCTGCAATGTTTGTCCCCTGTTGCATCGAAGTCCCATTTCAAAGTAAAATGTAAAGGTCATAGGTCCTAGTGCCTGTTGGGGCCAAATGTTTCACAAATACATTTTGTTTACAATAAAAGTTTACACAGCCTCACAGGACAAAAATATTTTCAGTTTGTTAGGTTAGGAGCTGTCTGATCAGGGTCTATTCTGTTTGCTAGTTGAATTTAAAAGATCTGTTTCTTTACTTTCTAAAACAGCTACAATATTCCATTTTTCATATTTCATTATGACTATTTTGTCAATGAATATTCAGTAGGTATTGAAATTTGGAATAAACATAGAACAGGGAAATGGCTAACAGACGTTTTTGCTATGCACTGGTATTTGCTATGCACTGGTATTTGATATGGTAGGTTGGGTGGTTCAACCCGGGTGTTCTAAACAATGCAAGTTGTTCTGTGCACTGAAAACCACTGGGGTCTTCCTCCATCTGTAATTAGCTGGATATCACGATATGACTTAACCCTTTCCCTGTTCTGTATTTAGGCAAAATTTGAATACCTACTGAATATTCATTAACAAAATAGGTATAAAGAAATATGGAAGGTGGAACATTGTAGACATTTTAGAAAGTAAAGCAACATATCTATCAAAAACTATTAGCAAACAGAGCAGACCCTGATCAGACGGCTCCTCTAGGAGCCGTCTGATCTGGGTCTACTCTGTTTGCAAATGCGTTACAACATGTTTATATTAGGGAAAGGGTTAAATACTGTTAAAACGACGTAAAAAACGACCCCAATACAATCAAACAAGCACTGGTCATACAATTTTTCCCATGCCAGTTGAAGACTTGTACTGTAAGTATAATGCTGCGGTTTGAAAATGTGTAAGAACAGAACAAAAATCTTGCACATATGATTTAAGTATCTTATAATCAAGTATAAGTAGAAAAGTTGCAAATAAATACCACAAACTTACTGTTGAAGGTTTTGCTGGTATGGACATCATATGCAACAATAGCAATCACTGTAGATATGAGGAAAAACATGACCCATCTCCATGGAAACCGTAGCCTTGTCATTTTCTTCAAAAGTTCCTAGAAATTAAAAATTGAAATGCATCAACCCCTCAAGATTTCTCACCCATTAATTAACCTTTGAAAGTGAAAATCCAAAAATCATTATGCTTCTTGCCATTTTAACTCTTTGACCTCCCCAATCTCCTTCACCTCAATCTCCTATACTTCCATATCTATCTCCCATGCTCTCTCGGACACAAATTGGATTTTTTTTTTAAAAAAAAAGCATGATGTTATACAATTGATCAAAGTTTACCTCACAAATTGTAGTCATGTTGGCGAAGTCCCCAGAGTTTTTGCCGTGTGACATCTCTTCGTTGGTGCGTAAGAAGGTCATGACTGTCTGTTGAAGAAGTTTCTGGTCAATACGGCCTCTCACATTATCCCACTTGTTCGTTAATTCCTCCATCAATACTCTAAATGTTTCATAGACAAAGTTATCAGAAACAGAGTAGCAAAGCACATGGAATAACATATATTATTGCTTACGAACACTTACAAATATTATTGTTTAAGGAATGTACAGAAAGTTTTTTGTTTTTATGGAGGTATGAAAAAAAACCTTAGCCACACTATGAAACCGCAAAATTCTTGTGTTAATGGGCCATTATAAACATTCTGACAGCTAATTAATATTCATGATGTTATTATTTCTCCATTGAATATTCATGGAGTGCAGGGTTAATCAGAGTAAACAAATATGAATGTTTTATAAACAGAGTAACAAATATACCAGTGTGACACACATGATTGTACTATGAAAAGCAACTTGTCACCTCAGAGCAAGAACTCCCTATTTTAAGTGTACATAGGTTACATATACAGCACATATTGATCTACTGCATTAGCTCTTAACACTTTCCCTCATATAAACGTCTTTTCACGCATCTGCAAACAGATTACACCCAGATCAGACGGCTCCTAGAGGAGCTGTCTGATCAGGGTCTACTCTGTTTCTTAATAGAATTTGATAGATCTGTTTCTTTGCTTTCTAAAATGTCTACAATGTATCACCTTCCATATTTCTTTATAACTATTTTTTAATGAATATTCAGTAGGTATTGAAATTTGGAATAAATACAGAACAGGGAAAGGGTTAAGTGTACATAGGTTATTATATACAGTTGATCTTAATCTAATGAATATTCATGTAAGAATTGACAGGAATAACAATGAGGTGAATTTTTATACTAGCATCCGAACATAGAATTTTTAGCCATGGCAGAAATGCAGCAGATCCTTTAGGAACCATCTGATCTAGTTATATTCTGTTTGCGTAGACATCAAAAGGCGTCTCTTGCCAGGTAAATGTGCAGAAATAAGATCAACGTTCCCTCTTTCCCTCATATAGATGGTATCTGGCACCTTTACAGAGGAGATCAAGATCTGACAGCTCCTGTCTGATCAGGAGTAGTATTGATGTAATTCTACAGTTCCTGCCATGGCCAAACTTTCCTGTGTTCACATGCCATTATAAAAAATAATCTTAACCCTTCGCTTGCTATGCACGTCAATATACCTACCTGTAAATAGTGAAGACCTAGATGAGACAGCTCCTACAGGAGCTGTCTCATCAGGGTCTGCACTATTTACAAGTTGATTGTGCAACCAGTGCACTCCACAGCAGTGACTGCACAGCGAAATACTTGTACACAGTGAAGATATATGTAATTGTACAACAGGGCATGGGTAAAGAAGGAGAAATGTATTTTAAAATTCAGCAAGCGAAGGGTTAATATAATTTGTGTGATTATTTCTTACATCAATACAAATGATGGGAATGGTTACGGTATTTACCTTGACTGAGTGAGGTGTTTCAGATACAGCTGACACCATAAGGAATAAGACTGCTTGTCTTTTGACAGACATTCTATCAAGCAGGACAACACCTGTAATAAACATCACAATATACTGACAAGTTAACACTTTACAAAATACACATGCCATACAGTGTTATGGCCCTTGGTTAGACTGTATCCCTAGTGATGGTGAATAAGTGTGTGAAGTTTTAATAAGATTTGCTTGAACAGTTTGAAAACAATAGCCAAAGTTAAAGTTTTTGTTAAAGTTTAGAAAATTAGATCGAAGGTCAAGGTCACAAGTAAAAAAAAAAAAGTAACATTGATGGAAAGATCTTGCCAGAAGGGATTCATATATGAAATATGAGAGGCCTTCCGATTAAGGTTTCGACATTTACTCTTCCTTTGATATTATTTACCTCTGCCTTCAGATCTGTGGAGCAGCCTGGGACAGCTCTGGTAAGGTAAGATGGGAAAAAGTGCCTGAATGATGTACTAGGGTCCTTGCCATATGCTATCACCTGAAATTAAATGAAACACCTGATAGTTATAATTTAAAATAATAGAATTATAATGTTTATACCCTAACTTCTAAAAGAGGATGATTTACTATTGTCCATATGTCCATTACACCTGGTCACAGTAAGAGGAGACATCATTGACCTAAGGGCATATTTCTAGTTTCTAAACTTGCCTTACATGTTATTTTTCTATAAATGCCATTTTCTGCAAAAAGTTTCCATGTTTTTAGTTTATTAGAAACAAGATCTAATTGTTGACAGGTTCAGTTACAGGATGTGACCACTGTGTTACCATGGTGACCAACACTTTTGCAACACAATTTAAGTTTGGGGTACTCAAATACCCCTACAAACCAATTTTCCACAAAATAGAATAACATCTATATTGCGATCAATCAGAGGCCACCACTCTGTTACCATGGCAACCAACTCCTTCGAAACACCTACGATGGAGTTTGAGGTACCCAAATATCCCTACATACCAATTTTCATCAAAATATCTAAAGTTTAGCCAATCAGAGCCCAACCAATAGTTTCAAAACACCTACAAATCAATTTAGAGTACCAAAACATCCTGACATACAAATTTTCAACAAAATTGAACAATATCTAAATTTCTTTTGTGTTACAGCTCTTGTACACCACACATTTGCTATTGGGTAAAAATTTGTCATAAATAATAAAAGAAAATGTGTGCATGGGACATGTATGCCCCCGCTGCCAAATATGAAATAGATGAACGACAGGCCTGAGAGGGAAGACATAGTACAACTCACTATGATTATGCTTCTGACAGACCAAATATCAAATCATTCCAGCATACACAAGCCAAGAAATCTTTGACGGAAAATTTACAGGACTGACTTATGTACAGACAAGGATAAAACTTAATGCCCCCGTTGCCTAAAGACTGGGGTTCACTTCATGCATAACAAAGTTAAAGAGCAGAGTAGATTTTGCTATCAGAAAAGGGGAAATAATTCAGTAGCAGAAAATAAGAGTTATGGTTCTTCTTGTATGGGTGACATTTCTGTCCAACATTTTCAGAACTTATTAAGGCATAACAAAGTTACAGAGCAGAAGGGAATTTGTACACTGACATAACAAAATATGTCCCTTCTAGTGTACGAAAAAGATTTAATTGAATGAATATTATAATGAGAAATGTCAATGACTTGCGATTCCCCTCCTACCCCCACCAGCAGACACACACACCCCACCACCAAAAAAGGAACACTACAAATGGCAATCATTCCAGCACATTTGCCGTAGAATGCAAACAAATATAGTAGGTAAGCAGGATCAAATGGTAACTGTATCACAATAAAATTCTATGGAAGTCAGTTTAACATTTTCTGTCATATAAATGCTTTTGCAAACAGAGTTGACCTAGATCATCAGATCTGCAGGAGCAGTGTCCGACAAATCCATTGCCCGGAGCCCGCGGGCTACCAGAAAATCTTGTCGGGACATCAAAGAATTTCAAAACAAGCCCGCCGGGCTAAGAGTAAAAGCAAAGATCATCAGCCCGGCTATAACAGATAATCTAGAACGTAGGGCAATTAATAATGACATGTTAATTTCCCAGAGTTAGGGTCGGTATACATGCAATTAATCTGGAGTGTGTTTTCTGACGCGTGTCCTGTTGTTTACTCACTGAGCGTGACAACCACTGACGCAGGTCATGTATTGGCTATCAAGTCATTTAAATCTCCGCCCAAGTGATGCATGACTGACACTTGTTCGTTGAAATGTTTAATCTCCGAATCCCGCAGAGCAAGAATATTCCATAGGTAATCTAGATTTAAGCTCCGCCCATCGTGTGTGACAGTTTCAGTTGACTAATAAATTGGATCAATTACCGCTTCAATGGTGCGAGATTTGGAACCAAACTCGCTTATGTAATTAACTTCCGGTCGCTCATATCATTAACAAAACCAAAAAATAATGGGTTTTCGCGGATCGAATCTCGGCGAAAATCTACAAATTTTCTCTCGCTACTCAATTTGAAAAACTTTATTTTTTTCACCTCGTCTTTATTTCTTCAAGATTGACGATGTTTGGCTCTGTTAACTCACGTTACATGATTGTGTTATATCATATGGGGTAAAACAAGAATGAAACCTCGATCTATTTAGACCCGATTTTCTTCCAGGTAAAAAAGATGACTTCCACAATATCTTCTTGTATGACTACATTTGTATTTGAAAATGTCTTATTAACATCTGACACACACTGAAAGGTTAAAATAGGTGCAAAGGACCTAAAATCAATGTTCTGAATTTAATTATTTAATTCCACATTACTTAGAATGGTGAAAGTCGATTTTCTATTTCAAGCCATTTAAAACATGATATGACCAGATCTGTCAGTATGAAATTTTATTTAATTAATGACAAAGGTAATGACAAATAATGAGTATTAGACAAAATAGTAATAAATTGCCATTTAAAATTTGTGTTCATTTACTCATTTCAACATCTAGTGGAATGTTAGTATAACATATATTCACAGTCTGACAGTGCAAATTCATCATCTGATGGAACACATTTTGTCAGAGTCGCTTCAAAATCTGTCATAGCTAGCGCCCCTAGCAGTTAAATCAAGCGGAAGAATGGCAATTTAAAATAAAATAATTAAATTTAAGAAAAATGTAATATAGATCTAGTTTTATGATTGTGTTGTCATTATTCTTAAGGGACATTAGGTCTGAATGAGTACATACACCATACACGGATGCAAGGTCTTACCATCTGGAAAGTGAATAAAAAATATCTGGGCTACTAGATTTTCTTTCTGGTAGTCACTGGGCTAGTACAAAAAAAATCTGGTAGCCCAGTGGGCTACCAACAAAAAAATAAATTTGTCGGACACTGTGCAGGAGCCATCTGATCAGGGTCTGCTCTGTTTGCTTATTAAATTGTAATATGTGTGAATCTACAGTTTCTACCAATACCAAATGCACAAAAATAAAACATTTCATTTTAAATTATATATTAATATTTGTACACAAACTGGCAGTACTTTTACCTTCAATTTTGGATAGAGCTTGAAGAGTCTTTTCCTCAGATCTGTGGGCAGCATAGATCCATACACCTGATCTAAGAGATGGAAATATTCCTTCAGTTTTATTTCTCCTGCAGCTGATCCCAAATCCTTATTGTGTGAACTGTAAATAGATAACATTATATAAATTACATTCAAATTTCAAACTAAGTTTGTACTGCTTCCTCATAAAATTATATATTAAAGTAAAGTTCAACAATCAATACCATTTGTATTCCTGACAGCGGTCTAAGTTTTAATAATCTTTACTGAACCAGATCACGCTTAGCTCTTTGAACTAGATCACGCTTAGCAAAGAGCTAAAGGGTTAAATACAAACTTGTCATTGGATGATAGCAAAAACAGTTATCAATTTCAAGTAACACATTGTGAGATGTGCTGGTATAGAACTACCTACCTAAGAAGGTTTTCTAAGTACTGGATACAGTAACTACCAAGTTTCGGCATCCCAACATGAGGAAACATTAGGTCCAGCCAGACTGAAATATAACAAAATACAAAGCTGCAAATCAGAGCTATAGAGAAAGATGTGGAAATCCTATACTGTGACCACTCTAAGAACCATTTCAAAAATCTCTTAACGCTTTCCCTCATAGGCTATTTTTAGATCCAACCTATTTGAATAAATGTACCGAAAAGGAGCATTAACTACAGAAAAGGAAACTTTTAGAATTTTGTAGTTTGAAACCATTGTGATAAATAGAGCATTTGCTCCTATAGGAGCAAATGCTCTATTTACCACAATGGTTTCAATAGGTGATTTTTACAGAGGCGTAGAAATGCGTATTTATGGAGGAAAGGGTTAAAGAGTGGTCACAACATAGGGTTTGGTGGAGAAATAAAGGAATTATACTTGGAAATGTTTAAATTTACGCAACTTATCTGGATCTCTGGTAGATAAAAGGCATATTTGCATAACCATATCTGGGGTTGGTGCTCATTAGAACAGCCCTAAGAGGCCTTCTATGGTCTGATCATAGATATATGAAGTAAAACACTCCACAACAAAGTTAGATGGGTGTAAATTTATTTAAGCTAATTAACCCTAATTTTGTTCTGACAGACATTTTGCAAATTACACTTTTTTATCACTTGTATAGAATTTGAAACCTTGTTATTTACAAGCAAAGATAATTAGAACAGCTTCAAAATACAGTCCTTTTAGCACCTATTGAATTTTATATATCTATAACTGCTCATCTATCAACCCTGTGAAAAGTGTCACCCGGATTCAGCCACAATTTGTATGCTATACATCATAATGCAGCAGTGTCACTATTTTCACAGCTATTGATGAGAAAGTCTTCTAGGAGTGACAGTAAAGAATGTATACCAGTCTCGGCATTAGGGACACTTGGTTGAGATTTTTCATTATGGAAAAACCTGTTTATGATTAAACATATAGTTTTGTAACCAGTTGTGCATAACCAGAAACCTCCTGCAAGAATCCTTTTATCTGTGCCATGATTTTGTAAATTACAGATGTATCCAATTTTGTCAAGTATTGAAAGGATTAAAATGACTTAACTAAACTGATAAGATATAAAATCAGTGAAAAAATGTTTTTAAAACTACTAGCCCAACCAGGCTAGTGAAACTAAAAGTTAATGTTGAACACTGATAATGAGTCACAGCAAAACAGATTTTGGCAGAGAACATGTATCGTGTATATTTCATAAAACTCCATCAACGGCTGCCAATGTTAATACTTCCCCTAGCATGCTGGAGAATCATATCTATATTATTTCATAAGCAAATAGAGCAGACCCTGATCAGATGGCTCTTGCTGGAGCTGTCTGATCTTGGTCTATTCTGTTTGCAGAGGTGTGAAAAGGCATCTGTATCAGATAAAGGGTTAGCAATTGTGCTCTAAGTCGGGAGATAGCTTAATGCAGAATGAAGGTAATGTGTAAGCTCCCATACACGCTTTCTTCATTACTTTCATTCTGCATGAAAAGAACACTGCTTTTAAATAAACACATACTGTTAAAGACCCATTGGTTCATCCATTAATTGACTGCTATAAGGATGTTCTACTGCATTGTAAACACCGACATAAATTCACTCACCTCTCAGCCCACTCCTGAGGCTGGTGCACCCCACCTGTCCTATGGCCCATAGCAGGGACAAACAGCGCTCAGGTCTGTTCAGGGTGCTCCTAATGATCTCCTGGTACTGAAAAACAATTTTAAAGTTGTACACCAGGAACTATTAATTCATTAGTTTTATATGACAGTCATGCCAGGCTTCTACAGAAAAGATTATGTCCAAGTCTCTTATTTACTGCCTGGCCTTATTTCTTGGTTAAATCTTCTCTTGTTTGCATTCACTTATAAATGGCTCAGAAGTTACAATAATAAGGACTCATGTGAAAGAGTTTGACAAATTTATTCATAAACAAGAGTGTGTTTGTGAAACACTTATGCCCCAACCTTTGACCCTGAAGGATGACCATGACCTTTGGACCAGGGAGTTGAACAAGACAAATCGTCTTTGTGTGGTGAACATTTGTGCCTGGTTATTTTGAAATCCATTCACAGATAAAAAAGTTATAGAAAGTACACAAAATTTGCGACAGACGGACAATGCGATTACTATATGCCCGCCGTCGGGAGGAGGGAGGGGGATACCCCATCATTTATTATGACTCTTAAGTTAAGTGTGATGGACTGATAGACACTTGGGCAAGCCCAAATGTAAGATACAGTAAAGTATGACGGACAGATAGACACTTTGGTTAGTCCAAATGTATGATACAGTTAAGTGTGATGGACTGATAGACACTTGGGCAAGTCCAAATACATGTACATCAACCACTTTTAGAAGTGGGATACAAGAGATATACAAGTACCTGTGATAATTTACTGACAATCACATCAGGCTTAGCTCTGGCCATCAGCTGTAGGAAAATCTTGTAACCATATGTGGAGTTTCCATTTTGATTCTCCTCAAGCATGGTCAGCATACAGAAGTACAGTACATGATCCAGTGTGGCCTTGTTACAGTCAGCAAAAACAGAAGTGATCAGTGTGCTGCAACCTTTCTTCATCAGGTTGGATGGAAAATCTAAAAGATCAGACAATGAGACAATAGCCTCAGTTATATAATGCACAGACTACACTGATATATATTCAAGCTATAATGCGACTGGCATGCAAGTATAGTTCGATTTCGAGTGCTGAGCCGTGACTGCACTTTTCTATTTATAGAAGTTGCAACCGTTCTAATTTATGGGTAAGTGGACAATGGTTGTCACAAGAAGATCGTAGTAATCGTGCATTATTAGTATATGCAGTAAAACCTCTCTATAACGGCCACTAAATTACATCAAGTATTTGTGTTAAAGGCAGGTGGCTGCTTAAAGCAAGGTGAAAGTAAAACAGAACGCTCCTATAGGAGCATTCTGTTTTACTTTTACCTTGCTTTAAGCAGTCACCTGCCCTATATTCCAGCTAATTAACACATTTTAGTGGTCGTTATAGAGAGGTTTTACTGTAGATGCTTATCACTTTTCTGTATAACCATAGGTCACCCCGGAACAAATACATGGCTTGTGACGTGTTTTACCTCTACGGGTGGACTGGTCCTAAAGGTCACAGCTCACGGGTCAAAATCGAACTATAGCAAGATTATGATTATCTATGCAAACAACTTAGATTCAGATCAGATGCTCAGTAACTCACTACCTCATCAGGATCCAAATGTTTGATACTGACCGTAGATGTGAAAATCAATGGAGAGAATCCACTTAGCAAATTTTGCAGCCTACAACTACTTGGCATACAATCAGAGCTACAGATAACGGTGCGTACTCAAATACTAAAATCATCATTTCTCCACAAACCCTATGCTGTGACCACTCTTTAGAATCGTCTCTTCGAGATGATTCTAAAGAGTGGTAACAACATACAGTTTGGTGGAGAAATAAAGAAGTTATACTTGAAAATATTGTAATTTACGCATCTTATCTGGAGCTTTGTACAATGACTAACCAGTTAAACAGCACTATACGACCTTTGTTGTGTTACATAGTTACAATGATGTTAACCCTTTCACTCCATGAATAATTATGTAAAAAAAGAATGATGTCATGACTATCAATTAAATGCATTTTTATAATGGAATATGAACACGAGAAATTTTGTCTATGACGGAAACTGAAGAATCATATATATAAGAATCTATATTATATCATAAGCAAACAGAGCAGATCCTGAACAGACGACTCTAACAGGTAGATCTAGATCTAGTCTGTTTTCAAAGGCGTATTTATGGAGTAAAGGAATAAATCAAACACAAACTAGAATTGTTTTTGATACAAAAACTGAAGCACCCCCCCCCCACCACATGTAAAAATGTCAAAGTCCCACAACTCTGCAGAAAATCATTGAAACGGAACAGGAATAAGATATGCACAACTAGGCATGGTGCTGATCAATTCTATGATGTTTCATGAAAATCAGACCAAAGGTTTTGAGAAAACCATGCGGACAAATTAAAATCAGACAGACAAACGGACACCGCCCACAAAAACTAGCAAGGTACATGTATATTCAACTATAGTCAAGAAGAGCTGCAGATGTATCTAAACTGTATTTTTGCGACAAGTCCAATAAGTAGTCAGAGTTTTGCAGAGAAATGAAAAACATTATCTGGATCCATGATTGTCAAAGGAACATCATTTGGTCACTTAATGATAACTCCATGAAAAGTCATGTAATAATCTAGAAATAATGACACCATGAATATTGAATAGATTACATACATGTGATAACTACCGACGGTAGGTGAATTCTACCGTTTTCAGAGGTGGTTTACCGTTCTACTTTAACGATCTACCGTTTTTGAAATACCAAGGCAATTTTTTTAGTGACATGTATTTTCCTCCCTGACAGAGTTTATCTGTTAGTTCTCTACACACACAGACCGCCTTTAGCTTGCTACCATGCTGTGATCCACGCTTGGTCTGTTTTGGTAGGGACCAATCAAGGGAATCCCCTGTGGAGACCATGGAGAATTCCCGAATTACATAATCACGAGGTGGTTCCGGTTTTCACTCTACTACTTTACCAAATAAATTGTTCGGGAACCAGTCGTTTCAAAATGCAAACGTCTACCACAAATATCACATGCAGCAGGTTTATTACTCAAGCGAGGCGACATGGGAGTGTCATGACCCTATAATAGGAATTATAATCTCATAATTAAGTTATAAGACATAGAAATGCTTCTCTGCTTCCTTGTCAAAGACAGCTGCGCTTGGCCTCGTTGTTGCAATGGGCCGAAACACCTCGAAAATAAGACTGCTTGGACTGATAATCATGAATTTGATTTGTACACTAAATTACTTTTTCATTAGTATAATAAATGGTAATGACACTAAAGAAGTAATTGAAAACACCATGAATTATTATCTACCATTGCAAACTCTTCAAAAAATAATAACTATATAAGTTGAAATGTCATCAGTTTTCGCGACGATTGTAGATACGGACTAAAACACGGACTCTGGACCTGATGGGATTTCGACATTTCTGTGTCTGCTCAAGGTTTGCAGTAACTAACTTGAACTGAGTAAAGGCTTAACTAACTTGAACTGAGTAAAGGTTTAACTAACTTGAACTGAGTAAAGGTTGTCATTGGGAGTATAGCTAAATAAGGGCTATAAAATAAGCCAACCCCCCCCCCCCCTAAAAATGTTATTATAAAATAAGATAAAATGGAATATCTTTTTCATTATATGATAAAACTAATAAATCTTGATTTTTTCATGACATTATTTAATAAGGAACCCAGTGTTTTGGGCTTGAGACCTATTGATTTCAATGTGTCCTTTTGACAAATAAAAAAATCTAGAATTATTACTGCATGTCAATTACCAGTATTTGTTTTTAACCCTTTCCCTGTTCCATTTTTATTCCAAATTCCAGTCCCTACTGGATATTCTTAAACAAAGTAGTTATAAAGAAATTTGGAGATTGGAACTTTATAGCCATTTTAGAAAGTACAGAAACACTTAAAATTTCAAAAGCAAACAGAGCAGACCCTGATCAGATGGCTCCTATAGGAGCTGTCTGATCTGGGTCTACTCTGTTTGCAAATGCACAAAACCTTGGTTTATATGAAGGAAAGGCTTTTTTTTTGCCAAACCAGAAAGTGTAGAATCATTCCTATATATCATAAGCAAACAGAGCAGACCCTGACCAGACAGCTCCTGTAGGAGCCACCTGATCTGAGTCTATTCTCTGTGCAGTTTATGCGTGAAAAAGATGTTTATATGAGGGAAAGGGTTAAGTGTGTAAATGTTATGCGTGTAATGTAAGGTTTAATAATGGAATGGTATGCATTTATGGTAAAGTATGAATGATAATGTATAACAAACATAGGTATGAAGCAAATTTCTTTTTTCTCCTCCATATATTTAATAATAATTTTGTCGCGTCAGTAAAATCTACCTGACAAAAGTCAAATCTACCTGACAAATTTCCTAAATCTACCTGACATGCCTCAGCAGGTTATCACATGTATGAGATTACCAATTATAATATGAACAAAAGAAATGTTTGCAATGACAGAACCTGAAGAGATTTATAATATTCCATATTTAAAGCAAACAGAGCAGACCCTGATCAAGGTCTACTCTGTTTGCAAAGGTGTATTTATGGAGCAAAGGTTTAACAGACATGAAAAACAGCTCTTCATTGTTTTATCAACATATGATCATGATGCCTCAAAAGCTTTGTTTATCGAACAGACCACCTGACTGACTGCAAAGGGGTAACTGATTTGCTAAGGTATAGAATAAGCTCTTTCCATGTTACATTCACAATTGTGATAACCTCTGGAAATAGTTTGGATCCATCTGAGATGCTTAACAAATTGGCCTCTACTAAGGTTTTAGTATTTAAAAAGAAACAAATGATTTACTGATTTTAAGATAATAATAACTAGTTAGAGAACAATGAAGCATACCTTTGTTACTTGGAAGCAGATATTTGTCAGTCTCTGGACAATTTTCAAGTTTCAAGTTCAAAAAGGTAACCAAGTCCTTCAGCCACAGCTCTGGTTTATCAGGAAAATGTGCTTGGGACTGCAACAGCACCGATTTCAATTCTTCCTCAGTCACCTGTAAACAAGGGCACAGTAACAATTGAAAGCAATTAAAACTCACATTTAACACTTTCCTCAATATAAATGCCTTTTCACACATTTGCAAACAGAGAAGACCCAGATCAGACAGTTCCTATAGGAGTTGTTTGATCAGAACTGCTCTATTTGCTTGTGAAATTATAATAGATCTGACTTTTCAGTTTCTACCAATACCAAAAATATCCTGTATACATGATTATGCCATTATTATGCATTATAAAAAATCAGCAAGTACATATTCAGGACATCATTATTTCTTACATGAATATTGAGGGAAAAGAGTTAATCCTTTAACCCTTTCCCTGTTCTAAGTTTAGTCCAAATTTCAATACCTACTGAATATTCATTAACAAAATAGTTATAAAGAAAGATGGAACTTGGAACATTGCAGACAGTTTAGAAAGCAAAGAAACAGATTTATCATATTCTATTAGCAAACAGAGCAGACCCTGATCAGACAGCTCCTCTAGGAGCTGTCTGATCTAGGTCTGCTCTGTTTGCAAATGTGTGAAAACACGTTTGTATGAGGGAAAGGGTTAACTGATAGGGACACATTTTGATGACATTGCAACACAGTAGACCCAGATCAGACAGCTCCTGTAGCAGCCATCTGATCATGGCCTGTCCTGTTTCCTTATAGAATATAGATCAAGTTTTACAATTTCTGCCATGGACAAAAGTTCCTGTGTGTTTATATGCCATTATGGAAATTCAGCTTATTAATATTTGTCATGTCATAGTCACATTATTTCTTACCTGAATATTCATAATGTAAAAAGTTTAAGCAATTGATACAAATATCCTGCTTTTAAGTCATAAACGTTTCTAAGACTTTTCACTGAACTCAATTTCTTTATTAACCCAAGGTTTCTAAATTTAAATGTCCTTTCACACTTTCCAAACAGAGTAGACCTTGATCAGATGCTCCTGTAGGAGCCGTTTGATCAGAGTCTGCTCTGTTTGCTTATGAAATCCTTTTTGTGTTATCCTTGTATTTAATGTAACTAGCATGTTAATAATTCTTTATCTTTTATACATTTTTACTTTAATATCAAGTCTTTTACTATAACACTATGTGCATTATATTTGTGACTTGATATTTTATTTGATGAATATTGGATCATGCATGTTTAAAATGCATATTAATACAAACAAAATATATCTATCTATCTAATACTATCTATCTTTGAATCAACACCAAAAGCAGATTAATATTTCTTATTTTATAATCCTTGTTGGTAAATGATGCTGTTAATCTAACTGATTCATTTCAAGCACTAAAAAGTATTACATCTTTAATTGCATCTTCAAAAGGTCTCTTTCTTTTCTCCTGCTCTGGCTTTTTGCGAGCTGACGAAACTTTCTTCTTTTGAGCTCCATCAGAAATGCTTTTGCCATTTGGTTCTCTGGATGACTCTATCTTGTCAGCAAACTTTTCCTGTTTTCTCTTTGATCCTTTTTGTTGTTCTTTGGCAACAAATGCGTCATATATTGTGGAACACTCTTTTACTGGCTCTGAAAAACAATTTTGAAATCCAATGTCTTACTGATCTGTGATCATATTAGAACATTTTACAAGTCCCCTGTAATATAAATTTTAAAATAAAAACAAGATGGTGCATAAAAGTTGTAATTCCCATATTTTACCTGACTTCATAAATATTAATTAAGTGGAATTTTATAATGGACTACAACACAAGCGAACTTGTGCCATTGTATCAAATTATTTTAGCCAACAAAGCATACCCTGTTCAGAAGCTCCTACAGGGGTTGCCTGATCTACCATACTCTATTTTCAAAGGCGTAAAAAGGTGGGAGTATCAGGAAAACGGTAATTCGTCCTCCCAACTAACGCTGTTTAAAAAAGAACACTGGCATGCAATGTGGCATATTTTACTTATGATCTTTGAAACTACGCTGTACCTAGAGGATCGATTCTTGGCATGTTGTCAATGAATTGCTTCTTCTGCGTTTTAGTCAAGGGTTGAGTTGGAGTCTTCGACTTCTTACTCTTCCCGACAACGGCCCAATTACCGGTGCTTGCCATATTGAAGTTTGAAGTTTCTGACAGGAAATGACGATTACCGGATATTGTGAAATGATCTTGGTAGGACAGACGCTTGACTACAGTCGTAATTACGCTAAAAATCGACTTTGGTGTGGAATAATTCCTGGCCAACGAGACAGCATACCAGCCATCTACTTATCTGTATCTTTTACGGTGCAGAAGGTCCTGTTACACTGTGTTGTGGCGACCGTATGCAAGTTATATATGTAACCGGTTGTTAGACTAGCATAGAACTAAGAAGGAATGACATACTCTTGCATTGCGGTAAACACTCTTGGTTTGTATAAAACATAGCATGCAGACTAGTGGCAAGTGTCTGGTTGAAACCGGTTAGACATAGACATAGACAAATTTTATTTTCCGTCGGATACAGCAAATAATACAACATAAGCCCTGTACCGAGTAGGGCTTTTATTCCAACAAAACAAAAGTATATCAACAGTAAGCAAGTAAAAAAACAAATATAAACAAGCTTGTAAAGTTTAGACTACACATAAAAACAAGCAAAATTGCACGCATTTACTAAAAAGCACACGAACCACGGCTTGTGGTATTTAAACAATTAAGCATCACAGAAAAAATAATAAGACATACATACAAAGCAGATCTTAATGTTAAACTATACCAATCTTGCAAAAAAACAACAACAACAACACACTGTAAAGCAAACTAAAATACTTTAGGTTGAACAGTACGAGCATTCACACATGGGGAGGTCCCAGGCCTGCAACATTTTCCTGAACTTTGGATAGCTCTCTACAGATCTTAACTCAGTTGGGATCGAGACTGTTCCAGATCCGGACCGCCTCATACCTAAATGATCTAAGTCCATACATGGTACTTTTAACTCTCGGAAGATCAGCTAGATTTTCTTTCCTGAAATTGTAATGAGAGTTTTTAAGATTTACTTAATTGTTCAAGTAGGATGGAGGCTGGTCATTCAAGATTTTGAAAACTTCTCCAGCCATATACTTCATTCTAGAGATGTGCAAAATAGTAATTTTAATTGCAGCTAGAAGGTCTGGGAGAGGAGACAAGAAATCATCATTGATGAATCTTAGCGCCCTCTCCTGGATCTTTTCCATTTTGTTGGTGCTGACCTGACTGCAAAAGTGCAATAGGGCAGTAATTAAAATTAGAAAGAATGAAAGAATTATACACCGTTATCTTTCCATTTTTTACTGAGAAGTTTTCCTAATCTTTTAAGAACAGCCAGTTGCCTTGAAGCCTTTTTGCAGATATCGGATACATGATCATTAAAACGCAGCATAAAATCAATATTTATACCTAATAGTGTAATGTTAGTTTCACAGTTTATTACAGAGCCATTTATTTGAAAATTGGAGATAAATTCGTAAATCCTTCTTCCTAAGCAAACAGCCTAAAACTTGTCAGGATTGGCTTGCATTATATTATCATCAAACCAAATCATAAGTTGGAGACTTTCATTCTCTAGAACTGATTTAAGTGTATTTACGTTACTATGAATAAAAGATAAAGTATTGTCATCTGCATAATTGTAGATCG
Source organism: Azorinus chamasolen (assembly GCA_963576725.1). NCBI lineage: Eukaryota > Metazoa > Mollusca > Bivalvia > Cardiida > Solecurtidae > Azorinus > Azorinus chamasolen. The sequence goes on along the minus strand of OY755243.1, from coordinate 34,402,008 downwards.
TAGAGTCTTTTACAAAGTAAAATATGTCATTGATAAAAACATTAAAAAGAAGAGAGCCTAAAATAAATCCCTACGGAACTCCTTTAATCAGGTTTTGCCAGCAGCTGGTAGAGGATCCAATCTTTATCTTTTGTCGTCTGTCACCTAGGTAGCTTCCAAGTAAATCAACAGCTCCCTGGGTTAAATTGGTATGTAAAGTATAGCGACGAGATTTAATAAGAGCATGTGCATTGCGCATACGACTGTTATATAGAAAGTGGATATCAAAGTACCACCAGTATTGGCATGATTATATATGAGGGATTTAACACACACATTTTGTTTTAATCTTTAGCTTTTGTGTTAAGTTTAACCTATTCACAATTAACATGGTGAACGTCGTGTTGAAAACGTACGTCAAAGTGAGATTGCTTTAGCTCAAATAGCCACGAGGTCCTAAATGTGAACTACTTTGATAGTGCTTTCGATATATCCGTTGGCATATATTATCCGTCATCCACAATAAACTTAAACATTTCTTCTTAAATATCTGGGTCAGCTGTGCCCAAAGTTCACAGAGGCAGTCATTGTGAGGTTCTCTTTCATTTCGGTTCCAAACACAGAAATTCGTGCAGAACTCCTTTTGCACTGGCAACCAGAAGAATAACTTTTCGCTTGGCCATATATGGGACGTAGGAAAACAGTGTAGACTCTGATCAGACGCCGCATAATGAGGCGTCTGATCAGAGTCTACACTATTTGCTGATAGGAAATTCAATTTAAAACAAAACGAGATTGAAAATTTAGGCCAGGCACCCCTTAGATAAAAAAAATGGACTAATCCAATATACAAGCATGGAAGAATCCATTAGGAGCAAATGGGTTAAGATCTACAAATTGGAGCTAGAACAAAGACATGCATTTAATTAAATCCGTAATGCATGCATGTTTTGATTCTGTTCCATTCAATTACTTTCCCGTCTAATACGTTTGCTTTGTTGATGTAGGATTTGTAATTAAATGTTGATAGTTGTAATTAAACCCTTGTCGGCTTGCTGACAGTGGGATTGCTGTTTTAATGTGTATATATGTATATACGCCTTCTTGAGGTAAACATACTGAAGTATTAATGCCTCTGTTTCTGTCATGTTTTGTTATCTCAATATTCTTCTTTTACTAACACAAACTTTTGACATGACAGTTAACTGTTACGTACACAGATTAGATAGTACGTCTTTGCAAACCGAGTAGACCCAGATTAGAGGCTCATATCGGAGTCGCCTGATCAGGGTCGGTTCTGTTTGCTTTTAACATAATATAGATATGATTCTACAGTTTCTGCCATGACCAAAAACACATGTGTTTAATTAATATTCATGATGTCATGATTTGTTACATGACTATTCATGGAGTAAGGGTTAACCATTGACCCAGTGCGTATCCAAGAATTAGGCCCAGGTACGCCCCTGGAAATGAACATGTTTACAACGGGTAGACATTTTTGTGTCACATGCTAAGAGGCAATGTGTCACTTAGGGATCACTTTTCCGTCGCCTGTCCGTCTGTCTGTCTGTCCGTCATACTTTCTTTTTATGGCTGCCATTTCAAAACTAATCATTATAGAGCTTTCATATTTCACACGTGTCTTCCTCTCATTGAGGACCATTGATGTAACTAAGGTCCATTACTCTGCATGCAATATTTGTTTTAGTTATTCCCCTTTGTTCTGATTTTTGTCACACTTTCTTTTTTGGCTGTCATTTCTAAACTAATCATCATAGAGCTTTCATATTTCACATGTGTCTTCCTCTCATTGAGGACCATTGATGAAACTAAGGTCAATCACTCTGCATGCAATACTTTTTGAGTTAATCCCCTTTGTTCTGATTTTCACACTCCAGCATATTAACTGTTTTTGTGTCAGTTGCGAGCAGGTGACACATGTGTTCCTCCGAACACTCTTGTTTTACTAAATATTACTACTGAATCAAGCAACATTCGGATACAGAGTTCTCGAAAAACAATGATAGATCTACATGTACATGTATAAGTAATTTAGATTTGCTCTTAATCTGGTATTTTACATTTGCTCTTAATCTGGTAAGAAATAATAATACAAAAATTGATTCAAATTGAGTGACAAAAGTGAATGAAAAACACAGCAACTTCATTTGTTACCCTTTTATACGATACATATAAGAATAATGTTTATTTATCATAATATTTATTACATTTGTTGACTCATTGATTATAAAATATATTACATGTATAGCATTCGATAAGGCTCGTATACATGTAATATGATTTCAGACATTTGTAAACGTGATAATAAGTTAACACACATTTAAAAGGCTCTATTTAGTATTTAAAAAGAAAAGTATCTGGCAAGTGTACTGATATATAGTGTCATTTCGCTTCCTTAAACTATAATAATTGTATCACATACATGTATACATCATATGTGTGTACCGTATAGCATCTGACTATCGCCTATGTAAATATATAAGCACAGTAGTAAAATTACATAAATAAAGACGAGAATGAATATTTGGAAAGAATGGCAAAACAGCTTAGATCCATACGTGATTCTTAGAGGACTTTTTGATGAAACTGACTTACATGTGTACACATGAAGTGATCAAATAAAAGCGAATTGAAATGAACTTATCGCAGACTTAGTGATGAGTAAACATGAGCTTATCGAAGATTAAGTGAAGAGTGAAAATGAGCTGATCGATGGCTTAGTGCAAACTGTTTTACCTACACTCTACGGGACTTTTATGACAATCCTTGCAAACAGTTTTGCTCCAGATGAGATGTAGGGTAACCCAGTGTCTCAGCGGGGATCCAAAACTGTTTCGCTGGCTGATGATAACTGATAATTTGAAAAGAAATGAAAGAAAACACTGCTTTCAGTAGTCAACTGCCTATAAATGTTGAAGAGCATGTACGTACACCACATTTGCACTAAGTCATCGTTATGTGAAACCTTCAAACATTTAAGGAATATAAAGAATATGTTTTGTTTTCATGGAAGTATAAAAAAACTTGTTCACACTGTATGAAATCGCGTCTTTTATACTAAAGTGTGACCAAGTCTTGTTTTACACCTCCATGAAAACATAAAATATTCTATATATTATTATAATTTAATACCACTCCTGAATGTAAGAAAGAAATTGAAACAATATTCACAAATAATCTGTTTAATTTTAACATTTAATACCGATTAATGATTAATATAACTGCGGACGAATACAAAGTAGTCTCTGCAAGCCGGTTTTTTCATCGGGGTATGAAAAAAAATAATTCAGCCAATCACAGCTCACCAAAAGTAATGAAAACAAACAATATTAAATTATTATGAAATTGTTTGATTGACAAAAAAGTACGGATAATGTATCACGAGACGGTAAACTATCGAATCTTGTCCCGGGCCCGTGTTTTAGGTCGTTTTTAGGTCGTGTTTTTAGGTCGTCTCCGGTGGGTTGCAGGTGATTCCGGGACCCGAACCCCCAGTTGACTCAATTTCTTTTATCATGCCCAGAGACTGAAAAGAAACCACCACAAAATATTTTGGCATAACTATAAGAGAAGCATTTGTTTCTGTATGCGTAACTACTAAGCATATACAGTCACTTGTTACAGTGCATTGTAAAACTTGGTTATCTTAGGAAAGCAGATAACAAATTGGACTGTTTTGTTATTATACCTCCCCCTTTTGAAAAAATGGGGGTATATTGCTTTGCACATGTCAGTCGGTCTGTCGGTCAGTCGGTCGGTAGATCGATGGTTTCTGATCGATAACTAATAAACGACTTGGCGTAGAATCTTCAAACTTGCTGTTGTGGTTGGTCATGACAACTAGATGACCCCTACTGTTTTTGAGGTCACTAGGTCAAAGTTCAAGGTCACCATGACCCTAACTGGTGAAATAGTTTCCGATCAATAACTGCTCAAGGGTTTGGCTTATAATCCTCAAATTTGCTGTGGTGGTCGGTCATGACCACTAGATGATCCCTATTGTTTTTTAGGTCACTAGGTCAAAGGTCAAGGTCACCATGACTTTAAATGGTAAAATGGTTTCTGATCTATAACTGCAAGGGTTTGGCTTAGTATCTTCAAACTTGCTGTGGTGGTTAGTCATGACCACTATTGTTTTTGTGGTCACTAGGTCAAAGGTCAAGATCACCATGACCGTAACTGGTAAAATGGTTTTTGATCAATAACTGCTCAAGGGTTTGGCTTAGGATCTTCAAACTTGCTGTGGTAGTTGATCATGACCACTAGATGACCCTTATTGTACTTGAGGTCACTAGATCAAGGGTCAAGGTCACCATGAACTTAACTGATGAAATGTTTTCCGATTAATAACTGCCAATGGTTTGGTTTGGGATCTTCAAACTTGCTGTGGTGTTTGGTCATGACCACTAGATGACACCAATAGTTATTGAGGTCACTAGGTCAAAGGTCAAAGTCACCATGACCTTAACTTGTGAAATGTTTTCCGATCAATAAATGATCAGTGGTTTGGCTTCAAAGTTGCTGTGGTGATTAGTCATGACCACTAGATGACCTATAGTTGAGATCACTAGATTAAAGGCCAGGGGGTCTGGTACAAGATACAAGAAACTTTATTTATAGTCGGGTGTTACAGAATAACATTAAACATTAGCTAGAAGCTATTTACCGACTAAAACAAATTGTCTGGTGGGTGTATGCATGTTTTACAAACATCTCTTGTTTTTAAATGAGTCCTTTTAGATTTTCGATTATAATATATTATTTCATTAGGGTAACACACTGTTGAAAAAGGTACTGCGATAGACCCTTTCCCTCATATAGACGACTTTTAGCATCTTTGTAAACTGAGCAGATCCATACCAGTCTGCCCTTGTAGGAGCTGTCTGATCACGGTCGGCTCTCCATGCTTATGGGATAATATACAAGTAGATAGGATTGTGAAGTTTGTATCACAGCCAAATATTTCATTGTTAATATGTAATGTTTTTTAAAAAAAATAATATTCATATAGAAAAAAGGTTAAACCATTTTGCAATTTTTTATAAACCATTATTCGGTTGTTCCAAAATATTAGATTGAGAGCATTACACGCTCATACCTAGCTAAACATACCATACATTAAATTCAAAACACATCACGTGTATCTCACTAGAAGATCAGACAGCACATGTAAATGCATATTCAACATATAAAATATTTCATTGTTTTTTATATTCATTAGAGGTGCTATTTTCATGGCGAGTAACTCGATTAGCGTTTCTGGGCAGTAAGAAAGGTTTTGATGAGATTTCAGAATTTTTGATTGCAACTGACTCTACACCAGATACATTCCGTACATACCCCGTTTAGTTGACCCCGCACCAAAGAGTCGACATTCCTTACATACCCCGTCCAATTGACCCTACACCAAAGGGACATTCCGTACATACCCCGCCCAGTTGACCCCGCACCAGAGTCGACATTCCGTACATACCCTTGATACACGTAAGCATAAACAACAGCTCAAATTCGATAGAAACCTTTAGATATGTTATAGCTCGTGCACGTGCAAATGATTATTTTACTACTCTGTGATAACCGCTTTTCCTCTTAAAGTTCTTTGTAAAGTTCACTGTTTCAAAAATTGTATGAAATGGAGAAATTCAGATCTAGAAATTTAGATAAACCAAAGAAATCTCCCGATACATACCCATCCAAAGAAAATGGCCGCCCCAGTACTCACGTCTCGTATCTGAGACATGGTGTAATTTTCTATCATGTGATTTGCCATCTGGGCACAGGCAAGACTGCAGTCCCTCGGGTCGAATGCTGATATTCGCCTCATGAGAGACTCGCGCCCGGTCTTTCCTATTAGGGTCTGACAAGCTCTCCAGCTCTGTAAATAGTTGTTCGATTTCTTAACACGAAACCTAAATTTACATATGAATATTATTTTACCAGAGAAGAATGGTGATCTGGTTGGGTTATTTCAAGTTTACGACGAGTGCGTGGTTTCAGAGTGTAAAATGATTCTCAAAACTTTAGTGTTATCTACCTTGCCAAAATTTTAGATTAACGATAAGAATAGGCATTTTGAGTTAAAAACTTCCAGTAGAAAGTGGGTACGGGTCGGGCCCATTTTACTAAAAGTCGTTCGACTGAAATTATTGTAAGTTCTAACATAACACGATCGCAACTGGAAACTGTGCTCGTCGTGTGTTAGGACCTTCCAGTTACGATCGTCGTGTGTTAGGACCTTCCAGTTACGATCGTCGTGTGTTAGTACCTTCCAGTTACGATCGTCGTGTGTTAGGACCTTCCAGTTACGATCGTCGTGTGTTAGGACCTTCCAGTTGCGATCGTCATGTGTTAGGACCTTCCAGTTGCGATCGTCGTGTGTTAGGACCTTCCAGTTACGATCGTCGTGTGTTAGTACCTTCCAGTTACGATCGTCATGTGTTAGGACCTTCCAGTTACGATCGTCATGTGTTAGGACCTTCCAGTTACGATCGTCGTGTGTTAGGACCTTCCAGTTGCGATCGTCATGTGTTAGGACCTTCCAGTTACGATTATCGTGTGTTAGTACCTTCCAGTTACGATCGTCATGTGTTAGGACCTTCCAGTTACGATCGTCATGTGTTAGGACCTTCCAGTTACGATCGTCATGTGTTAGGACCTTCCAGTTACGATCGTCGTGTGTTAGGACCTTCCAGTTGCGATCGTCATGTGTTAGGACCTTCCAGTTACGATTGTCGTGTGTTAGTACCTTCCAGTTACGATCGTCATGTGTTAGGACCTTCCAGTTACGATCGTCGTGTGTTAGTACCTTCCAGTTACGATCGTCATGTGTTAGGACCTTCCAGTTACGATCGTCATGTGTTAGGACCTTCCAGTTACGATCGTCGTGTGTTAGGACCTTCCAGTTGCGATCGTCATGTGTTAGGACCTTCCAGTTACGATTGTCGTGTGCTAGGGCCTTCCAGTTACGATTGTCGTGTGTTAGGACCTTCCAGTTGCGATCGTCATGTGTTAGGACCTTCCAGTTGCGATCGTCGTGTTAGAATTAATCATAATCTCTGTCGTGCAAAGTTAACTTCTTTTACTGTTAGATGATTATATGTGAATAATAAAGACTATACAAGCTTGGTCGTATGATCTGTATTATAACGGGACCGTGGTATCACCGAATACTTTTGAAACTTACGAGCATATTGCCAGAACTTACCCGGACTTCCTTCGGAGAGTTACCGAGCAGAATAAACGTTGCCATCATGGATTGGTGGACACCGTCGGGTGGGTTGGAAAAAAGTTTTGATTTCTGCTATGGTTTTGCTGTCCAGGTTCAGAACGGCATGTCGGAGTTTCTCTATTCCCTCCAGATGGTCTTTCAGTCGGTTAGCGAGGGCTAATTGAAGGTCAAGGTGGTGTGCATAGTTCACTTCTTTTGCACGCATAATTGTCCTTTTCAAAACGTTAAGATGCTTCCTCAGGCATGCTTGTAGAAGTTCTGTCATTTTTAAAGTGTAAAAAGTACGTCAGCAAATATAATTATGCTACTGGTTCAAAACATGTTTCCGTAATTAAGATTAGTTCAATAGATAATTTACATTTAGCTTTTTTGGATTGCACAACACTACCGGAATGAACAATTTGCTTTGTGCGCTTAGCCAGCAGATTATCTGGCGAATCCGGAAACAATGAAAACACGTTTGAGAATACTATTGAATGTCGAGTATGAGAATACAGGTTTCATTCCAGGTACTGTTTTCACTATAATGGCTGTTTAAGTTCCATATTGTCTTCACCCACAAACGATCTCATATAACCCGTGCATGAACCCTTATTACCCGTAAATGAACCTGTGCATGAATCCTTATAATCCGTTCATGAACCACATAACCCGTACATGAACCATACGACCCTAACATGAATCCATATAACCCTTACATGAACCAATAATTGAACCCCCATAACCCGTACACGAACGAAGTGGATGTAGACCCTGGCAACTTATTAAAACCAAGTGACTCTCGCACCAGAGGAAGGGGACGATTTAAACAGAACCCTACAGTATCCACAACTCTTTCTATCCCAGTACGATCAGAGAATGGAACCAGCTTCCAACAATTAGCATCATGGACATCAATGCCCCTGATGGCTTGACAGCCGCCCTGGATGGTCTTGTCAGCGGTGGCTTCGTTTTCAAGGAGTAACAAAACAAACTAATTATAAATAGTTTTAACTGTAAACACCGATGTTTTTAAACCTGGAGGACATGTACCCTTATAAATTGTACGTGAACCCCTATAACCCATACATGACTACATATAACCCGTACATGAATTAACCCGTACATGACTACATATAACCCGTACATGAATGCATATAACCCGTACATGAATGCATATAACCCGTACATGAATGCATATAACCCGTACATGAACCCTTCTAACCCGTAAATGACTCCCAGTAACCTGGTCATGACCAATAACCCGTACATGAGCCCCTATAACATAGCCCGTTCATGAAGCACTATAACCCGTACATGAGCCCCTATAACATAACCCGTTCATGAACCACTATAACTCGTACATGAGCCCCTATAACATAACCCGTTCATGAACCACTATAACCCGTTCATGATCCACTATAACCCGTTTATACAGGGGTGTGCCTGGTCTTAATTCTTGAAAAAAGCGTTGTAATGGTTATTATAAGAAGGTATTGGTTATGTGAGAACTCAAATTATTTTCTGGGGTGCATTTACATGTACTTACAATGTAAAACAAGCACGGCTATTTTTGGAAATTCAAAAGAGGACGCAAAAGTTTGCATTTTGTTTCAATTTAAACCCCATGTTTAATCCTTTTAGGCAAGCCATATTTTTCAATTTAGAATTATTATTACTGGAACACAGTTTGAAATGTAAAGATTCCACACTTTTGCATTTTCAGAAATAAGGATGATAGAGACTGGTCAGCATACAGTTATAACTCAACGTGTTGCACAATGTTCTTCATCCCCCACTACTATACCCCCCCCCCCCCACACACACACACAAACCTTTATACTCGTATACGAATCGAGGAATACCACTATCGCCTGCCAGACAAAGGTTTAATAACAGCTAATCCAACATCCCCAGAACACGATCATTAGAAATGGAAATAATTGAATGAAAACATACACGCATTAGCATTTCAATTCAACATATTGCATGTCTCTATTCTACCACTAATTTGTAATAGACCCTAACCTGGTGTGTATTTCGACGACTTTCAGTAAGGTCCTGTACATTACCCATATGACTGATATATAGAACATGTCTATCAAAGTTTCCCCACTATTGGCATGATTGTATATGAGGGCTTAAACGCACAAATTTTGTTTTGACCCATTCCCTCATAGGCTAATTTTAGATCCAACCTCTTTGGATATATCTACAAATGGAGCATTCACTAGACACAAGGAACGTTTTAGAATTATGTAGTATTGAAACCATTGTGATAAATAGAGCATTTGCTCCATTGGAGCAAATGCTCTATTTACCACAATGCTTTCAAAGAGTGACTTTTACAAAGGCATAGAAAAGCGTATTAATGGGGGGGGAAAGAGTTAAATTTTAGCCTTTGATTAAAGTTTCACTTACTCGAAATATAGCGTAAGCCAATTTGTTTTTCTACAAACATATAATCTAAATGTCAAACACTGAAAAGTACCGGAAGAGTCATACCTGTTTCATCTCATTTATTTCAGTTGCTTTAGCTCATTTGTGAAGGAAGTGCCCAATTGATCTAATTTTGATAGTGCTTGCTCATTTGTGAACTATTTTGATAGCGTTTTTGATGTATCCGTTGCAATACATTATGCGTCGTATGTCGTCACCTAGGCCGATTGTGACCACAGGCGTAATCATCGTGAGGCATTCTTTCATTTTTGTTTAAAAGAAAAATCCACGCAGAACTCTATTTGCCATGTAAATTCGCCAGAAATGATTATTAGGTTGCCCGATACCAACGTTGTTCAAAACGTTTGTTTAACCGTTTCCCTTATATAAACGCTTTTACGCATTTGCACACATTGAAGACCCAGATCAGACGGCCGTCAGATCAGGGTCTGCTCTTTTCGCTTATGACGTGATCTAAATATGATTCTATTGTTTTTGTCCAAATAAAACGTTTCATGGAAAAGTTTACATTATTAAATGTCAGCTAATAAATTGTCATACTGTCATTGTTTCTTTCATGAATATGGAACAGGGAAAGGGTTAAAAGCATGGCTGCCATGTGTGGAGCTAACTTTTCTTAAGTAGTAACAGTGGACATTTTAAAAATCTAATTCCTTTGAAACCACTGGGAATGTTACATTGTATAACTTTGCAGGTTATTTTGCAATTATCCTTAGGTGACCCCATTAACATATTTGTTCAAACCGTTTTGATTCGGCCACCAAAGGCGGTCCTAACTTCCTTTATTGCTATAGCGGAATTTATATAAAAAAAATCTGCTGTTAAATCACAAAGCAAATTTCAGTATAATTTTTATCAAACTTATCCTTAGGTTAATCCTTCCCAAAAATGAATTAATAAATATAACTTAATAAATATGGGGCTTGTCTAATTTTCATTGTAACGGCTATAGTGGAAGATACCACTGTAGAGATAATTTTGCAGGAATTATTTTTAAGTGACATCTCCATAAAAAATCGAATCATTTCGATTACCTAAAAGACTTGACCACAAGGGGCGGAACTTGTTGCCCGAAATGGCTATGGCGATTTCAATGTAATTTGGTGAAATTGTCGTTTCCCTTATAGCATACAGATGAAACCGCTTCGCCGATTTCAATATAAGTTTACCGGAATGATGCTTAGGCTACACTCTACTAAAATGTCCAAGCTGTTGAGGTTAGTGCATATATGGATGTCAGGGGCATAGCTAATTATCATTATATGGTTCCCAGTGTAGTGAACTGTTTTAGGAATTTTTCTTCTTTGAAACCACTGGTCATATTTTAATATGATTTTGAAGGAAGTATCCATATACAACCCATTGAATCGTAACGCACTGCAGATTTGGTTATTGACCCCTTTACAGTTGGTAGCTTCGCTCCCTCTTTATACTACGGGAGGACAGGCCAAATGTATTACTTTATGGTGGTATACTCTTGAATAAAAAAAAAACGGGACGAGCTTACCAGACTCATATATTGCCTTTTCTCTGTCGTGTCCTTAACGGCTTCCATGCAGTTGCTCTGACTTCAGCAAAGTCATTGTCTACATATTTTACGGACAGTTTTTCTTATGCTATGTTTTCTATTTTATCCCGTGTTTACCGTGTTCTATATCATAGGGAAGTCCGGCGGGAATACCTTTATTTACACTGTTTGTTGAACTAGGGTGACTTTGAGATATGTGTGAGGTTATGTTGTCCGTTAACCATATTAAACCTCCCATGGTGGCTTTGCCACTGACCGTTCCGAGGCGGTACTTTCCTTGCCACCCTTACTTTTATTTTTGTCTGGTGTCTTTTGTGTCCTTTTACTTGTGTGTTTGTTGATGTTTTAAATTTTCTTCTTCTTGTGTGTGTGGTCCCTTGTTTTCTATCGATGTTTTGGTGGTGGTTGAGTCATGTGTGTGACTCTACTACTTTTTTCTATCTATCAATCTTTTAAGACCCACTTTGAATCATTTAAACACTTTGCCGCCAGGAGTTAATTGTATATGTATCGCTGTAATGGAACATTGACAATGTTTTTCTATGAAATCACTGGCCTGAATTCGATATAATTATGCAGGATGTTACATCAATTGAATTATGTCGCGTATGTGACCTTGTCAAAGGTGTTCATGGAAAAACATGGCCAAGATAGGAGTACTTTCAAAAGATACAAAAAAGCAACGGTGAACTAGATCTACTATACGCAATGCTGGAATAATTATTAAAGGACTGAACTCCTACTATACAACTTTTTCTGGTAAATTTAACGACCACCTTGTCACATCTGTCTTTTATCTAAACTCCAAAGCTATTGAAAATCACAGCATTTTAAAGTTTGAACATAATCATTTGTGTGAGTTTTTCTAGGACATTACCTAAGTGAGGCATCACTTTTAATGCCGTTTCAGCGTTTTTAAACGTTCCACTTGTTCAACACTGTGTACTTATGTGCATATGTAAATGTGCCCAGACACGCCTCTCATATAAGCCCATATAACCCGTTCATGAACCACTATTACCCGTTCACGAACCACTATTACCCGTTAATGAACCACTATTACCCGTTAATGAACCACTATTACCCGTTCACGAACCACTATTACCCGTACATGAACCACTATTACCCGTTCATGAACCACTACCACCCATTCATGAACTACTATTACCCGTACATGGACCACTTTTACCCGTACATGAACCACTGTTACCCGTACATGAACTACTATTACCCGTTCATGAACCACTATTACCCGTTCATGAACTACTATTACCCGTACACAAACCCATATAACCTGTATATGAACCCTTCTAATCCGTTCATGAAGCTGTACAATCCTTGTATCTAAGGGGACTGCCTAAATGTATATTTTGAGCGAATCCAATTTTCACCTGTTACAGTCGAACATCGATATCTCGAACTTTTTCAGATGCATTCGCGTGATTCCTAATCTCGCTGGAATCAGACAGTATATATTGGTATATGTATATGTCATTTGTACGTAGATCAGCAGAGAAAATATGACCAGGTAGATCTAATACTTAATCATTTTGTCATACCTTCCTTGGCATCTAATTCTGCAAGAGTCGTCATGGCTCTACTTAGACTTTCGTCATTATACGGTGGGTTGAGACTCTCATATGCCTGAATGTAGCGCCTTAACATTTCCCGATCTTTCATATCAATAGCCTTCTGAATTTGCCGGCGTGTTGCCCGACGGTTTTCCTCTATAAAACAAACACGACGTCTGTGTTGAGCAGCGATAAGAAAAGTATTGATAGACCTAAACCTTCTGTTTCTCAGTCATATACTATTATGTTGGTACTCATAAGACTTGTCTTGGAGAAGCAATTCTATATGTGTACTAATAAGATAGACCTAGACATCACAAGAGATAGACCTAGACATCACAAGAGATAGACCTAGACATCACAAGAGACAAATCTAGACTTCCCAAATAATCCTCGTATCTACTCTACGTACGATTCTGTATGAAGACGTTGCATGGAGATGACACATGATAAAGATCAAACAAAATGTAAACAAAATAGCGCGACTAGACACAGTATGATACAGAACATACCAACTGTAACACGCCAATATACAACCAGTTATTAAAGTCTGAATACTGCCAAAACGCGACATTTTGCATTATTTTGCGTATTGCCTATAAATAGATAACAAAATATGAACTGTTAAAATTGTCATCACGTCAAAACAAACCCGAAAATAACAACACGTAGGAAGTTACTAATAGTATCATTAGCACCGGTAACAAACACTTTGTTGACATTTTGAATGCTGACGTGGTACACCAAAATGGCGTTCGAGACCGACCTCAACATCCATGAATAACAAGTTGGTTTCCTTTAAAAAGAAGCCAAGGAGAAGTTTGAATCAGTTATTTATCAAACAATTGCTATATACAGGCGCCATTTAACAAAGGTCTACTTTATTGTTTTACATAAGAACACTGGCAGCGGATCATAAATAGGTTTCTACGATTAACTATTGTTCATATCAAACAGTACGTGCGCTGTAAATAGGACGGAGGCGATGCCTGTCAAGCGCTACTGCCTAGGGGATAAAAATGCTTTAATATAACTACTACACACCAAACATTTATCAATTTATTAGCATATCTGTTCAAAGTATATATAAAATAAACATCTGTATAATGAGAAATGTGTACAGTGCTCCCTCTCTACAACGACATCCTTTGGGATACGAAAAGTGTATGTGTTGTTCAGAGGGAGTTGTTATAGAGAGGGAAAATCAAACATAATTAGCTTGTTTGCAGATCCCCAGATAAGGTGTATTTCGAGAACTAAAACCGTTATGCCTCTATCAAACCCTATGTTGTGACCACTCTTTAGAATCGTCACTTTGTGACGATTCTAAACAAAGTGACGATTCTAAAGAGTGGTCACAACATAGGGTTTGATTGAGGCATAAAGAAAATAGGATGGAAAAAAGTTGCTTCTGGAGCCGTGTTGTTTCGGAAACAGTGACATGCGTTGTTGTAAGGAGGGAATCGTTATTGAGAGGGTCGTTGTAGGGAGGGAGCACTGTACACTCTAAAATACAGTCACGGTATAAAATGTCCACTCTTATCCTCAAGGTGATCTACACGTCAAATAGTCATGTAAACTAATCACATATAAGCGAATTAACTCTTTCCTCCTTAATACGCCTTTCTACGCATCTGTAATAGTCACTTTATGATACATTGTTATAAATAGAGCATTTGCTCCTATAGAGCAAATGCTCTATTTATGACAATGGTTTCAAATCTATACAATTCCGAATTTTTCATTTTCTCTAATTAATGCTCTTTTCGGTATATATTTATTCAAAGGGGTAGGATCTAAAATAGCCTATGAAGTAATGGGTTAAGAAAATCTTGTGCATGGGGCACTGTTGTCATAGTCATCGTTTAACTCTTTACTCCATGAATATTCGTGTAAGAAATAATCACATAATGAATATTAATTAGATTATTTTTCTAGTAGCACATGGACACATGACTTTTTGACCATGGCAAAAATCTAATCTATACATTTTTTTGTAATATTATAAGCAAATAGAGCAGACGCAGATCAGTTGGCTCCTATTGGAGCAGACTGATCTGGGTTTACTCTGTTTACAAATGCGTAGAAAGGCGTATTTATGGAGTAAATGGTATATGATGGTCTACAGTGTTAGACACTAGTCAATATCTGGAGTATTTTCACCTCGACGCATGGTCTGGTTCAACACCTTTAGAAACACCCCGAACGAACATTTTCCTGCAACGTGAATCATCTATACAATAGAACTTCTCTAGTAGAGCATAACGGACACATGATGATACCTACCAAACTCCTCACAGTGATCTCCCTTGTCACTACGTGCTACGTACTCTTCAGCGTAGCGATTAGGGGAGATAACTGCGTTGGAGGTTGGTTATCTACGTGTATGTGTATGGTCGGAGTAGAGGAGTTTTCTTCCAATTGTCCACAGCAGTTACTCATCAGTGAGAGACGGAATTTTTAGATTATACAGTGCTCCCTCCCTACAACGGCCCTCTCAATAACGATTCCCTCCTTACAACAACGTATGTCTCTGTTTCCGAACCAATAAGGCTCCAGAAATATCTTTTTTCCATCGTATTTTCTTTATGCCTCCATCAAACCCTATGTTGTGACCACTCTTTAGAATCGTCACTTTGTGACGATTCTAAAGAGTGGTCACAACATAGGGTTTGATAGAGGCATAACGGTTTTAGTTCTCGAAATACACCTTATCTGGGGATCTGCAAACAAACTAATTATGTTTGATTTTCCCTCCCTATAACAACTCCCTCTGAACAACACATACAATCTCCGTATCCCAAAGGGTGTCGTTGTAGAGAGGGAGCACTGTATTTTGAATGTTTGACTACTTCCATGCTAAGTAATTATCGTCTGTACATATGTCGCATGCTGTACATGTTAACCCCTTACTCCACAAATACGCATATATACTCCTTTGCTAACAGAGTAGACCCAGATCAGACAACTCCTATGTTTGCTTATGAAATAAGATAGATATGATTCTCCACTTCACGTCATGGTCAGAACTTCTTTGTTCATAATGCAATTATAATTAATATTATTTATTCATTTTGTTCTAAATAAATATCCGCAGAGGAAAGGGTTACAGTGGATTTTCTCTTGTGTATGTCTATTTATATGGTAATTCACAGAGTGATAAATAGTGTGGCTTCTGATGAGATGCCGAGCTACTGGACCAAACTGTTGACATAGACTGTCACAAGGTTGTCACTAGCTTATTAAGAATTAAAGTGAATTTCATTTTCATTGAGTGTGGTTATTCAGTTACATTTACACGCATTAAAGAACTTGTTGAAATGTTTGCAACTTGCAAACTAAATTTTATCACCTCGACAATCTCTATTGATTGTGGAAATAGTCGAGAGTTTTCTATCCAGTTGTCTCGAAAATGGATAAGAAAGGTGTTATATTATAAGTGTTCTATCAGAAGTTCATAATCATTGAAACAATACTGTTTGGACCATTTTATGAAGTTTTCCCTGAACAGCTTACATCGTCTAACCTATTGGTGAATAAATATTCGTAATTTCTTGTTCTAGTACAAATTTCATATCGATATCGTGAACGCATATGGAACCATCCGGAACACCTCGGGGAACCAATCGGAACACCTCGGGGAACCACCTCGGGGAACCAATCGGAACACCTCGGGGAACCAATCGGAACAATGCCGAGTACTCATAACTGATACGGAGCTTAAAACACAACCATTTTTTTCTGAAAGGCGACGGAATAAGATCGGTGACATCACAGTTTTAAGTGATTGTTTATAAGCTCTATCGACACACCACTAAAATGCATTAAAGAAGCTACATTTTCATCAACTTTTCACAGATTTCTACAACGCGGAATTTATAAACACATCGATTTTAACGAATGATTACTCTTCATGCAAATGATGCTATTCCCATCCAAAAGATAAGACTTGTGTTTCGTTTCGACAAGCTTATCACAATTTGGATGCAGCTTCCCAAGCTGTTCTCGTTAGTTGTATTACAAATGGTTGTATTGGTCAAACTAATATAAATTCTGCTTTGTCTCCTGTAAGTGAAGGTTATTTTTTACTGCATGGGGTTGGTACATTTTCACCAACCCTTTGCCTAATAGATACGCTTTTCGTAGCCTTTGCATACTGAGTAGACCCGGATCGGACGTCATCTATGGGAGCTGTCTGGTCAGGGTCTGCTCTGTATGTTCATTAGTACATGCACGCTGACCCTTTACTCAATAAATACGCCTTTCAACGCCTTTGCATACTGGGTAGACCCGAATCAGACTTCTCCTATGGGAGCCAGCCGTCTGGCCAGGGTCTGTCCTGTTTGCTTAGGGTATAATATAGACGACACGTGACTCTACAATTTCTGTCAACGTATAGTGTACACGTACGACGTATTAGATACGCTCGTCATCTAGCAAGCGACTTGTCTTTGCAGTTTACTTTGTTAGAGATATTGTTTGTAACGCTTGTTTTAGATATAACATAGTGAACGTTCTCTGAGTTTTGCTCCTGACTTGATTTTTGTATTGTATTTTTGGCAAGAACTGAGTATAGGTTTTCATACACAGATGACGTGCATATTAGAATTATTTGCCTTTGGCCTGCCATGGGCAGATAAGTGATTACGTGATCAGACAATTTGGATCCAGATGATTCGCCGAGTAACTCGGCGTCTCTTCAGGATGCAAACTGTTTGACACCCTGATTGCATTTTGGTAGACAAGCTGATGTATGTATGTATGCGCGCGCGCGCGCGCGCGTGTGTGTGTGTGTGTGTGTGTGTGTGTGTGTGTGTGTGTGTGTGTGTGTATGTGTGTATGCGTGTATATATGCATATGAACACACTTACAGACTGCGCTCTTGCAAGTGGTAAATCTGCACATTTTACATAATTAGGTACATGTACATTATCACTTAAGATAGGTGTTCATCTTTCGTACTTCTCAACACATTTCTTCTTTATGCAGATATGTATTACTTCAAAGAAAAACCTTGTCCTTTCAAATTTTTTTCTATGTTCCTGCTGTTTTGCTGTTTTTTTTGTTACTTTCTGTTCTAACTTTATTGGTCATATTGATGGTAAGTCTGGGTGTGATGGACAGTGTGGTGGTGCTAATGTACTTGACATAATCCGGTTGCAGAACTGTTACATGTATATCAATACTACAAAAAGGTGTGTCGGTATGCTTGCGACAGTACTGTTTTTGCTTTCTCTCCTGAAAATTAGTTGAGTCACTGCTTAAGTCAGTCGCTATCATGCCGTCATACCAATGTCGATATGCCTTTCCGATCTTGCTGCACTGCTTGATAATAGTATGGCTAATGAATGCACAGACTGAGGTTTATTCTGTTACAAAATATGTCAAAACAACCTCAAACCTATGTGTTTATAGTCCATCCGAGAAGACGCTCGAAAGCAGTGAACGT
This sequence comes from Azorinus chamasolen, assembly GCA_963576725.1. Classification (NCBI taxonomy): domain Eukaryota; kingdom Metazoa; phylum Mollusca; class Bivalvia; order Cardiida; family Solecurtidae; genus Azorinus; species Azorinus chamasolen. Next base: position 34,383,790 of record OY755243.1, on the reverse strand, counting down.
AATGTTTTGTTGTAACACTGCATATGTTAATTTCTTGCTGAGAATACAGTTCTCTATTATACTTATCCTTTGGCTGTCAATACTTATATTACTCTCTGGCGATATTCATCCAAACCCAGGCCCCGAGTATGATAATATATCCTTTCAATCAACTAGCTCTAGCAACCGCAGTGTATGTTCTTTGATTAATAGTGCCCATAATCTTTCACTAGTTCATTATAATGTTCAAAGTATATTACCAAAGCTGGATCTTGTGACCACAGAACTACATGGCTTTGACGTTGTCGCATGTACTGAAACTTGGCTGAGCCAATCGGTCCAACCAGTTGACTTGTATATACCCTCATTTCACCCACCCGAACGTAAAGATCGGAACCATAACAACCATGGAGGTGTCATTATGTATATTAAAGATGATATAAAGTACTCTCGCCGTAAGGATATTGAAGTGATAGGGGTCGAGTGTATATGGGTAGATCTTCTCATAGATCACAAACATGTATTAATTGGTGTATTTTATCGACCCCCTAACTCCGATTCCGACTATTATTCAAGGATAGAAGATTCTTTTCATTTGGCAGTTGATACGGGTATAGATGACATTATTGTCACAGGAGACTTTAACTTCAATATGCTCCATCGCTCTCAAGTTATTAACGAGCCCACTCATTTTACAGAACATTCATCTTCCCTTATTGATGTTATACTCGTTAGTAACAGAAACAATATGTCCTTATGTGGAGTAGGTGAACCTTTTCTCCTTCAAGATCAACGATATCATTGCCCTATATATGGATTATTCAAATACTCCAAGCCTAAATTCAAGTCTTACACGAGGAAAGTTTGGAAATATGAACAAGGTGACTATGATCAATTAAGAGAAAAAGCAAGACTGACGACCTGGACAGACCTCATAGATGACGACATCGACATTTATACTAGAAATATCACAGATAAACTTTTAAACATATCAGGAGAATGCATCCCCAATAATATCATTAGAATCAGACTTTACGAACCACCTTGGATGAGCTCACATATTAAAACTAAAATAAGAAGAAGGAAACGAGCATATAGAAAAGCCAAAATGACCAATACCTATAATAACTGGGTCCGTTTTAAATCTCTCCGAAACGAAGTTGTCAATTTGATTAGAAACTCAAAGAAATTATACTTTGAAAAATTATCATTGAAACTACAAAGCATCAATGTCACTCCCAAAGACTGGTGGAGAATTCTTAAAACTTTCATAACATCCAAAAATAGGAATACTATCCCTCCTCTGACTAACAATAATGAAGTAGTTGTAGAAAACATTGATAAGGCAAACTTACTTAATAATTACTTTGCTGGTCAAACTGTCCTCAATGAAGGTGATGCAATGCCTCCCTACATCTTAAGTGACGATCATATGATGCCCTTTTTCCAACTTAGTCCTGGCGAAGTCAAGTCGGTTCTCGCTTGTCTTCCTCTTGGAAAAGCTGTTGGGCCAGACGAAATTAACAATCGGATCCTCCGTGAAATATCCGAAGAGATTTGTCACCCCCTTTGTGATCTCTTTAATAAATCCCTAGTTGAAGGTATAGTGCCTCAGAGTTGGAAAAAAGCCCATGTATGTGCCATCTTTAAGAAAGGCGATCCATCTTACGTAAGCAACTATCGTCCAATTTCTCTTCTCAGTAACTTGAGCAAAGTATTAGAACGACTGGTATTTAAACATGTCTTCAATTATTTACGTGACATTAATTATCTCCTTTCAGTCTGGTTTTATTCCAGGGGATTCGGCGGTCAATCAGTTAACTTTCCTGTATAATTCTTTCTGTAAGGCGTTAGGTGACGGAAAAGAAATCAGAGCCATCTTTTTTGATATTAGTAAAGCCTTTGATCGGGTATGGCATAAGGGACTCCTGGTAAAACTGAAAGCGGCTGGGCTATCAGAACGTCTTTGTATATGGTTTTCTAATTATTTAGATAAACGCCGACAGTGCGTTATTATCCCGGGTGCTAAGTCCGAGTTTTCTAATGTAAATGCTGGGGTACCTCAAGGGTCAATACTTGGACCACTTCTATTCTTGATCTATATTAATGACATAGTGACTGATAAACATTCTAATATTCGCCTCTTTGCTGATGATACAAGCCTCTACGTAATCGTAGAACACGCAGACACTGCAGCAAATACATTGAATCGGGACATCAACAAAATAACAGATTGGGCTAAAACCTGGCTTGTCTCTTTTAATCCAACAAAAACCGAGTCTCTCAAAATCTCTAGAAAGGTAAATAAGCCTGTACATCCTCCTTTAGTGATGTTAAACAATGACATTACTGAGGTTGATTCACATAGACATCTCGGAATTCACTTATCAAATGACGGCTCTTGGCATTCACACATTGATTATATAAAATCTAAAGCCTGGGAAAGGATCAATATCATGCGAAAATTGAAATATGTTCTGGACAGAAAATCACTCGAAATAATATATTTAAGTCTTATTAGACCATTGCTTGAATACTCAGACGTTGTATGGGACAATTGTACAAACAATGACAAATATGAACTGGATAAAATTCAATATGAGGCCGCAAGAATTACCGCCGGAACAACTAAACTTATTTCAATTCGGAATCTCGAAAAAGAAGTAGGCTGGGAACCACTCGAAAGCAGAAGGCGAAAACACAAACTTATTCTTTTTTACAAAATGATCCACACGGAGACACCTGAATATCTATCCTCTCTTGTTCCGCCACTTGTTGGTGACCAAAGTGGTTATCCTTTGAGAAACCAACATAACATGCAGTCTGTGCAGTCCAGGACAAAACTTTACTTTTACTCCTTCTTACCGTCGGTTGTTCGCGAATGGAACTCCCTTCCCTTGGATGTCAGACGCTCTGTTTCAAGGTCATCCTTCAAATCTGCGATTGAAGCCAATAATATCACCCGTGTCCCTTTGTACTACTATAATGGTACCAGAAAGGGCCAAATTCTCCATACCAGATTAAGAACAAACTGCAGTTCATTAAACCTCCCTTTGTTTCAAAGAAATATTGTTGTTTCTCCTTTGTGCTCTTGTGGTGAAATCGAAAGTACCGAACACTATTGCCTTATATGTCCGAACTACCATATCCCGCGTGCCCGATTACTGCATACAATCAGCAATATATACCCTGTCACAATAAAACTCCTTCTCCACGGCGATCCATCGCTCGATATGCATAGTAACATTTGTATCTTTCAAGCAGTGCAGCAATTCATTTTTGAGACTAAGAGATTTAGTTGAGTTCTGTTTTACCGTGTTAAGCTCATCTGTATTTAATGATAGCCATTGTCATACGCACTCCCGTCTCCAGACAGCCCACGACCTCCATCCTGTTGACCATCTTTGTATCATGTTTTCTTACTTATTCCTTCCCTCTTTATTCGAATTTAGTTTCACAGGCGATAATCCTATTGTCTATTGAGAACTTGTGTTTCTACTCTTTCACGTACTCTTGTAATATGTGCCTTTTGTAGTTTAGTTTGAATTGTACACAACATATGTTAGAAAATGTCCACCAACGCAGATATAATACATCAAGGAGAGGATCCTAATAAGCATATTGCTTTCGATCCAATCCTTTTTTCCAAATATAGTGATAAGTTGATGTATGTACCTTCCAGAAATAAAATATGTTTAAACTAAATGGAAACGAAGATTTCTGCTTTGTTTTATGCGCGAAGATGATAATGTTTACGGCAGATGGATCGCAAAATAAAATCAAGTCGACATGATTTTATACATTCTGATATGGGTTAAACAGACCATCAATGATCAAATAACACAGTCTCTCTTCTCTTGATCTTATCTTCAAAAAGACGATAATGCATTAACTAAACAAACGAAGTTCTTTCAAAAAAGAGAAAGAAAGTCTATGATCTGACGTACATAAAGCTGACCAGTGCATGTATAAAAGTGAACAAACAAATATACACAAGTATTGGGCGGAATACTAAACACGTAGATACTTTTTCACTGCCAATGGCCGATCTGTGATGTTTTCATGAAGGTGAGACACAAAGTAAACAGGTGTTTTATCAGGGTTTCATCAGGGTCCAAACTGTTTGATGATATGCTTATAGTTGAAACACACACGAAGAAAACATTCAACTATTCTTAAAGCAGGCGAGAACGTTTGCAGACGACAAAACTTGACGGCGAAAAAGTCACCCATCCGTAGACACCAGAATGCACATGTATTTCGGTTTACTTTTTTCGCCGTGCATTTTTTTTTAATTCTTTCGTTGCCACAAAACTGCAAAACGTATTGCCTGCTTCAATGTCTTATTTGTCAGCTTTTTTCTCCAAAAAAGCGCATTGCGGTAGGTTGGTGTTCTGCCCGGATGTTCTTCTGTGCACGAAACAATGCAAATTGTTCCGTGCACAGAAGAACCTCTGGGGTCTTCATCCACCTGTAATTGGCTGGAAGTCGTGATATGACTGAAATTTTCTTAAAGCGACTTAAAACCCGAATCAAACTAAAAAGCGTAATCATGGTAATAAACAAATGGACGAGACGCCGAGTGTATCACATTGGCAGCAAAATAGTTAAAGTCCATCACACAACTGTCCTGTTCCTATTAACGCTGTCACTCACGCACACGTGCGCGCACACACAGAGCTATAAACTAAATTGATTGAATATCACACAGATATTACAGTTTACCTTATACAAAACACATGTACCTAAACGGCATTTGTTATTATTGTCGTTTTTACTTTACCATACGCAACCAAACAACCATAATACAAATTATCATAATTATACCCATGTATATAACAAAAATCCTTCCCATGTATATAATAAGCTGCTTTCACAGTGCTTACTGCGGTTTTGGATTCACAAACCCTTTATCAGGCTTAAACCTTTATTTAATAAATATTCCTGCAAGAAATAATGACATCATGAATATTAATCCACCTATTGTTTACAATGGCACTGTGAACAAGGGAGTTTTTATTTATGACAAGAAACAATGCTTTAGCTATATGTGTCATAACCTGGTCATACGTCGAGGCTGGCAAGGTTCGACTTGTAGCTATATTGTGTCATAACCTGGTCATACGTCGAGCCTGGCCAGGTTCGACTTGCTTAGCCATGGTTATGCCTTATTAGGACAGGAATGTAAACCAAATATTTTTATCTAAAATAGCATCGCCTGCATAGATTTTCTTAGTGAAAAGCAATTCAGTTTCTAAATACTTGAATTGCTCTAATATTTCGCCCACTAAGGGTCTTTTTCAAAAAATATCATGATAATCTTTGAAAAAGGCCCTTAGTGGTCGAAATATTAGATCAGAGCTATTAGTATTTATGTATTATGTTAATTCCCTATTTTGGAATATTTTCTTCATTGTGAGTTCAGTTTCTAATGAAATGCTGATTTGTTATCTCATTCAGATTACCACACAAGTCACATGGATACACATATGGTAAAATAAACCAAGTACAAAAATCTTTCCCATGTATATAACAAGCTGCTTTCCACAGTGCTTACTTACATGTACTTCTTACTAAGTTACTACATGCAACATTACTGCTTTGTTCTGATAATGCTCCAACTCTTATCCTTCAAAGCACCAACTCTTATCTTGTAAAGTATCACCTGATTTATGTTTGCAAACAGCTTGAAACCAGATGAGACACCCAGTAACACAGCATCTCACCAGGGTACAAACTATTTAATAGTCGGTCAGCAGTGTCTTGTGTAATAGTCAGCAGTTTCTGGTTTAATAGTCGGTAGTGGTTTCTTTTTTAATAGCCAGTCAACAGTTTCTTGTTTAATAGTCAGACAGTGGTTTCTTGTTTAATAGTTGGTCAGTGGCTTCTTGTTTAATAGTCGGTCAGTGGTTTTTTGTTTAATAGTCGGTCAGTGGTTTCTTGTTTAATAGTTGGTCAGTGGTTTCTTGTTTAATAGTCGGTCAGTGACTTCTTGTTTAATAGTCGGTCAGAGGTTTCTTGTTTAATAGTCGGTCAGTGGCTTCTTGTTTAATAGCGGTCAGTGACTTATTGTTTAATAGTCGGTCAGTATTTTTTAGTTTAATAGTCGGTCAGTGGCTTCTTGTTTAATAGTCGGTCAGTGGCTTCTTGTTTAATAGACGGTCAGTGGCTTCTTGTTTAATAGTCAGTCAGTGGCTTCTTGTTTAATAGTCGGTCAGTAGTTTCTTGTTTAATAGTCGGTCAGTGGCGTCTTGTTTAATAGTTGGTCAGTGGCTACTTGTTTAATAGTCGGTCAGTGGCTTCTTGTTTAATAGTCGGTCAGCAGTATCCTGTTCAATATTATAGTTGGTCAGCGACTTCTTGTTTATAGTCAGTAGCGGTTTCTTGTTTATAGTCAGTAGCGGTTTCTTGTTTATAGTCAGTAGCGATTTCTTGTTTAATAGTTGGCCAGTAGTTTCTTGTTTACAAGTCGGTCAGTAGTTTCTTGTTTAATAGTTGGTCAGCGATTTGTTGTTTATCGTCAGTAGCGGTTTCTTGTTTAATAGTTGGCCAGTAGTTTCTTGTTTACAAGTCGGTCAGTAGTTTCTTGTTTACTTGTTGGTCAGCGGTTTCTCAAAAGCTTAAACGAATTGGAAGCAAGTAAAACTGACAGCAGATCAGGGGTTTGAACACGTGTTTTTGTTCAGCAGAATAAGGTTATTTTGGCTAGAAAATTAAATAAAGTTTATTCAGTAATTTGTCAATATACTATCACATAAGGTATTGAAGTATGCCATACTTAGTGCAACATTCATTAACAAAGCACATACAGAAAAACACACACGTATGGCATCGCTTGTCAAACATTTCATTTGTAAAACAATCCTGATGTACAATATCTAATTGTTTCTCTTTTAAAAATCCAGTTAAAGGTTTTTACTGTTTATGGTCAGACGACGAGTCTGATATGTACCAACGTTCTTTGCAAATGACCAGCAACGTATGGGGACGGTTTACAAAAAAAAACACCCGTCTGATGAAAATCACTGTATACTATAAACTATAATAATTGTATCACATACATGTATACATCACAGGTGTGTGCCATATAACATCTGACTATCACATTGTAAATATATAAGTGCAGTAAAATTGCATAAATAAAGACGAAAATGAATATTTGGAAAGAATGGCAAAACAGCTTAGACTCTTAGAGGACGTTTTGATGAAAATGGCTTATATGTGTAAGAATGAAGTGATCATATAAAATGAATTAAAAATGAACTTATCGAAGACTTAGTGAAGAGTAACAAGAGCCGCATGCGGCGTCAACGCTCGTCTGATTTGGTGCCTGTCCACTGCATACATTTCTCCTCAAAGAGATTTACCAACCTGTGAAGTTTCATGTTGACACCTCTTACACTTTTTGATTAATCAGCTACATTAAAGTTTTTGCATGCTGACGACGACGACGACGACGACGCCACCACCTACAACAATGCCTATGACCCAGTGATCACAATAACTCGACGTTTCTTTGAAACTGACACGAGCTAAAATGAGCTGATCGAGGAGTCAAGGACTAAGTGAAAAGTTGAAATGAGCTGATCGATGACTTAGTGCAAACTGTTTTACCTACACTCTACGGGACTTTTATGACAATCCTTGCAAACAGTTTTGCTCCAGATGAGATGTAGGGTAACCCAGTGTCTCAGCGGGGATCCAAAACTGTTTCGCTGGCTGATGATAACTGATAATTTTGAAAAGAAACGAAATATAATGATTTCAAGGGTCAGTATTGCATCTGCCTATAAACGTTGAAGCGTGTGTAGGCACACCAAATTTGCACTAAGTTATCGTTATAGAAACCTTCAGACATTGTGAAATTATTTGAATGACAGAAAGTATGGGTAATTTATCACATATTAGAGTCTTGTAAAACTGAGACGGTAAACTATCGGATCTTGTTCCTGGCCCGTGTTTTAGGTCGTTCCTTTTTGTCCGGCGGTTTGCTGGTGATTCCGGGACCCGAACCCCCAGTTGACTCAATTTCTTCTATCATGCCCAGTGACTGAAAAAGAAAGCACAGAATAGTTTGGTATAAATATAAGATAAGGATTGTCTCTCTATGGGCAACTACTAAGCATATAGTCACTTGCTACAATGCACTTTATTATATTTGCTATCTTCGGAAAGCCTTTTAATTTCCTAAGAAAATCACAAGGATGAATTAAAATTAATTAAATGGTACTGTTTTGTTATTTTTAAATGAATCCTTTTACTTTTTTCGACTGTTATTACATTGTATTTCATTAGGGTAACACACCATTGAAAAGGTAATGTAATAGACCCTTTCCCTCATATAGACGACTTTTGGCACCTGTGTAAACTGAGCAGACAACTTTGTAAACTGAGCAGACCCATATCAGACCGATCCTGTAGGAGCTGTCTGATCAGGTATCGGCTCTCCATACTTATGGAATAATATACAGGTAGATATGATTCTGAAGTTTCTGTCTCAACTTAATATTTCCTTGTTAATATGTAATTGTTGAAAAAAAAACATTTCCTGAATATTTATGCCGTAATAATTTTTTAAAAAAAGTTAAATTCATGTAGGAAAGGGTTAAACCATTTTGCAAATCATTACTTATAAAACGCTAATCTCGCTTTTAACTATTGTCGGTGAGGGTTTATTAACCCGTTTTCTTTCCCTCGTGAATATGTATACCTGACTTTATGACTTCTTGAACATTTAACTGATTTTCTATATTGGTCTTTGAACAATGGAATAATCGCAGGACTAGGACTACAGTAAACCCCTTCCTTACGGAACGATCTGATCTGGGTCTACTCTGCTTGCAAAGGTCCCAGTGTCTCTATCGGGTAAATGATTAACACTCTCTCATCCATAGTTTCATAAATTATAGAATTAAAAAATAAAATCAATGTCACTTTACCGATTTTTAAAAAAATATATATTGAACATAAATGCCAAAAATAGATACGAGATAATATATATTTTTTTATATGACCCGCTTACTTCAAAATGCATTGTCATCAGCACAAACAACATTAATCATTGGCTGTGTCTTGTGATATACAACAACAAGCGATGTTAAGACATACTGGCGATGACAGCATTCAGGCATAAGTGATACAGTTAAACCTGCCTTAAGCACCCTTTTATTAATTGGACATTAAAACAGGTGGTTGCTTATAGCAGGGGAACAGTAATGCTTCAAGGGAAACAACTCATGAGCTTTCTGAATTGCTTTTCCTTTGTATTAAATTATACCCGCTGAATACACTTCTTTTAAATGGTCGGGTAAGGCAGGTTTACTGTTTACTAAACTACAGGTAGTACTGTGGAACATCATTATTTAAAGCGTTCATATAGCAGGTGGTTGTTTAGTTTGTGGAGTTTTCTGTATTACTCTAGCCCATTAAAGTGCCAGTACTAGTACTATACAGTAAAACTCATCTAAACAGGGAGATTAATATAGAAGACTTTTTATCTTTTTAGACAGGTGGCAGCTTAATAATGTAGGATGCACATCATGCAGTGGTCAGAGCGAATAGGTGGCAGCTTAATGCAGGATGTACGTCATGCACGTGTCAGAGCAAACAAAATGGTTGCTGGCATCGACGTGTTCAGCAAACAGTGTAGACTCTAATCAAAGGGATCTGATTTGGGTCTACACTATGTGCCTATGTCAGTCGTTTTAAGGGACACTTATCACAAATGGGTTAACAGCTGATTTTTTATAATGGCCATGGCAGAAACTGTAAAGTCAGATGAATATAGTTCTATGAACATACAGAACAGACCCTAATCAGACGTCTCCTTTAGCAGCCAGCTGATCTACGTCTACTCTGTTTGCAAAGGCATGGACATGAGTTTCTATCAGGTAAAGGGTTAATCGACAATTAACCCATTCCTTTTTGCTAATAAATGCTCCTTTTCAGTAGCTTTATTCAAGGTTATATCTAACATAGCCTGTGAGAGAATGGGTTAAAGGTTAAAACAGGTTTATTGTAACTCATTGATTGTGTGCTATTATTTGGAATAAACTTCAAGTGTCTGATATACATACATGTATATATGTGACGTGTAACATTTGGAAGATTCTTGCAAAATATGGTGTACAATTCAGTGTTTGACAACATTCTGGTTCTGGAACCGTATGTAGGAACCTGATTGCTCCAGCATTGAATCTATTGGTAACAGGCCATCATAAGACCATTCACAGACCTCTACCACATTTATCTGGTCAGTTTAATTGTGTGAAAATATACAGAACAGAAGTTGGGGTGGGGGTTATAATGGTGATGTCGAGTGACAAGTTCTGTTTAGGAAAATCACATATTTGCAGACACAGATTTAAACATGATTTCAATCCTTTCAATACATTTTGACGACACAATATCAAAACGAGTGTCTAATAATGGTTCACGATCAGGCGCTGTGCTCAAGACAATATCAAGTATACCTTACTTCTTAACCTTATCACTTCTTAGTTGAACTACTTTTCGATACAAATTCTATTTCCCTGAATTTAGCAGAAACTTTAGCAGCCCTTTTCTCCGCCGGTTTAGACTTGGTGTTAACTTTGGCAAACGATTCACTTTTCACTCTTTTTATCTTTAACGGCGCTCTCTTTCTTGTATTCGATTTTCTCCCGGCGCGCCTATTGTCCATTTCACTTTTACACCCGGGAGTTTTTGACGATGCAAAAGATTTCATCGATGAAACTGGAGTTATCTTTTTACCGGTGGTAAGTTCGACTAACATTCTCAACTGACTCGTGGTATCATCGTCACTCGAGTCACTACTTGAGCAATAATTGTATTCGAGTTCGACACTTGAACACTCGCTTTGGTTATTGGTTCGATCACATTGTTGTCTTGAACATTCTAGACACAGAACGCTAGACTTCTCATCTTCAGCTAAAAGGTTTGCTACTTCTCTTACAAAGTCTACCAGCTTTTGAATGAATGCATGGGAAAAGACAAAGGAAATATGATACACGTAGCCATAAACAACAGGTCAAATTCGTTAGACATCTTTAGATATATGTTATAGCTCGTACATGTGCAAATGAATAGTTTACTACTCTTTGATATTCGCTATTCCTCTTTGTAATGTTCACTATTTCGAAATTGTTTATTTGATAAGTAAGATGAAATGAAGAAATTCAGATGTAGAAGTTTAGATAAACCAAAGAAAGTTCTTGATACATACCCATCCAAAGAAAGTGGCTGCTCCAGCACTCACGTCTCGTATCTGAGACATGGAGTAATTTTCTATCATGTGCTTTCCCATTTGGGCACAGGCAAGACTGCAGTCCTTCGGATCGAATGTTGATATTCGCCTCATGAGAGACTCACGCCCGGTCTTTCCTACCAGGGTTTGACAAGTTCTCCAGCTCTGTAAATAGTTCCAAACGCTGTTCGATTTCAAAGGCTATCTATCTAAATCTTGTTTATACGGAACCCAAATTTACACATGAATATTATTTGACGTTACTAGAGAAAGGATGGTTGGTGTTCTGGTTGGATTATTTCAATTTTACGACAGATGTATAATTTCAGAGTGTTAAATGATTCGCCAAATTTTAATGTTATGATGCTTCTTAAAATTTGAGCTCGACGATAAGAAAGAGCATTTCGAGGGCGTGGTGCAAAACTATTCTAACTCCTTCACTAAAGTGAAGGAGTTAGAATAGTTTTGCACCAAGCCCTCGATTTTAAGTTTACAAATCCGTAAGAGCATTTTATGTTTACAAATCCGTTACAGATCTGGACCCATTTTGCTAAAATACATACAACTGAAAATATCGTCAGTTCTAACATAACACGACCTTACCTGGACACTGCGATCGCCATGTGTTAGAACCTTCCAGTTGCGATCGTCGTGTTAGAATTTACCATACTTTCTGTCGTACTAAGTTAACCTACTTTGTCGAATGCTATACTGTAAGATAATTTCGGTGTAAAATAATAGAGACTGTACAAGCTTGGCCGTATTATCTGTCATCATATCACCGAATAATGTCCAAACTTACGAGAATATTGCCAGAACTTACCCGGACTTCCTTCGGAGAGTTACCGAGCAGAATAAACGTTGCCATTATGGATTGGTGGACACCGTCGGGTGGGTTGGAATAAGTTTTGATTTCTGCTATGGTTTTGCTGTCGAGGTTCAGAACGGCATGTCTGAGTTTCTCTATTCTCTCCAGTTGGTCTTTCAGTCTGTTAGCCAGGGCCAGTTGAAGGTCAAGATGATGTTCATAGTTCACTTCCTTTGCGCGCGCAATTGCCTTTTTCAAACCGTCAAGATCCCTCCTCTGGCACGCTTGTACAAGTTCTATAAAATTGAAAGTGTAGTACGTTAGCAAATATATGCTATTGGTTCTAAACATGATTACCAATAACCTGTTCCTGAACCAATAACCCGTACGTGAGCCCCTATAACCCGTACGTGAGCCCCTATAACCCGTACGTGAGCCCCTATAACCCGTACGTGAGCCCCTATAACCCGTACGTGAGCCCCTATAACCCATATATGAACCCTTATAACCCGTACATGAATCACTGTAATCCGTATATCTAAGTGGACTGTCCAAATGTGTATTTTGAGCGAATCCAGTTTTCACCTGTTAGTTAGATTTTTACTAATGCAGCAAACAGTGGATACCATGATCTGTGTCTACACTATTTGCATATGTCCTTTAATAACGAGGCATTAGTCAAACATGGGTGGAACCTTTTCGGTTGCATTCGCGCGATTCCTAGATAGGTAGATATAATACGTTTTTTAATCTAATACATGTACTTAATAATTTTGCCATACCTTCCTTGGCGTCTAATGCTGCAAGAGTCTTCCTGGCTCTAACTAGAATCTCGTCATCATACGGTGGGTTGAGACTCTCGTATGCCTGAATGTAGCGCTCCAACATTTCCGGATCCTTCATATCAATAGCCTTCTGAATTTGTCGGCGTGTTGCCCGACGTTTTTCCTCTATAAAACCAAACATGATGTCTATGTACAGCAGTGGGTAAGGAGTGTATTATTGCTATACCTAACTTTTCTGTTTCTCAGTCATATGCTAGTATGTTGGTACTCATTAGACTTGCCTTGGAGAAGCACTTGTAAATGCGTACCAACAAGATAGACCTAGACTTCCCAAATAAACCTCTTATCTACGTACGAGTCTGTATGTTACATTTGCACAGAGATGACACAGCTTCTATAATAAGATCAAACAAAATGTAAACAAATAATCAAATATGTTAGAGCGCGACTAGACACAGTATGATTCAGAAAATACCGACTGTAACACTCCCATATTCTAAAGTTAAATAGTATGTTATAACAAGTTTCTATTGTATTGAAGAGTTGCAATTCGACCTTCTCTAGACAGCTTTGTGGGATAACTGTCCAGGGTCCATGCTTATAAAGCTTTTAGTTGAGTCTGAGATCGTTCTCAAGCTTTTGATTGGTCAGATTTGAGCCTTTGGCTCAAATCTGACCAATCAAAAGCTTGAGAACTCAAATCTGACCAATCAAAAGCCTGAGAACGAAACTCTGACTCAACTAAAAGCTTTATAAGCATGGACCCAGGAGTTCCCGTTACTCACCTTCCATTCGGCGTTTCTTGTCTTCGTCCGTTTCGTTCTTGTCAATTTTCTGCTGGGCATATATGTCGTCCTCGTCTTGCTCCATTATCGGTTGTTGCGCCCCAAGATTCTGCATCAGTATCTTCGTGTTGTCTTCGTATAGCTCTCCTGTAGAAAAACGTTTTGATACATTCCTTAACACGCATATATACATGTAAGTGGACTTGTCTCAATGAATATTTTGAGCGAGTCTAACTTTCATAAGTTGGGTAGATTCCAAAAGATTTTTTCCCTTCAGACACATTCTGGTTTGGACCGCCTACACTGTTTGCTGTATATCTGTAGCATGAAAGGATACTGGGCAAACTTCGGTTAATTCTAGATTTGCAAACTACTATCAAGTAATCACTCAACATGTTTCCTTTACTTTGGTATAATGACAACAGATATGACATTGATAAATGACCGTTTGAAGTTCTGGAAAGTTTTAGAGTTTTAAACGAGAGGAGTAGTTAGAACGTCTAAATGAGATATTGTCTATATTTCTTTGTCAAACCCAATCTTGTTAGAGCGCAATAGGATCACCTTTCCAATATTTTCCATTGAGTGCCATCAAAATAGGGCATGGTTGAGAAATAAGAAATTTGGATCTGGCCCCAGGGTTATAAAAACGTTTTGCTTTGAGTCTCAAATTATTTCCAAGCGTCTGACTGGTCAGATTTTGAACTTGCTCAAATTCTGACCTACTTGAGAACGATCTCAGACTCAGGGATTTTATAACCTCGGACCCAGTACGTCTCTAATCTACATATCTAGGTTATAGATAAGATGCGTGCTAGTCTATCAAGATCACTTATTCTAAGCCGAACCCTATCTTGAGATGCGTGCAAGTCTATCAAGATCACTTATTCTCAGCCGAACCCTATCTTGAGATGCGTGCTAGTCTATCAAGATCACTTATTCTCAGCCAATCCCTATCTTGCTACAACTCATTAGAGTCGCCTCGAATATTCTATTTAGTTGCAACAAGATGTGGTTTGGTGGAAACCTGCCCAAAATTATTTAATAAGATTTTATTAATGTGCTTCTTATCAACATCTTTGATGGTTATAAACTAATATAAGTTGTCATAGAAACTGATCTGTGCAATCTGTCATGTAGACCTACACATAAATAATGTAGACCTACACATAAATAATGTAGACCTACACATAAATAATATAGACCTACACATAAATAATGTAGACCTACACATAAAAAAATGTAGACCTACACATAAATAATGTAGACCTACACATAAATAATATAGACCTACACATAAATAATGTAGACCTACACATAAAAAAATGTAGACCTACACATAAATAATGCTTCATAATTTGAACCGGAATTAAGATCAACAACTGTAAGTCTGTGGAAGAAACTGTTAATTTTCGTCACAAACCACGTAGGCAACAGCATATTGGTAATAAAGTAATAAAAAGAAGAAAGTGTACCTGGTAGTCTTCTGTTGATTTGGTACTTAGCAATATTTCGAACGACACCCTTATCATCTCTGTCGTACAGATTTAGCAGGTACTCGCCGTATTCCGGAAGTCGTGCCCGGATTAGCTGTATCCCGTCTTGCTCAATTATGTCAACTTGGTTTGCATTCGGTGGATCATTTGCATTCCTTCTGTAAAGAGAGGCGCAAACATCTTCGAAACCAGGAGGAATTGGAATCAGTACTTCGTTGTCTGAGGTTTGTACGGTTTCTATGGGAACGTGCGTCAGCACCTGTTTGTTCTCGTGCCTCACATCCAACTCAGCTTCATCCAATCTTCGTCCCTCCGATCGTACTAGGTAAGAATGCACATTGTAAATTCTGTCCGTGCTGTTTTTGTGACACGCGAAGACGTTAAGTGAATACTCGCCTTCCTCCGGCATGTCAAGGTCGAATGTCCATTTGCCGTTTTCTTCCTTTGGTGAAACCAGCATGCGTTTACACGCCAATTCGTCGCTACTGTGAAGTTCTACCATCATCTGAATTCCAGATCGGGCCTGAAACTCCACCCTTGCACGGCCACCTTTTGCAGATATGTTTCCACCCTTGTGCGTCAACGCCTTGACACCAATGTTGTTTGCTGCCGGTTTCTTACCAAGTGTCCCATCGCTAACATTCGGGAATGGCGCATTGTTGACGTTCTTTCCATCACTCTTTATAAGATAATTTAACACGTTTGGTGCCACACCTTCTTTGCCGGCTTCGTCTGCGTAAAGTTTTAATGCGTACTCCCCACATTGTGGCAAGCGTATGTTTACCACTGCCTCGCCATTTTCAAGGCGCGTAACTGCGTAATTGCTGAGCGTAGCTTCATCGATTAAAGCATGCTTAAGCATCTGATGCAGCTGAATGTTTTTCTCCGCCGCAAGCCGAATTTCCACATTACCGTCCTTTGTAACAATTATGGCGCCATCGTGCGTAATGGGCTTCAGCCCAGCTTCCTTTGCGTTTGCACCTGGCCCCCAGCCAATCGGTGGCACATCCGGCAAAGGGAGGCAATTCTTTTTGGGCTCTCTACAAGTAATTATATACGTGCATGCCAAATCAAATATGTCGGACTCGTTTATATCGAGTCCAAATATATCCATTTTGAATTTGCCCGTAATAGGGAACCGAATCGTAAATCTCAGAAGATTTGCAGTATGTTCAAACATAACGAATCGGTCAAGCAGAACATCGTCCTCACCTTCTGGTTTGACCTTTTTGCCGTGATAGAGCATATATTTAAATCTTGAAAACTCGCTCTGTTTAACTGGCAAGGAGAAGACAAGTTCGATTTCACCGTCTCGTGACTCAATTAACGCCTTTTCATGACTATTCGGCATGAGCTTCATGCCGAGGTAATGGAACCTCTCCCGTGTGTACACGTGTTCCTCAAAGTCCTTAATGGTAATGGGACGATCCAGAAGTTGCCACTGCATCTCGTCAGGAAAGTGCGTCCAGATCAGCTTGTCTGGATCTGGTAGAAAGTAGAATTCGTTGATTCGGTGCTGGGTTGTGCCCTCTGAAGTTTCCTCATCTTCCTGTTGTGATGATAAGACAAGTTTGTCAATATATCTTGTATTATGCGTAAATGTTGAAGGCCACATTATAGGAAAATAATAATTGTTTTCATAAGCATTTAGTTATGACAGACGGCTGAAAAATATGAGTTTTATGCGTTTATCAGTGTTCACATTACTCGCAGTGTAGAAGACACAATGCATCTCTGCAATGTTCTATCTATATATTAGTTTTGAAACATGCAATGCAATTCTGTATGCAATGCTTGTGTCGAAGAAGGTGAATCTAATAAACATATGAGACGTTCTATATGAAAATGAGCAATTCCATTTATGGCCAGGTGTCTAATTCTTTCGCTGCCAACCTTTGTCGTCTGCTACAATTTTATTCTTCTTATTGTTTAAAAAACAGTCACAGCAACAAACAGTTTTGATCCTAATGAGAAGCCGAGTTTCTCGGCATCTCATTTTGGATCCAAACTATTTGCACATGTAATCACGTGTGTGCGACACGGTCAGTGAAATAGCTAGTCCAGAGTTACGTTGCACAGGAAGATGATGAATCTGATGAGTGGCCCACGGTACAGACCCTGACCAGACCCTGCTTCATAGACGTCACACACGCAGCAGATGATCTGCAGTACAGACCCTGACCAGACACTGCTTCACTGACGTCACACACACAGCAGATGATCTAGGCATATACTGATATACAATGTAATTCAACTCTGTTTTTCAGAGAATGACTCAATTATATATTCTTATATATTCTTCAAGACATAGTGATCCGTTATATATTACCACGTCGGTCATTCGAAATATAAACAAATGTTCAACCTACCTGTGTTACATTACCATCGGAATCAACCAACGTCCAATCACCGGAGCGTCGACCAACGACACATGCTGATGCCCAAAAAGCGTCAAGAAATCTCCAGTCATCATTCACATAAACGGCATTCCACTGTGCACCCATGCTCTTGCGGTCACATTTCCCGCCAATTTCGTAGGCGGCGCTCTTGTTCATACCGCTGATGATAACACAAGGAATACCCGCCATTCTGAAATCAAGTGCTTCTATTTATGAATAAGAAGTAAAATACATGTAGCCCTCATTAACAGCTGATCGTGTTTAAAGTTTATTTAACACCTTTTCAAAACTGTAGCCATTAGATGTCTCTGCTTTAACCATTTACTTTATAGAGACACATATTTAAACATTTGAAAACAGGGTAGATCACACTTCAGGGTCTTAGTTACACAAATCTGACCCCGATGAAAGTTTTTCAACGATAGACTAATCTAATTTCAACGTTGAAAAATGACCCTGTCCGTTAATTAATGACATTTTCCACTCGTAAAAAGGTTACCCTCCCGTGAAAAGTGACCCTTGTTGAAAACTGAATCGATGATTGTATATACGATATGCTACGCTAAAGTATGTTACGAATGCCAATCTGGTTTTACTTATGCTTTGCCACGTCACGTGCCACAAAAATGTAGATATTAGCCAGATATAAAATTAAAACCCTTTAAACATCTTATATACCACATTCTGTAAAAATGAATTAACTACAGTCGGTCGTATTCCAAAATTAAAAACTGACTCAAAATTTTACAATTGTACAAATCATCTTTAGTCCAAGGTTTGCAATAGGCATGGGCTACAGCATTACGGATACTAAGCATTTATGTAGTACAATATATCCAGTCAAGTTATACAATATTGGATATCATCAATTTTTTTTATAATTCTTCCCGAAACCTTTAGAATCGTCTCAAAGGGTCAACTTAACCATTTACTCCATGCATATTCATGCAAGAAATAATGGCAGTATGCTTATTGATTAGATTATTATCGTACACGAACACAAAAAATGTTGAACACTGCAGAACCAATAGTAGTCCATATGCAAACAGAGCAGACATACAGGAGGTATCTGATCTGTGTCTACTATATTTCTCTATTTGCAAACGACTAGTCACGGCTATTTCTTCGGCTGAGAATATGATTTTTGTATCTAAAATACTTATCTTATTTGGTGATTTTAGACTATAATTTTCAGTTTTTGTAAGCACTTATATGTGGTACATAATTGTTCACTAAATCAACTAGCTTCAGAAGCACAGAAGCTCCTGCCTTTGAATGTTCTAAAAGAGATGGAGTCTTCCATAAAATCACATGTCATAGCTGTCAATCTGGCCCCCAAGTTATAAAACTTTTTGCTTGAGTCTGAGATCATTCTCAAGCATATGACCAATCAGATACTTGAGAATGATCTCAGACTCAGAGTCGGAAGTTTTATAACCTTATGCCCAGAACACATCAGAGATGGGCGACACAGTCACTCCTATAGTTCCAATTGTAAATACAGGTAGTATATATACTCACTGACAGAGACCCGAGATTAAGTGGGCGTGGTTTCCCATGTTGCATTGTATTTTAGTGAAGTATTCTAGCGGGGAGTGAGTGGGTGGCATGCCGTCCACCTTGAGGTTGTACACATCTATGGAGGTGACCCACAGGAAGATGGCTCGGACCTTGCACATGTCGTCCCAGCGGTCGTTATTGCGGGTCAGATATTTGATGAGCTCGTTGAAGTTGCCAACCAGCAGCTTTGGAGGTGCCTACATATATAAAAAAATAAAAAAATACGTTTTCAATACTGTAAACCTGTACATGTATTATTGAAATATTCTAATTGTAGTTCTTTAGGTGGTAGCTTAATACAGGCCAGACATAAGACATAAAAAATCACTAAGGAACTGCCAGTATGACTTTTGCCCCGCTGTAGCAACATCTCTTATAT
The DNA here is from genome assembly GCA_963576725.1 of Azorinus chamasolen. Classification (NCBI taxonomy): domain Eukaryota; kingdom Metazoa; phylum Mollusca; class Bivalvia; order Cardiida; family Solecurtidae; genus Azorinus; species Azorinus chamasolen. The sequence continues at coordinate 34,364,354 of OY755243.1, read as the reverse complement.
TTAATCGGCTCATGGATGCTTGAAACAGGTTTTGTTGCACCAATGTGTACGGTGAATTTATGTTGTCGCTATATTCGTTCTGGAATCTGGTAGAAAAATATAGCAATAGCTCGGAAGAAAACGTTTTAATTAAAACGCAATCGGAAGGTTGACCAAACTGCACACGACTATTTTTCTGTTTCGTATCACTTCCTGCCATTGTCTTGTTCTGTGAGCTTCTTTCCCTCCCTCTCTCGTTCCACTGTCTCTGTCTCGTTCAGTCTCATTCATTCTCTTCTCTGTCTCTTTCTCTGTCTCTCTCCGTGTTTTGGTCTATTTCATTCTCTCGTTCTGTCTCCATCTCTTGATCTTCTACTTACTAATTTTCAGCAAAATCGAATGATATCTAAATTATTCACTCAGTTACCATGGCAACCAACTCATTCGAAACACCTACGATTGCGTTCCGGATACCCAAATACCAGTTTTCAGAAAACTCACTTTCGATCACCATTCGGTTACCATGACAACCATTACTTTTGAAACACCTACCAGTCAATTTGAAGAAACGAAATATCCCGATAAGTTTCAATTTTCAGCAAAATCGGACAATTACTTACAGAAGAAGATGAAGAAACAGTTTTGAATAAATTGTATTACTCACGTTCAAAACATAGTCGTCGACTTCCTTGTACTTTTCTATAGTGAAGATCTCAGGTTTCAATGTCCTCGGGGGCCGAGGAGGTGGGATCTGAGATCTGTGGTAGTTGGGAGGGTCCCCGGGTTGGCTTGGGCGTGCCCCCTAAAGAGAAAACGACAAACATGTTAGCAACAACAATAACAAGCTCACCAATGCTATTCATATCAGGTCCCGAGATTATAAAAACATTTGCTTGAGTCTGAGATCATTCTCAAGGATTTGACTAAACATATTTTGAGCTTGTTCAAAATCTGACCAATCAGATACTTGAGAATGAACTCAGACTCAGGAGTTTTATAACCCCGGACTCTGTACGTACCATATGGTGACTGTGACATCAGTATAAGTAAAAAGAACAACTCCGGGCCAGTCAGATAGGTGGTGGCTTAATGTAGAATGAAAATTAAACAGAGCTCCCATCGGAGCTTTCTGCATTACTTTCATCCTGCATTAGGCAGCTATCTGCTGCAAGGAAAACACGCAGTCATTTCACAAGTGGCCACATTACCGAGGTTCTATTGTTACTGCGGGTGATCACGGGTTATTGGATGTGAATATGACATAAAACATAGTTAATGAATATGGAATGCACGTGTGATATTGAATATTTTACTATGCATAGTATGGTGATGCGTGTTATATCGCCGTGACAACTGTAATTGAGAAAATTAATTCTTACAAGTACATAAAATCGTTGCACACGATTCTAATATCAGATACTGTATATATCAAATGAATTAGATAATTGTTTAATTATCAATTTCTACGCCATGTGTTCAAAGATCGTTTATATTCAGTGCTTAATGTAGTTTATTTCAATGTCCAAATTTAGTTTATTTCAGTACCCAAAATGTCGTTTATTTTAGCGTCCAAAGGTAGTTAATTTCAGTTTCCAAATGTCGTTTATTTCAGTACCCAAAAGGTTTATTTAAGTGTCCAAAGGTCGTTTATTTTATTGTCCAACTATCGTTCCGTTTATTTTAGTATTCAAAGGTAGTTTATTTCAGCGCCCAAATGTAGTTTATTTCAGTGCACAAAGGTAGTTTATTTCAATGCCAAAGGTACATGTAGTTTATTTCAGTGTCCATATGTAGGCTATTTCAGTGTCCAAAGGTAGTTCATTTCAGTGTCCAAATATAGTTTATTCAGTGCCAAGAATTTCGTTTACATGTATTTCAGTGTCCAAAAGTAGTTGATTTCAGTGTCCAAATGTCGTTTATTTCAGTATCCAAAGGTAGTTTATTTCAGTATCTAAATATGGTTAATTTCAGTATCCAAAGGTAGTTTATTTCAGTGTTCAAATGTTTATTTCAGTGCCAAAACATAGTTTATTTCAGTGTTCAAAAATGTCGTTTATTTCAGTGTTCAAACGTCGTTTATTTAAGTGCCCAAAGGTCGTTTATTTCAGTGGCAAAATTAGACTGTCCTCATAGTTTTCTTTAACCCAGCTGAAGCACGGAATGACCCACCAGTATATAACTACACGTACATGTATAGAGACCATTCAGTATGGAAAGGCTTAAATTGGCTTGAGTATTTTGAAAAATAAACAGTGCAGGTTCTAATCAGAGGGCTCTTTTACGAACTATCTGATCTGGGTCTACAATGTTTGTAAATACCAGTCCACTCGTTTTCCGCATTCAAACGCTTATAAATATAACAAAGAAAATGAGTCAAAAAAATGTTTGAACTCTGTTGGTAAACGTTTCTTCGCATTTGATCTGGATCCATACTGTTTTCAAAGAATATCAAGAGTGCGACAATGAGGTGCTAAGTCGAACTCTCTTGAGCACTTAGTGACTCGACTTAAATTACCGTCTGCTTCAGTTTTAAAAATAGATCCAGTATTAAAATACACTTTAAAATAGCAACAGCTTTGATATTGATAAGGCGCTGTTTTAGTGCGATTTTCGCTACCGGTGTCGCATCTATGCAAAGTTTTTAACTAAACAAAATAGGAGCAAATTAAATCTAGGCGAAAATTATAGCAGACGACAAATTTCGCAGATATTTGGCAGCGAAAGTGTTAACTTTCTGTTTATTAACTCTTTGTGCGCTACTCGCTAATACATGATAACCTGTGTTAGACGGTTTGGATCCAGATGAGAAACTGAGTAAATCGGCGTCTCGTTAGCGTGCTAAACTGTCTTTTATAACCTGGCCATGGCTTTTCTCTTTTTTGTTTAAAGATGAGGAGAAACTCCACTTTAGGAATTTGTTGTAAATGACAAATTTGGAAACGATAAAGCGTACACAGCGTAAAGATAAATGTAAATCAATATAACCTGTTGCTTCCGTCGTGTCTCCAGTTTTATTTGAATATAAACGGTCTGACCTTCATGAATGTAAGTCTTAGGGTTAGTTTTGATTCAGATAAAAAATAATTCACGCTTAACTAATTTATTTGATCTTTTGGCAACGTGTATTTAAATAAATTTCAAAATCATAAAATGAGGCAGATGTCAATTTCAGTTACTGAGCGGGTTACGGAATTAGTCGCCAATATTATCTGTACTTATCTGTTTTAAAATGAAAAATATTTGTACATAGACTAGTAGCCGGGTTTATATTCTACATAGACTAGTAGGGGAATTTTTTAAGAACAGATAACATTCGGCACTTGAATAAATATCGATGTAAAACATTTTGACAAGATTATTTCAAGTTTCTTACTTCAGTCACAAGGAATTTCAATTAAACAGGAAGCCACTTATCAGACAAAACTAATACAGGTATTTAAAAAGTAAATCAGCGAAAACATTCATATGAAATTTATTAGAGGCACAAGCATTTTTCCGAACCTTTTCTCCCACTTCCACACAAATACAGTAAACCCCCTCTAAACCGGAATTCTAGTACAGAAGAGTTTAGATAAATTTAGGCAAGTGGCTGCTTAATGCAGGGTGAAGTCATGCAGAAAGCTCCCCCAGGATGTTGTAACACAGCGGAACCTGTGTATAGCGACCATATACTGAATAAATAGTGAGGTCGATAGGAGCAAGTGGTTGCTTACTGCAGGACGATAGAGCAGAACGTGCTTATAGAAACCATATAACAAAATCTATAATTGTTTGCGGCATTATTTTCGTCCTACATTAAGCTACTACCAGTCTTTAACACTTTCCTTCATATAAACGTGTTTTCACGCATTTGCAAACAGAGAAGACCCAGATCAGACGGCTCCTAGAGGAGCCGTCTGATCAGGGTCTGCTCTGTTTGATTATAACATTATGACATATCTGACAATACAATTTCTTCCAATACCAAAATTTCATGTGCATATATGCCATTATATATTTTCAGCTAATAAATATTCATGAATGAATGAATTAATTCTTACATGAATATTCAACAGACAATTTTGTTGAACCCTTTAACTTCTATATTACACAAGCTAAGCTCATTTAAATGGTCGTTTGGGACCCGTCCATTTTGTTTAAACCTTAAATTTCAATATGATACAAGCTACACACTGGATATTCGTTACAAATCCAAAGTTCTTGTGAAGGATTCATGCAAAACAATTATGCTTCTGAAAATATGTGCCATTGACTGCAATATCACACAGTGTAGACCCTGATTGGAGGGTTCATTCAGGAGTCCTCTGATCTGGGTCTACGCTGTTTGCTTATGACTCATGTTTGGGATCGTGAGAGTTTATAGGTAAAAAAGAACAATTTCCCAGAACTGCAAAGAAGACTACACGAGCACCTGAGAAATTGGAATGTTTAATCGGTAGTCCAACTTTATCAATGTATTCGCCAGATATCTGTCAACAGTTTGGGTCCAGATGATTTGTCGATAAACAAATAAACGTATCAGAATCGATAACTTCAATTGTCCCTTCTTCACTTCGAAATAAACGAAGACAATTTCACTCTCTGAATTTGAAGCAGGGGATAACATTTGCTGAGGACAACTGTTGATCGTTCTAAAGGTACTACGGTAGAGTTTATGCAGAGCGGTCACATGGAGAATGAATATGGGTGCCTGACTATTTAATGGAGAACGAAACTATTGCAGAAAATTCTTGCGGGATATATCTGTTTTACTTTCATCTTGCATTAATCTGTAACTTGTCTATAAGACCTGGAATTAGATTTCATTTGACTGACCCATACAGAGAGGCGGTACTGTGTAACACATTACTGGTTCGCACCGAATAACCACACTTCAGCTGAGGCTTTGAAGAATGGATTAGAAAATCATCCATAATTTATTTCACAATCTCGATCAGCAAAAAATACCATAATTATTTACCTAACGTATAGATTGGGTTCGTTACACGCAATTAATCCGATTCTTTCATGACAAGAAACCATTCTAAACTTAAAGTACTCGCTTAAAGCGCACTGTGTAGCATTCTGGAGACAGGAAATAGTGTTAACTAAAACAAGTTTCTGGTGTAGAGGCAACACCAGGCGCAGAGGCATTTTTAAATGTCCATACACGGTGGATCTAAATCAACCAGTGTGTTAGAATTCTATATCATATCAGGACTGCTCCGATTGTTACGACAGTAAAACATATATTTGTTGAAGATGATAAACAGTGTAGACTCTGGTGAGACGCTGTGCCCCTGACGCAGCGGCGTGTCTGAGTCTACATTATTTATATAAAAAAAACCTTTCCTGGCCCTTTTTCTCAAGTTGCCATTTACATGTATGCTATATGTGTTGTTTGAAATGAAATGCATGTATATAGCATAACTTATTGACCCAGATAAGAGCTTACCGAATTGGATTTAAAAGTTTTTGCATTAGTCCCTTAACAAATGCATATTCATATAAGAAATGATGACTGTATAAATATCAATCAATATTCATATAAATTAGCCATGTCCTATAATGATGTTATAAAATAGGTAATGTTTGATCATGGCGTAAAGTGTACAGTCAGATCTATATTATTTCACAATCAAACAGAGCAGACCCTGAACGGAAAGCTCCTAAACGAGAATGAATCAAGGTTAGCACAACCCATCCTAACTGAAGTATAAATTAACCAGGCACAATTTTGAGGCGAGTTTATATAATCAAATATCACCTGCTTAACTGCCACAAGTCGTCTCCTGTAAAAGTTGTCTTCTCCTTAAATCTTTATAACTGAAATGTTATTACGGCACTGTAGAGTTACTCGGCCCATCATCTGTATCAAAGCTGTTTGTAAATGTGATGACAGATTAGCCAAAGGCAAGGAAAGGGTTACATTTTGTTACATACATGTACTACAAATGTATATGGATTGAAAACGTCAATATTTGTCTAAATTATCTGATTGAACACTTATCCTACTGGCGGGGGATTGAACACTTATCCTACTGGTAAGGGATTGAACACTTATCCTACTAACGGGGGACTGAACATTTATCCTGCTGGAAGGAGGTGAACCTTTTCTACTACTAGTAGGGGATTGAACACTTATCCTGCTGGAGGGAGGTGAACCTTTTCTACTACTGGTAGGGGATTGAACACTTATCCTACTGGTAGGGGATTGAACACTTATCCTACTGGCGGGGGATTGAACATGTATCCTGCTGGAGGGGGTTGAACATTTTCTACTACTGGTAGGGGATAGAACCCTTATCCTACTGGTGGGTGATTGAACCCTTATCCTACTTGCAGGGGATCGAACCCTTATCCTACTGGTGGGTGATTGAACCCTTATCCTACTTACAGGGGATCGAACCCTTATCCTACTGGCAGGGGAGTGAACCCTTATACTACTGACAGGGGATCGAACCCTTATACTACAGGCAGGGGACTGAACCCTTATACTACTGGTAGGGGACTGAACCCTTATACTACTGACAGGGGACTGAACCCTTATACTACTGACAGGGGACTGAACCCTTATACTTCTGGCAGGGGACTGAACCCTTATACTACTGACAGGGGACTGAACCCTTATACTACTGGCAAGTGACTGAACCCTTATACTACTGACAGGGGACTGAACCCTTAAACTACTTGCAGGGGACTGAACCCTTATACTACTTGCAGGGGACTGAACCCTTATACTACTGACAGGGGACTGAACCCTTATACTACTGGCAAGTGACTGAACCCTTATCCTACTTGCAGGGGATCGAACCCTTATCCTACTGGTGGGTGATTGAACCCTTATCCTACTTACAGGGGATCGAACCCTTATCCTACTGGCAGGGGAGTGAACCCTTATACTACTTGCAGGGGATCGAACCCTTATACTACAGGTAGGGGGCTGAACCCTTATACTACTGGCAAGTGACTGAACCCTTATACTACTGGCAGGGGACTGAACCCTTATACTACTTGCAGGGGACTGAACCCTTATACTACTGGCAGGGAACTGAACTCTTATACTACTGGCAAGTGACTGAACCCTTATACTACTGACAGGGGACTGAACCCTTATACTACTGGCAGGGGACTGAACCCTTATACTACTGGCAGGGGACTGAACCCTTATACTACTGGCAGGGGATCGAACCCTTATACTACTGACAGGGGACTGAACCCTTATACTACTGGCAGGGGACTGAACCCTTATACTACTGGCAGGGGACTGAACCCTTATACTACTGACAGGGGACTGAACCCTTATACTACTGGCAGGGGACTGAACCCTTATACTACTGGCAGGGGACTGAACCCTTATACTACTGGCAGGGGACTGAACCCTTATACTACTGGCAGGGGACTGAACCCTTATACTACTGGCAGGGGACTGAACCCTTATACTACTGACAGGGGACTGAACCCTTATACTACTGGCAGGGGACTGAACCCTTATACTACTGGCAGGGGACTGAACCCTTATACTACTGGCAAGTGACTGAACCCTTATACTACTGACAGGGGACTGAACCCTTATACTACTAGTTGGGGCCGAACCCTTATACTACTGACAGGGGACTGAACCCTTATACTACTGGCAGGGGACTGAACCCTTATACTACTGGCAGGGGACTGAACCCTTATACTACTGGCAAGTGACTGAACCCTTATACTACTGACAGGGGACTGAACCCTTATACTACTAGTTGGGGCCGAACCCTTATACTACTGACAGGGGACTGAACCCTTATACTACTGGCAGGGGACTGAACCCTTATACTACTAGTTGGGGCCGAACCCTTATACAACTGGCGGGGGATTTAACTCTTAACCTACCGGCGATGGATTGAACCTATGTCTTACTTGCGGGGGATTGAACCCATGCCCTACTGGTGGGAGATTAAAGGCGTGTCCTACTGGCGGGGGTTCTGATAAGGAACTATGGACAGCCTACATCCACACAAAGCGTAATTTTGGATAGGAACTTCTCTCATGCATAAAAGAGAGAAATTAGAGAAATAATCAAATGAAACAGACGACACTACTTACAGCATGCCAAGATGTCGATACTGGCCTAGTGTGTCGAGCACGCATTTGTATTGTACAATACTCACTCATTAAAAACTAATATTTTTTAATATTGATTAGAGCATATGAAGTTAATCTGAAGCAAATACAGTGGTACATGTACGTATCCAAACTGTTTCAGATACCAGTCAATTTATTCTCACTGGCGAAATGGGTATGTGTCAGGAAAGGCAAATGCGTGTTCAAATTTGCACGCTAAATAAGTGTCGTCTGCATGCACTTGTCGTCTGCTTCAATTCTCAAAACAGATTACTTTTACAGTATGATACTGTTCTCGGCGTCTCATCTAGATCAAAACTGTTTGCAATTTCAAATTAGCTTGCAAATACAGTAGAACCTCTCTAAAGGGGCAATTTAATGAATGAAGACATGTGTCTCTAAAAGCACGCAGCGGCTTAGCCGTTTCCCTGTTGAATGTCCATGTAAGAAATAATTAGATCTACTTCATGAATATTTATTAGCTGAAATTCATAATGGCGCATGTACACATGAGCTTTTGGTATTGGTTGAAACTGCAGTCAGATCTATTATAATTTCATAAATCAACAGAGTAGACCCTAAGCAGGTTGTTCCTACAGAATCCGTCTGATCTGAGTCTATTCTTTTTGTAAGGCGTAAAAGAGCGTTCATATGAGGAAAAGGTTCACACAAAAGTAGTGCAGAATGCACCTGTGGTTCTGTGGAAGAGTTCTGCACAACTTTCGCCCAGTCTTTAGTTACCAGCTGCCTTAACCATTTCCCTGTTCTATGTTTATTACAATGTTTAATACACACTGAATATTCATGGGCAAAATAATTAAAACGAAATATGGAAGGTGGAAAAGTGTAGCCATTTTAGAAAGTAAAGGAACATATCTATCAAATTCCATAAGTAAACAGAGCAGATCCTGATAAGACGGCTCCTATATAGAAGCCGCCTGATCAGGGTCTACTCTGTTTGTAGATGCGTGAAAACACATTTATATGAAGGAAAGGGTTAAAGTACAGAATTATTCTTCTGCGTGATCGTTGTAGAGAGGTTCCACTGCAGGTAGGCCATCATACTGTAAATTCAATAGCAAGTTTACTTTATTTGTTACAAGTTCGAATTTAAGTGTTCCGAATTAAATACAAATATTAAAAGGTCAAACAAATATTGATTTTCCCAGTTGAGGAGCTCGTTAACTCTTAGCACGTTAGCGACGAACCCGTTATTATCTATGTAAACAATTTGGATCCATATGAGACGCCGCAGTATGACGTCTCAACGGGGTTCAAACTGTTTGAAGCATTGAACATAGTTTTGCAAAGAAATGGGAGAAATTTTAGAGAGAGAGAGAGAGAGAGAGAGAGAGAGAGAGAGATAGATAGAGATTGGACCCTTTACTGGCGGGGGGGATAGGACCCTTATACTACTGGCGGGGGGATAGGACCCTTATCCTACTGGCGGGGGGATAGGACCCTTATCCTACTGGCGGGGGGATAGGACCCTTATACTACTGGCGGGGGATAGGACCCTTATACTACTGGCGGGGGATAGGACCCTTATACTACTGGCGGGGGATAGGACCCTTATACTACTGGCAGGGGGATAGGACCCTTATCCTACTGGCGGGGGATTTAACCCTTATCCTACCGCAGGGGGATTGAATCTATGTCCAATTGGCTGGGGTTTGACCCTTGTCCAACTGGCAGGGGATTGAACCCTTATCCTACTGGCGAGGGATTTTCATACAGGAACTGCGGACAGCCTACATTCACACAAAACGTAATTTTGGATAAGAACTTCTTTCATGCACAAAGAGAGAAATTAGAGAAGTAATGAAATGAAACAGACGACACTGCTTACAGCATGTTCAGATGTCAGTACTAGTCTAGTGTATCGAGCATTAGTACTGAACGCATTGACAACTAAAATTGACTAGAGCAGATGAAGTTAATTCGAGGCAAATACATTCAACCTATAGTTTGGTACAGAGAGAGATAGAGAGAGATAGAGGCACAGAGAGATAGAGGCAGAAAGAGACACAGAGAGACACAGAGAGAGAGAAAGACAGATAGAGAGAGAGAGAGAGAGAGAGAGAGAGAGACAGACAGACAGACAGACAGACAGACAGACAGACAGACAGACACAGACATAGATACATGTATACAGAGACACAGATACATATACAGAGACGCAGACACAGACAGAGAGACACAAAGACAGAGAGAGAGAGAGAAGAGAGAGAGAGTGTGTGTGAGAGAGAGAGAGAGAGAGAGAGAGAGAGAGAGAGAGAGAGAGAGAGAGAGAGAGAGAGAGAGAGAGAGAGAGAGAGAGAGAGAGAGAGTTCCATTAATGCCGTTTCCCAAGTCTTACTTTTTATGTTTGTTTGTGGATTGTTTGTTGGTTTTTTTGCTTACATGGCCGTGCCCTTCCTTAGAATTGTTTCTAATCTTAAACATTTTAAACTGTCTACATAACCCTTCACTCCTTGCAAAATAATTATGTTTGCATATCCATATACCCATCCCAGTGTTGCTGTCAATAGCATAAACCAGAAAAATAACTGTGTATAAAAAAACACCCCAAAAGTGCTCATTGGTGTTCAAATTATCTACCTTTATATTAAACTAAATATAACGTACATGCACTAGAAGAGCATGCATACTCCAAACTATACACAAACCAATCGTATATTGAAAAAAAGATTTTCAGAAATTGTTTTAAGCTTCTGTGAATAATAGACAGAAGTGACCAAATTATCCATATAAAACTACGAAATTAAGAGAATAGCATAATTATGAAAACATACGGATTACCAAAATAATATATGCATTACTTATATAATATATGGACTTCGAACAGGTAAATATATTACTTTGGTTCGATTATGTTCATTAAACTTCTTCGTTGAGCAATTGATGGTCAAAACTAAAAATACATAATGTGACATAAGGCGTAAATGTTTTATTATTGTTGTTGTTTCAGTTCTTATGCTCCTGAAAACAAAACACTGAAACTGATGTGTTGGTTTATCTGTGTTGCTTCTATTATGAGATAGGAATTACTATTTCAAATAATCATAAACAACATGAAAGTGATTCTCTCATAGACCCGTAAATTCAGTAGTCGATGTGCAACATCAATCATTACGTCATTCGTATCACTTCGGCAATCTCCTGTAAGCTTCGTCATATTGTCACTTGAGGACGCCATTATCATGTAATGAATAAATTTAAACTATACAGTAAATGATACAATATGCTATATTTCCTACTGATCTAGTATGATACTATAAACATTACACTTTCTGTTTAACTCATATAACAAAACAAAAAGTAAATTCAAAAACTGCATTGTATATTATATGTATCTGTTCAACTCCGTCTTATTACGGGTAGCCTATAAAGATGACAGAAATCCATTGCTATACTGCAGTCGTTGGTCTTGCGGACATCACGTGGCAATCGAACTACACGTATGCCTAAACGAAAACCTATGTTTCAAGAGATCATGTACAGTAACTCTGTGTAGATATAAAAGACATGTAGGAAACTTGCCGAGGTGATCCGACTGAGCTGTTACCGGTGATCCTCTCCCTAAAGGGTATATCATGCAACTCCACACCTTTCTCCACAAAAATGCACATGCATATAAAACAACCTACACTCATATCACAACAGGAACACGCAGTTAGTTCAATATTCTTAAAACACTTTTAAAATTAAATCAATGCTGAGACAAGGCTTTCAACATCAAACCTACGGTGAGATAATGCTTTTTTCATTAAATCAACATTGAGACAATGCTTTCAACATTGAATCAACGGTGGCACAACGCTTTCAACATTAAATCAACGACGATTTCAACATTAAACCAAAGTTGAAACAATGCCGTGTGCTTGTTGAGATTTATTGAGGATGCCATCTCATCAGGATAAGTTTGTTACACTTAAATAAAGTCTTACTAAGTTAATGTTACTCCCCACACCCTATATATTGTGCAGTTATTTTAAGTAGTATATAAAGTTGACGATGCAAAAAGAAATAGTTTTATTCATTATTACTATTCAACTGATTTCCACACTAAATACGCGTAAGCCAACAGATATAAAACGGCATTGCAGTGCATGAAACCTTTCAAGGTCATTAAATCAGATCTACCCTTAGCCAATATTCTCTGGAATATTAGTAAACATATCTGAACTAATTTAAGACAGCTACTCGCTCTCATTACCATGTCAATACTTCCCGAAGAAATTTAGTGGACATAAGTGCAACCTAAGTCATTGACGCATGCGCTTTGATGAACTTACCTCTGGGTACCACTCATCCACCTGGGGTTCACAGAAGAACATTAGGTCAACTTATAAATTACTGCTTCATATAAAACTAAGATCGTGTATGTCTAGGTGATCAGTGATCAAAAGTATGTTGTGGTCTTCACACATCTAGGGATAATTGCAAAGAGGAAAACATTTTGTAACAAAAATCAAAACTGGCTGATATCATATCTTTTTTGTAAACGAATGGTCGTACATTTCAGTTATGTTCATGCCTGTCCAGGAGAATGACCCCCTGCATAAAAGTTTAGAACTAATTAGAAAATGTTCATATCAAATGAAACTTCCGAAAAAATGGAAATCTCGAATATTTCCGATGGTCGATTATGTATGATGGAATATTCGGTACAACAGCTTACTACACCAATTCTATTAACCTAGAAATCTCGGAAATTGGTACACTGACTCTGTAGCCATTCGTATGATACGTGATACTATGAAAAATTCGAGATTCAATAAGATTACATTACGCAAATTACAAAGAAACCAACAGAATGTTTCTGAATCACACCGATTGTATTAAATGGTCCGGATGTAAACACGCTCCTATGTATCAGTCTTCGACCAGATTTCTCACTTTATATGAAATAATAAAAGTAGTGTAACGTAGTGTTTGTTAAACTTGTATTCTATACTGCTTCGACGAAACATTTTACTCCAACACGAGGGATCCTGACTTGTACCGCAATTATCCCAATCCTGACTTGGATTAAATTTAACCTCGAACAAAGCGTATCAACAAAAGATGGGCGTGTGTCCTCTGCACACAGGCAATGCATTGTTACAACGCCAAATTTCATAAATAATATCCATTACATAAAAAAAATATATCCGCTAATTGCATATAAATAGTTTCAAAACCGTTTTAACATTTAGGCATAGTTTTTACATGAATAGATCGTTTTGTTTTAAATAGACTTCAACCCCTTACAATGCGGGAAAATAGTCACTAGTGTCCTTTGCAAACTGTGTAGACCCTGATGAGAGGGCTTATAGAGGAGCCCTCTCATCAGGGTCTGCACTGTTTGTCATGTTACACTTTTCTTTAGAAAAATCTCTAAATATTCACCATAAGCTTGATCTGTTTGAATTTTGAAATAGTCCGTTTTGAAAAGTCGGCGTTATAAGGGTTAACAATAACTAGAATCGCGTATAAATAATTAAAAACATAAAAAAAACCGGCAAAAATTAGGTATTTGCTATGCTATGTTTGTTTATAATGATGTCTATAATATGTCCATGTATCAATTACCATTGATGTCAATTAAGGTGTTTCTTATTTACCACAATGTTTTGTTAACTCCTTGCACGCTAACAGTGATGTTTTAATAACATCTGCAGACTGTTTGGATCCAGGACAAACGCTGAGTAAATCGATGTCTGATCAGGATCAAAACAGTCTGTTTGTGAGAGTATGAATACATTTTTTTTTCAGATAATATAGAAGAAAATAATTTGAAAATTGATGCAGACGACAATTCTTGCAGACAGCGTGCAGAGTTAAGAGTCATGTTGCATGAATGCAGGAGGGTCAGTCGAGTTAGGAATTCTTGATAAATTAATACGTGATTGTATTTGAGATATAAACAACAACAAATAATGCCAAAATGCAAACAAAACCTGAAATATTGAAAATAAACAACATATAACTGAGAGACTCTAGGACGAACAAAATACATCCGGGCTTTGTAAACAGTGTAGATCCGAATACGTGCGTATTCATCAGAAGGTCTGACCAGCATCAACACTGGTTGACACTCAGTACAGTCTGTTATACAGTGAAAACTCGATTATTCGAACATTCAAATATGTACCATTATTGATATTTAACACAGGTGGCAGCTTAATGAAGGGTGAGAGTCAGGCAGAAAGCTCCCTTTCTGTGTGACTTTCACCCTGCATTAACCCATTCCCTCATATTGACGACTTTTGACGACTCTGGAAAAGTCGCTTTGTGAAACCATTGTGATAAATAGGGCATTTGCTCCTATAGGAGCAAATGCTCTATTTCTCACAATGGTTTCAAACTACAAATTCTAAAATTTTCCTTTTCTCTAGTTAATGCTCCTTTTCGGTAGATTTATTCAAAGAGGTTGTATCTAAAAATAGCCTATGAGGTAATGGGTTAAGCAGCAACCTGCCTACAAAGACATAAATTCTCCTAATTACTAAAATTTCGTAGTATCGAGTTTTTACTCTAGTGTACCTCTCTAAAGCGAAAACTTGCTTAATAAAATGAACGTAGGTGGCTGCTTAATGCAGGAAAGGGTAAATCACAAACCTCCGGTAGGAGCGTTCTGCATAACATTCGTCCATTCAGCTACCACCTGACTTGGAGATAAAGACTTCTACTTCTACTGAGTGGTTGTTATGGAGAGGTTTTACTATATCTTATTATTCAATGTGACAAACAGAATAGATCAGGGTCAAATGTCGTGTCTCTTGTCTAGATCACGCGCATTATTTGATCCACACGCATATATCTACACTATTCGCAAAGTCAGAATATCCTTTTATCGGAAACGCTTCAAAAGGTGTCAAATGGTATGTTTACATGGGGATCTTAGTGAGAAGAATTGTCCACGAAGAAAGCAGATTACAACAAAAGCCACAGGATTATAGTGCAAGCTATGTGACAGTTGGTATCAGTATTACAACACTATATGATAATATATGTATATGAGTATATGAGGCACAGTGGTGCAGTATTTCAAATGCGGTGGCTATTGTAAAGTTATTCCTGGTTATGACTGGAAAGTTATCATTTGGCCCTTTACCTCTTAACCCTTCGCTTGCTGAATTTTAAAATACATTTCTCCTTCTTTCCCCATGCCCTGTTGTATAATTACATATATCTTCACTGTGTACAAGTATTTCGCTGTGAAATCACTGCTGTGGAGTGCACTGGTTGCACAATCAACTTGTAAATAGTGCAGACCCTGATGAGACAGCTCCTGTAGGAGCTGTCTCATCTGGGTCTTCACTATTTACAGGTATGTATATTGACGCGAATAGCAAGCGAAGGATTAAATTAATAGAAATAATGAATTACGAATTATATTAGCTACTACTTGTTATAATAGCATTAAGAAAAATGCTGTTTTTAAACATGGCAGAAACTGTAAAATCATCTAATATATTGTTTCATATGCAAAGAGAGCAGACCCTGATCAGGCAGCTCCTATAGGATCCTCTGAGCTGGGTCTACTCTGTTTGCAAATGTGTGAGCAGGCGTCTCTTTGAGGTAAAAGGTCAAATGACGTAAAGAGCCATGGCAATGTTTCGGTTTCACAGCTAGGTTGAGGTGGAATTGGAGTATACTGCTGGGTAAATGTGTATAGAATGCCAATTATACAAAACGTCGAAATTATTAGCAGCAATTTCGGCCAGTCTCACGGATTGGGTTCAAATGAATGTAACTAAGAACTCTCTAATATAGAAAAAAGCCATATAAGCATTATGATGTTGACCATACACTACAATATAAGATATCTGTTTATTGTAAGCAGTACAACAATCTGTTTACCAAAAATACATACATGTAGTGAAAACTCGCTTATTCGAACACTCAAATACGTACCATCAATGATCTTCAAGACAAGTTGCAGCTTAATGCAGAGTTAACGCCATGCAGAAAGCTCCTATAGGAGCTTTCTGTATGACTTTCATCCTGCATTAAGCAGCCACCTGCATACACAGACATAAATTCTTCATTACTTAAAGTTCGTAGTATCGAGTTTTTACCATATATTAATAACACACATTAGTGTAGGTTACATTGGCAAGGCTAACACTACACCATGACATACCATTGTTTTCTCACGCCGTAATCCATTGGCCTGGTAGTAAGACAATTAACATTTGTAATAAACATGATAATAAAACTGGCATAGAGGAGAACATTTCTATAGCGGTGACGTCATCAATACAAGTGACATTTCAAAAGTAGGTAACTGTTTCTTGTACGGAATACAGGGAGTTTTTATTGGAACTTTCTGCATACCTGTCTTGCATTGGGCTGCCACCTGTCGTAAATACCAAGCATTTGACTTATTTTGAGTGACCGGCGTAGAGAAGTTTTACTTACGGAGAAAAACCATAATCAAGGTTTTGTGAACAATGTAGACCATCGCATGGTACTAAGTTATACACTGATAAAAAGATAAAACCCTGCAGGTGCGGATAAGTGTTACAGGTTCATATGCATATGTGCGATGATCAACTGCCATAAGAACCCTAACCCTGAATATTCAGTCACCAAGGATATAAGATACTTGCAAACAGCGTAGACCCAGATCAAAGGGTTGCTAAGGGAGCCCTTTGATCAGGGTCTGCATTGTTTGTCATAAAAATATTTGCTTCAGAGATAGATTTTGATACATTTTTTTGATTATTTAATATTCAGAAAGGGAGGGGCCATTTTTAATCATTATGCAGATTAACCCATTACCTCATAGGCTATTTTTAGATAAACCTCTTTGAATAAATCTACCGAAAAGGAGCATTAACTAGAGAAACGGAAAATTTTAGAATTTTGTAGTTTGATACCATTGTGATAAATAGAGCATTTGCTCCTATAGGAGCAAATGCTCTATTTATCACAATGGTTTCACAAAGTGACCTTTACAGAGTCGTCAAAAGTCGTCAATATGAGGGAATGGGTTAAGGATTTAAACATCACTTCCGTTCCAGCAAAGACATCTCAATTTATCCATGACGTGTCAGTGTAGAGATATTTTATTATCGTATAACTTACCTTAGAAGACATTTGGAGCCTCCAAACAATTACACACTATCAGTATTCATTTGAAATTAGGGCACATTTTAACTGTAACAGATTCCCTTCATAAATACACGTAATTGCTTAAGTCCAGTCTCATCATCGTTCAATAAATCAAACAGTAAATCAGATTTAGAGTCTCGTCAAATCAAAAAGTAATTTCGATTTCTATGTTTGTCTCTCCGACTTTCACGAAAAGAGTGTTCAAGTTGTAATTTTCTGCAACTTTTGTTACAATAATTTCTGATTATTTTGTCAAAAGTTCAGTGTGGTCACGCTACTTAAACTTATATTAATATGGAATGTAGTTCTTAACTTTTATCGCTAAAATATACACCACACAATATACCTATTCACAAAATTTCATTTCCGTTGATTTTAACAATAGCGGTTTAGGTGTTTTAACTTGCACGCTACTATTGTGTAAAGTTCAACTGGTTTTTGTTTTAACCTTTAGAAAAACTGTGGTCGAATCCATGAGTATCTTTGTAAACAGTTTGGATCCAGACTAGACGCCGGGTAACCCCGCGACTCATCAGGATCCACACTTTTTCAACAGTAGACTCTATAGTTCTAGAAGAGGAAAATATTTTCTTGTTCAAGAAACAAAGCAAATGGAAGTTTAGACTTTAATTTGCTCAGAGTGATATAGGTTAAAATGTCGTCTCACTTTACCGACGCCTTATTAACTCTTTTCACGAGTAGTAAATTTTCGTCTGCAATAATTGTCGTCTGCTTCAATATTCTTAAAATAAATTTTCTCTAATTTCTTTGTAAAAATATGGTTAACGTGTCAAACAGTTTGGATCCTGATAAGGCATTGCAATATGCAGCGTCTCATCTGGATCCAAACTGTTTGCATAGGTAATCACTGTTTCGCCGCTAGCGTGCAAAAAGTTAAGATTTTAAAAGACCGTTTGCACCAACGAGCGATAAAAAAGTGACAATATGATTAGTCTTTGAGAGCACTGTTCCATGGTGATTACTTTCTTTGTCAGGTTCTAGTTATACCAATGAAGGGTGTCTATCGCTGTTTGTAAGTATAAAACATATCTACATTTACCATTATGTTATTCCGAACCTGTATCGACCCGAGAAGACTTGCAGTGTACAAGTTGACACTAAAGACACAAAAAGCATGAATGATAAACTATCGAAGTAGAATGATTCGTCATTGTTTAAAATGTGCGCCAGTCCAGAAGGAAAGAATTAAAAACTTGTTAGAGGAAATTGAGCGACAAACAGTAAAGACTCTAATCAGAGGACTAATCCATGAGCTCTCTGATCTGGGTCTACGCCATCATAATATTTTGCGCATTCAAAGTATTACACGAAGATATTAGTCGAATATCTATCTGAACAACCCCCACCCCCACCCTCCTCTCTCTCTCTCTCTGTTGTTTATAATATACATGTATCTCAAACTATTTCTGAATTATCAAGAATACAATGTGGCTAGTGTCAAAGAAACAAAATGCCACTGGAGTACTTCCCAATAGTGTAGAGTAAGACATATCGCTGCATTGGAGCAAGGTGTCTCGTCATGGTCTGCACTGGTCGCAGTCAAAGCGTACACTTTTTTGTGTAATTACCTATGCGACTTATTTTGAATCCAGGTGAGCAACAGATAAAGGTGCGTACACAAATACTATAGAATCGCCATTTCTCCACCAAACCCTATGTAGTGACCACTCTCTTCGAGACGATTATAAAGAGTGGTCACAATATAGTGTTTGGTGGAGAAATATGTTTTGATTTACGCATCTTATCTGGACTTCTGGCCCCCGAGTCACTTGTTGGCTAATCACGGTCCAAACTGTTTGACATTCTGACTGTATTTTGTGGGGATAATTGTAAAAAAAACCACATTGATTTTGAGAATTTTAGCAGACTATTTTTTGTTAATATGCAAAGAATTAAAACTCTTGATAAATGGCACACAGTGGTAACACCGATGAGGTGCACATTTGGAAAGAACTGATCATTAAGGGTCCAAATTGTTCGATGACGTATTTTCCCATTAAACTATCAATATAATATTATATAAGTTGTACATCCAAACCTACCGCTGATTTAGGGGGCGCTCGTCTGTTTTCTCCTGAAGTTCCCGCATTTCCGTTTACAGCCGTTTTGCCCGTATATGGCGATGTCATAGGTCGCTTGGGGCCCGCGGGCTTGGTCGCTACTGATGCCCCTCCGCCCATTATTACGTCACTGACCTTGTTTCATTATTCGAAACTCTGAAAATAGGGAGAACAAGTTTTATACCGAATAATAATTTTCGATAAAAATTGACGGACATCAATGATTTATCATCTGTAAAAACATTTAAACTTCAATAAATAATATAGAAACCATGCTATTTTTGCAAAATATTCAAAACCTGAACCATTCTTATGTCAAATATGTTAGGCATAATTACAACTTATTCACTCACACAAGACATCTGAACTATAGTGAGAGGCGGAATGTCCTCATTATGAACACATCCTATTCACACTCACACAAGACATCTGAACTATAGTGTGGTGCGGAATATCCCCCAATATAAACACAGCCTATTTACTCACGCAGAACATCTGAACTATAATGTGATGCGGAATCCCCTTATTATAAACACAGCCTATTCACTCGCACAAGACATCTGGACTATAATGTGATGCGGAATCTGTTAAGGATAAACACAACCTATTCACTGACGCAAGACATCTGAGCTATAGTGCGATGTGGATAAACACAACCTTCTTACTCACACAAGAAATCTGAACTAAAACGGAAAATATAAGCACAGACTGTTTTATTCACACAATGTTTATTCATTAAGTGGTCGCATTAGAGGGGTTCTACTGTATTTGATTGGTCATGGCCTGGTGCGAGCCAGACAACACTCTTTTCAGTCTCTGAACTCTTTCACTGCCAAGTATTGTCATCTGCCAAGTGTGTTGTTTGTTACAATTTTATTTAGCCTACTTTTCAATCACGCTATAATCACAGCATCAACCAGTTTGGATCCTGATGAGACATCTAGTCTGTATAGGTGAGCATAGATTTCACTATTGGCAGCGAAAAAGTCGAAGAATAAAAATGATCAATGCATTCCAAGACAAAGTAAATAGAGGTAATGTTCCAACAGTTAAATGTCATACAAAAACGACAGTCAATTTATTTCTGAACAATTATTATAGTCATGAAATTGATTTCCGTATTATACTGCTGAACGGAATCGTGTTTTCTTTATCAAGTTACACACGAGCTATAAAGGGTACTTGTAATTTCCTGAAAGCATCACGAGAAGGACAAACAAACTAGACCCTGGTAAGACAGCACAGTTTCGTCGTCTGATCGTGGTGTGTACTATCCGTAAACCCCATCGGCATAATTTGTCGAAATGCAGGTCATATTAATACATGTACGTCACTGCTTTATTGATACATATTGAATTACAGGACATTTTCGATATAACAAGGCCAAATAGAAAATGCATTGTCTATATAACACGATGGACTATTCATAAAAGACATCAATTGTGTAACATCGTTTCGTGCTTAGATCATATCTAACTACATGTACTTTGATAATATTGTGATAACATACAAGCTAACTAGTAACTCGACATCTCTTCCAGATCCAAATGAGATCCAGTGATCCACATCCAAATGAGATGACGAGTAATTTTTCATCTCACCCAGATGAATTGGAATAGAATTCAGCATCTAGCAGGCTACAAGTATGGCAGAAAACAGTTACTGGTGGAGAAAGGGTTAACAGTTTAGCAAATTGTATTCTTTGCACAGGAATACGAGTCATTGATTTATTCAGATGGTCGTTCTTTACTCAGACACTTTAAGTAAGAAACAGTCCGGATCAAGATCAGACCAAGAGTAACAAAACACTCGAACAGAACGATCTAGTTCTGCGATAACAGTCACAAATAATAATCACAATAATAGGTTTTGTTGCAGTGATGTCGCAAAAGCAGTGTTTCTGAAAATCAAACTAAAATAGTTTTAACTCACAAAAACTAGCAAATTGATTTTCAAACTAAAATATGTTTAACTCGCAAAAACTAGCAAACTGTGAAATCAAATTATTTGACTAACCTTCACTCAATTACAATACAACATAGTTAATTACCAATAACTGTTTCACAATACATTGTCATACATCATATTCAAAACAGGAGAAAACCTATGCATTACAACCAGTCTCGACAGTTGGTATATAGTGTTTATCGCAAACTAAGAAAACGAGATTTGTTTGACATTCTTTATAACTAATACGTTCTCAGGGAAAATGTTTTTGATTGCATTGCGAGCAATATACACATGCAGATTAGAGATCAAGTCTGCCATGAGACATATTATCAGGTTTTACGCTGAATGGAAGACAGACAACAGCATACAACACACGCCTAACAGACGCTGCAACTGGTCTGCCCCATGGGTATACTACAATTAAACGTCTCATTTATATTTCCCCCTTTTATTTTGAGTCATTTGTCCACTTACCTGAACTTGAAACAGGAGCCCAGTATCAGACTTGCAGTCTTTTCTGAACAATTATGAAACCGGGCTCCCGTTTACCTTTAATATTTGATCTGCGGTACCTTGTTTGATCTGTCACTTAGAAAATTATCACTCCAGTGCGGTCCAGATACGATCAGTAAATTAAAACAGTTTCAATAATAACTCCTTTATTTCTCCACCAAAGAGGCGATTCTAAAGAGTGGTGACAGTGTAGTGTTTGGTGGAGAAATGAGGATTTTAGCATTTGAGTATGCACCTTTATCTGTAGCTCTGTATTTTAGCATTTGAGTATGCACCTTTATCTGTAGCTCTGTATTTTAGCATTTGAGTATGCACCTTTATCTGTAGCTCTGTATTTTAGTATTTGAGTATGCACCTTTATCTGTAGCTCTGTATTTTAGCATTTGAGTATGCACCTTTATCTGTAGCTCTGTATTTTAGCATTTGAGTATGCACCTTTATCTGTAGCTCTGTATTTTAGCATTTGAGTATGCACCTTTATCTGTAGCTCTTCACTCTAATTTTAAAAGTTCTTTCAACTATATTTGTATATTGAAAGAGACTCAACACGTCTTCAATTTTATATTTACACTATTCGCTATACTCAGATCCAGTGTGTAATATTGATTTTGACAGGTGGTGATTTTTCTTTCAATAAATACAAAAGCGTCGTTTCATTCTGTTAAGTTCAGAGTAAACACAAATTTAATTTACCTATAGGCCTATTAAATTTTAAATGTCAGTATCGTCAATTAGATTGAAACTTTAAATCATTACTTTCTAACCTTTTTTTTTTATTTTTTTAGTGCATATGATACTTACAGCTGTGATGCCATCCCTGACAAGTGGATTTACTAGAGAGGTGTAGGACATAAAATACCATCTTTGAATAGTACAGTGAAACCAGTCTTGTCGACCCATTTATTAAACACACACATCATGCAAGTACATGTATATTATATAAGGCAGGGAAATGACAATATAGCAGGCTGATATGGGAGTTTTTAATCACCTTTGTCCTGCCATAAAACCCCGTGCCTTAACCATTTCCCACATACAGACCACTTTTGACAATTTGCAAAATAACAGACCTAGATCAGACAGCTCCTGTAGGAGCTGATCAGAGGCGCCATTATTTCCTTACAGATAATCTATTAAATATGTAATGGTAAAAATAGATCCATGAATATTCATGCAGTAATACATTCTTAAATTAATACTCACAGGGGGAAAGGGTTAAATACCAAGAATAAGACTACTTTTAATAGTCTAAGCAGACAGGTTTTATTGGATGTTGGTTTGAACAATTTGTATAACAATGATTAAATTCTGACTAGTATATTAATTAACAATTTGTATTACCATATCTCAATTCTGGGATGTATATTAATAATTTGTATTACAATATCTAAATTCTGACTTGTATATTGATAATTTCTATTGCATTATCTCAATTCTGACTTGTATATTGATAATTTGTATTACAATATCTCAATTCTGACAAGTACATGTATATTAATGTCTCGCCGGATGCTAGAAGTTAAGTTGAACCCAGGTCACAGTGCTCTATGTTGAAGAAATCAGTATAGCTAGATTACCCCTGTCTCAAAACTCAAATGTTAAGCGTTTGATAAGAATCCACATCGTTACGACATTGTCTGTGCATGTCAAACATGTGCGCTTTATTTCTAGCTTCTTCAAACGAGATCTGGTTTAGATCAAAGCTGTTTGACACTTAACATGCTGCCTCTGATCTAGATCCAAGCTGTTTGACACTGATCATGGTGCCTCTAATCTAGATCTAAGCTGTTTGACACTGATCATGTTGCATGTGATCTGGATCCAAGCTGTTTAACACTTAACATGTTGCCTCTGATCTAGATCCAAGCTGTTTGACACAGATCATGTTGCCTCTGATCTAGATCCAAGCTGTTTGACACTGATCCTGATGCCTCTGATCTGGATCAAAGCTGTTTGACACTCAACCTGTTGCCTCTGATCTGGATCCAAGCTGTTTGACACTCAACCTGTTGCCTCTCTAAAGCTTGAACGAATCGGAAGTAGTTCTCAGCAAAAGAGTTGGGAGCCGACATCAGTTGTTACTGTACACTTAGTCTGAACCCATTCCATGGTCTATGTTTGTTATTTCAATACCTACTGAATAGTCATGGACACAATAGTAATAATGAAATATGGAAGCTGAAATATTGTTGCCATTTTAGAAAGTAAAGAAACAGATCCATTAGCAAACAGAGCAGACCCTGATCAGACGGCTCCTATAGGAGCCGTCTGATCTGTGTCTACTCTGTTTGCAAACGCGTGAAAAAACGTTTATGTGAGGGAAAGGGTTAAGGTATTCTATACAAGCCCATGTGTACACATAGAGTGAAAAGCATCTGCTAACCAATTGAAAATCACCCATAAGATTTCATCACAACAATAACAAAATTTCTTTAAAAGCTTACTACGTGGAAATAATTCCCACATAATCTTCTTATGGAACAGAGTGACGGGAAATAGATGTGAAGAAATCTAATGAAACGTAACAACTTAAGAAAACATTATTGGCCAAAGAAAACCAGATTGCGCCATCAACAAATACGTTCGTATGATTACTAGAAACAACATATTTAGTCCCTCTCTGCTGACGTCATTTCTAGACAGTTTAGACTTAATACTATTCTCTTAGACTATTAAATCTGACTGTCACCATTTGATAACAGAACTCAGTATGTTTGTATATGTCATCAAATCATATGTATTAGTATTGAGTGGATATTTATTCAAGAGCTAAACAAAATATGTGTACTACAGTTGAACCTGTCTTAAGCGACCATTTATTAATTCAACATAGGAATCTTAAAAACAAAGTGGTTGCTTAATGCAGGGCAAAAGTAATGCAGAACGCTCTTGTATAAGTTTTCTGTACTATTTTTGACATGCATTAAGCTATCACCTGCGTTATGGGCCCATAATTATACTTCTTTTAGATGGTCGCTTAATAGAGGTTATACTGTGTATAAGACTAGCCTACTATAATGTATCAGCGAGTTTGTAACAACATTCCCCGATCAGCTGTAAAGCTAAAGTTAGACTGAATAAATAGTGCACAAAGCTGATTATGATCATACTGTATAAAACACATGGCTACTCAAATTTGGAGCTGGTGTAATCTTCACTACGTTCGTTTCAATCAAGCTTTTACGAAACTATTGGCCGATGTTCTGACGGCCTGGACCCCGGTTGTTTACAAATACCAGTCAAGTCGCCGGTAGCTGGATAAAGGTAAAAAAACCTTCCTCATACGTATTTGATTTGTTAACAGCTTTTACGTCTGTACAAAAGCTCATTTTCTCATAGTATCGCTCTTTCAATCCATTGAATCGAGAGGGTCGAGATAACGATGGTCCTAAAAGAATCCATTTAGTGCACGCCTTATGCATGTAAGTATAAAACTTTTTAATCCTTTCCCTGTCCTATGTATATTCCAAATTTCTGTACCTACTGAATATTCATGGACAAACTAAATATGGAAGGTGGAAAACTGTAGCCATTTAAGAAAGGAAGAAACATATTTCAAATTCAATTAGCAAACAGAGCAGACCCAGATCAGACGGCTTCCTATTGGAGCCGTCTGATCTGGGTCTACTCTGTTTGCAAACGCGTGAAAACACGTGTCACTCTGTACAGATTGCCATTTGCAGTAATGTTGATTTTTTCACACAGTGGGCCAATCTGTGACGTCATTTGCAAACATGTTGGATCCAAATGAGACACCGAGTAACTCGGCATCTGATCGCGATCCGAACTGGTTGATACACAGAGGCGATGTTTGTTATAAAGAAATGACAGTCATGTATATGTGCTTCGAGAAGTGAAACAAACAGGTTTTGCAGATGAAACTTACTAAGTACTGAAATATATTTAATGATATCTCAATACGATTCAGTTCTCTCTTCCATATCTATAGGATTAGTCACGCCATGAAAACACGTGCCTCTCTGATGATGCAAACAGCGTGGAACCAGATCAGGCAACGTGTTTTAAATACCAGAGCGAAAGTTATAAAGTTACTAAATGAGTATTCTGTATTACATTAAATCTGCCTGCTCTTATAAACAGCCATGGCTATTCTGAGTCACATGTTACAAAACAGCTGAGTATGAGTCTAAACTCATTCTAAAGTATTTGCCAGTGGAGAGCAGTGATAATCTCAAGTAGCGTTATACACAGAGTCTCAAAATAATATCACAGGTCGATAACGCACTTATATGACGAATCAATCAGATCCTTGAGGGCACGCATACACGATTGAACAGTAACAAACATCACAAACAATGCACTGTCCTTCGATGATCCTATTTCAGGATAATGTAACTAGATACTCACTACGTATTACATGTACAGCAAAACCTCTCTTAACCGGAGTCCTAGTAGAGAAGAATTTAGTTGCTTTTAGACATGTGACTGCTTAATGCAGGATGAAAGTCATGCAGAAAGCTCCCAGAGGAGCTTTCTGCAAGAATCATCCTGCATTAAGCTACCATATGTCTCCAAGACTGATATTTATACTAACCTGGATGTCCAGTTTAGAGGGGTTTTACTGTGTTACTTAACCCCTATTCCGCTGTGAAAATAATGTCTGCTCAAATTAGGGTCTGTTCCATTTTTGACTTCTTTTGATTCGATAAAAGCTTTTGAGAAACTACAGAGCAAACAGCTTGGATCCTAGAGTTACTTGGTGTCTCATCAGGATCCAAGCTGCAAATGCCAGCCAGAATGGTAAATAGTGGGACCCATTAAAGAAGTACTAACCACCCCGGGGTTCCCTGTAACCACCCCTCCTAATTGTCCAATATCCCAAAGGTAACATAATGCAGACGCATAATAAACACACATTAACATCCAAGCGTATACTTAGCGATTCTCTGAACTACAGTCTCATTAAAATATGAGGCAGAAAATAAGAGTTCCAGAAAACAGAGTAAAACCGCATTTCATTGGTGGTATTTTTTTAATATTAACTATAATATAAAATATCTATATCTAAAATTACTAGTTAAAACATTGAGTTTTATAACTACTCGTATGAACTATCACAGGTTCATGCTTATAATCATTGTTTCATTGTTATTTGAAGTAAGTTGTAAAAAATTAACTGTCGGAACAAACTACAAAATGTATATGTACAATATTTAAGAACTCTGCTAGATGTCACAAATATGCGAGACAACATTCTTATTAATCATTGGGTAATCTTTTGGGTCCCATTTCATGAAAGATCGTATTACCAAACTTGTCGAAGGTCCTAATTTACAACGGTGTTTGTTATTGGCATAGTCGAATTATCGTCTATTCTAGCATGTGGCAAAAAGTGCGTACGACAGAAATGATCGTTTACAAGTTATAGCATACGACACTTTCTATCGTATAATGTTTCGTAAAACGGACACTAGATGTCAAATATAAGTAAAACTTACCGTCCAATATAATTTGAAGAGCTCGATGTTATCAGTTAACAAGCAAACACATAATCCCAAATACAGATGGCGCATTTATCCACACATATCAATTAATACTGGTAAAGTTATATCACACGCACAAGCTACGCTGCAATAACCAAATCGCACCGATCAAAATCGCTAATTTATTGATTCAAACCCGTGCCAAATGCACTGTCTAGGTAAGTTTAAAACAGCCAAGATATGTATATAAAGTCTTTAGCCAGCTGTCTGTGCCCCTGGTGATTGAAGAAAAAAACCGTATTGTTTTGTGTTCGTATTTCTGTTGTTTCAAATGATCAAGTATTGATCCAGGTGATAGTTTAGATGTAAACAAGCAACTTGAAAGAACCAGGGTCAATTTAGTAACTGACTCTACAGTAAGTGTGTCTGTCTACAACATCTACTAAGATCCGACCTAGGCAGACTCTTAAATGCATTTGCACGTACCAGTACATTGAATGTGTTTATCTGTAGGTCGTACGTATATAAGTCACGTTTGACAAGTAAATTGCTCACTAAACGTGTGGCCTTTACAGCGAAACACTTGTAATTGAGCCAAACCATTGTAAAATCATTAACCCTATACTTCATAGAGACATTTTAATGCCCTTGCAGATAGAGTAGACCCAGATCAGGTGGCTCCTGGGGACCCGTCTGGTCAGGGTCTGCTCTGTTTGGTGATGGAATAATACAGATCTGATTCTACAGTTTCTGTCATGACCAAAATCCATGTGTCCATATTCCCTTATAAAAATAATCTTATTAATATTCATGATGCTTGATATTTCAGTAATGATCACGTGACTAGTACTTTCGGACTGTAAAGAATTCTGAAAAGAGGAGATCATTTGGAAATAAAAAACAGCAACTGATGCGAATAGAGAAAATTGCAGACTCGGTTTTACTGAGTCTTCTGATGGTCAGTTATTAAAAGTGTAGCACTTTGCAATGGCTTAACCGGTTCAGTTTTCATAATCATTATAAAAACATTGAAATTAAAGTTCACAGTTGGCATAAATGTACCATTGAATACGTTAATGCACACACACAATGCACCTCCAATATTGCCAGACCAATGTCAAAGTTCAAATGTGTATTACAGTAACACTTGCTTAAAGCAAGGTGAAAATAAAACAGAATGCTCCTATAGGAACGTTCTGTTTTACTTTCCCATTGCTTTAAGCAGCCACCTGCCTTTAACATAAATTACATGATGTAATTTAGTGACCGTTATACAGAGGTTTCACTGTACAATCTTATCTGATTTTTTTCTGGCTGATTCTGTTGATATGATTCACCCTCAGCATGTGATAATATTTGCAGTCTGGATCCAGATGAGACGCCGAGTAACTCGGCGTAACTCGGCGTCTCATCAAGGGTCAAACTGTTTGTTACTCTTATAATGTTTCTGACAAGACTACCTTGAACTATGAGGCAGACGACAATATTTGCAGACGACAATTCCTAAGAGTGAAGAAGGTTAATCTTGTGTAATGCGGTATATCACACTAAGCCCGAACACATTATAGTTTTGCACGAAATGTCTACTAAACCAATCAAAATATCATAAAAATGACTAAAAGTCTGTATACAAAATGCTAAAACCTCCATAAACACAAATAACAGAGAAACAGTGTATATTTGAGAACACGAGCACGGAAAATCGTTAAAAAAGCTGTGGTGTCAATAGAAAAGGTCTCCATAAGTTTGAGTCATTACACCTAGTACTTATTAGACACCGACTCATTAATGGGTATTATCTGGGTATTGGATCTTTATCAGACACAGGTATGTGACATTTGACCAAACCCTGAATATAACGGAGATATAAAATGTATGTTTTATTTCAACACGGATATGTACATTATTAATCCTTTACTCCATAAGCAAACAGTTCAGTTCCTGACCAGACGGCCCCAACTTGAGCCGTTTGATCCGGATTCTTCTCTGTTTGCAAAGGCGTTGAAATGTGTCTCTATTACGAAAAGGGTTAACTGAAAGCAGACGACATGTTAACTGAAAGCAGACGACGTGTTAACTGAAAGCAGACGACATGTTAACTGAAAGCAGACGACATGTTTACCTGGAAAAGGTGGCGGTGTTTAACTTTTAAAGCAAACTAAGTTAACTGTAAAACAAATATGTACTTTCCATTAACAGCATAGCTCCAGCAGCCTTTTGAACCAGACTGGGCATTTATCTTTATTTATTATATATACAGTAAAACACATCTAATGCAACCGCCCAAAAGGGGCATAATTCACAGTGGCAAAGGCAAGTGGTAGCTTAATGCAGGACGAAAGTTATGCAGAAAGCTCCTATAGGAGCTTTATGCATAACTTTCGTCCTGCATTAAGCAACCACCTGCTTATGAAGACAGCCATGTTTGTTCATTAAGTGGTCGTATTAGAGGGGGTTTACTGTACACATGTATTATTAACCCCTTAGCATCCAGTGTCCCTTAAACATACGGACAAATAGAGTAGACCCAGGTCAAAGGGTTCATTCTAGAGCCCTCTGATCAGGGTCTGATCTGTGTGCTGAACCCATCAATATCAATGACTTATTCCACAGCGAATGTTTAGTTTGCCGTGCCCCCTCCACATGAAAAAAACGGAGAGGTTCCAAATTAAGACCCGGATGTGTTTTTCTTTAATGATAAGGGAATAGATTGTTTAACGCCAAAAGCAAAACCTTATCAAACTGCTTACCATAACAGTTTATAAACTCGTTGAATACTAATTAACATTTCGTTTGTGGAAATCGTCATCTGCTTCAATTATCAACGAACTGTTTTGTTCCATTTCTCCCATTTCTTTTTAGATCAATGTTAGAATGTAAACAAAACGGTAACAGAATGTCATACAGCATGGACCCTGATGAGATACCGAGTTCTTCACGTCTCAATTGGATCCAAACTTATTGCACAGGTTATCCTATGAATATAACAAATGTACACTCTGTGGAAAAGGTTAATTAAATGTAAATTTAAATTAACTGCATTAGTAATTGATCAACGATTACTCTCCTTTTCATCTAGCACAGTTAATGAATTGGCAGTTAGAAGCGTGTTGATTATGTGCTAAATCTACGATGGTATAATGGTGCCATCGCTTAAATACTTAGGTTTTACTAAATGTTTTAATTAATGATGGTGGATATGTCACATGGATATCTAGAAAGTGATGAGTGGAATTCAGATATATTACCGGTATCTAAACTCGAAATATTAATTGTTCGAGACATAACTTAATACATGTACCTGGACAATATCACAAAGTCTAATATTTCCACGTATCCATTATCTTTTCTCTAAGTCCCGAGCTACTGGTTAGCTAAATCAATTAACTCATTCCCTCATAGTGACACATTTTATCGCCTCTGTAAAAGTCAAGAAACATAACCTAGATCAACATGCCAGACAGAAAATAAAACTGCAAAAATTACATTGTAAGCAACGCAGAACCCAGAATGGCCACAACAATTAAATTGCAAGTAAGAGAGAAGAAAAAGTCACATTTTGAAACCATTGTGATAAACAGAGCATTTGCTCCTTTGGAGCAAATGCTCTATTTATCATAATGGTTTGAAAACTACACAATTCTGAGAAAAAAAATCCTTTTCTCTAGTAAAATGCTCCTTTTCGGTAGATTTATTCAAAGAGGTTGGGTCTAGAAATAGTCTACGAGGGAATGAATTAACTAGAAAGTTTTCGTGGTGCCAGATATTCAACTAGAATGTAGCGGGATATCTACTGACATTATCGTGGCACAAATAGAATGTATTTACGACAAAATATGTATCTAATATGAGTTTTCACTCACAAAAAAGATATTTATGTCAAATCCCCACCCAACTCCATATTATTAATGAGAAACTTTGCACGATTCGCGTGGTTAAGTGATGGCATACATATGCCACCATAAAAAGCAATTCATTTTACGTGGAAACCTACAGGCTTCGCCCCATGTGAAATACAATTAAATTTTACATCACATTTTTAATCGTGAAGCTATATGTCATAGCCACGTAAAACTTTCAACTGATTATATAAAACTAGGATTTGTCACATAATTTGAATTGTAAATAACACAGAACCCGGAATGGTCACATATATTAATTTGAATTGTAAATAACACAGAACCCGGAATGGTCACATATATTAATTTGAATTGTAAATAACACAGAACCCGGAATGTTCACATATATTAATTTGAATTGTAAATAACACAGAACCCGGAATGTTCACATATATTAATTTGAATTGTAAATAACACAGAACCCGGAATGGTCACAGATATTAATTTGAATTATAAATAACACAGAACCCGGAATGGTCACAGCTATTAATTTGAATTGTAAATAACATAGAACCCGGAATGGTCACATATATCAATTTGAATTGTAAATAACACAGAACCTGGAATGGTCAGGGTGAAAGGCAGGCAGAAAGCTTATAGAGGAACTTTCTGCTTGGCTTTCACCCTGCATTAAAGTCCCATTATGTTTTTAGCATTAATTTCCTTGTCCAAAAATGAAAATATCGATTTTTGGTTCAAAGAAGGTTTGAAATCACTAGTGAAAAAGTCGCGATGCTCGAAAGATCTTTCATTCCGAAGACATTAACGGGGAATACCAGGGAATCCTAAGTTGGTCGTATAGACGAGTTAATGCAAAATGAGCTAGTGTAACGTGATCGTCACGTGATTTAGACTGCGCTGAAGAAAGTAAACAAAATGGCGACCCGAATCATCGAAAGTTGCGACCGGGGGGGGGGGGGGGGCACCTGTCTCCATACTTAAACTAAATTTAACGTCCGGTTGACAGGGGTTTTACTGTATACTTTTTTACAGTTGTATAGACATAAATTTATTTATCTTCGTAATGTCAAATTATCTGAGGCGCACTGTTTTGGACTGAACTATAATTGTTCAGTCAGGCGTGTATTGCGGGTAGGTATCACGTGAGTGATATTATTCGGGGTACTGGTCATTCGACGGTCCGACAAGGTAGCGATAGCATCGTAAATAGGTTCTGTCTAGCAGAATTGGTATTTTTTGTTGCCATGTAGAGCGAGTTGGTGAGACAGGCTTGTTTTCTGAACCATTTTTGGAGCAGTGGTAAAAACTATTAAACATGGAAAATTCCCTTTTTTTCCATGCAGTGAAAATTTGTGATTGTTAGTGACATTTAGCCATTTGTTTAATTGATGGCATTTTGTACCACTGTTCAAGTGAGATAGTTATTTATTGATTAAAGTTACCTTGTCGGCTCCGACTCCTAGTACAGAATTTGTTTTTTATTATTGTAATTGAGAATGGAGAAGATAAATTATTTATGTTTGTATGGAATGTAATGTAAGCAGTTTTACAATGTTCTTGCATACTCGTAAAGTAAAACACAGTCAACTGACGCGTCAGGTCACATTGCTTGTTAAACATTTCCCCTTATATAGATAACGTTTGGCACTCAGGTATAAGTAGTACAAAAATCCTACACGTGCCGCTTGATCTGGATCTTCTTTGTTCGCTCATGAACTAATACAGATCTGACTCTACAGTTAATGTCATGGTAAACACTCCTTTTTCGTAATGCCATTATAAAACTTGAGATAATTAATATTCATGATGCCTATATCTCATACATGAATATTCATGAGGGAAAGGTTACCGAGTCATCAGCATATCTTGATCCCAACATCGTTACTAACATACCTGAAGGAAATATAAATAATCTATTCATTTCATATAGTTTAAACAGACACACTTTTTTAGAAAATAAATCAATCAATGGAGCATAAAATTTTCTTAGGTCCGTTAATCCCATGAAGTTAATACTCTTTAGATATCGCCACAAGAGAATAATGAAAATTAGTCTCAGTCAGAATAAATCGTCTGATAAAATCAACTTGAAACGATAGACAGGTTACAGCTAATTACTAAATCATGATATTTCCCCTGTGTGAAATGTTCACACACACCAATGCACTCGTTTAACCCTTTCCTCCATGAATACGCCTTTCTACTCCTCTGTAAAAATCATCTATTGAAACCATTGTAATAAATAGAGCATTTGCTCCTATAGGAGCAAATGCTCTATTTATCACAATGGTTTCAAACTACAAAATTCTAAATTTTTCCTTTTCTCTAGTAAATGCTCCTTTTGGGTAGATTCATTCAAAGAGGTTAGATCTAAAAATAGCCTTTGGATGAATTGGTTAAATCTTATCGTGCTGATTAAATTATGTCTGCCAAAACTCTGTTCCGGTGCATTTTTACTTACCTCTGATTCGTAGAAACGTTTAAGAAACTGTTGATCGAGTGTCAAACAGCTTGGATCCAGATGAGACGCCGAGTTACTCGGCGTCTCATCAGGATCCAAGCAATTTGCAATTGTGAGCCAGGTTGCGCTTAGTATGAGATGGGTTAAAGTACAATACGGGATCCCTAAAGCGAGTTATCAAATAAACACGGAGTCTTTGGAACTCACGTGACTGCACAGAACAGAGCGAAACTAATGCACGTTTTTTTCTGCATTACTTGCGTATTGTATTAATCCATTCCCTCATATTGACGCCTTTTGACGCCTCTGAAAAAGTCACCAGTTGAAACCATTGTGATAAATAGAGCATTTGCTCCTATTTATCATAATGGTTTCAAACTACAAAATTCTAAAAAGTTTCCTGTTCTCTAGTTAATGCCCATTTTCGGTAGATTTATTCAAAGAGGTTGGATCTAAAAATAGCCTATGAGGTAATGGTCTGTGGTCTGTTTTAACCCTTTATCTGATGAATATTCATGTAAGTTATAATGGCACCGTTAATAATGATAAGAATATTTTTTATTATTGTATAAGGTACACAGGGCATTTTGGCTCAGACAGAAACTGTAGAATCAGGGCTATATTACGCCATAAGCAAACAGAGTAGAATCTGGTCTTTGATCAGACGGTCTGATCTGGGTCTACTCTGTTTACAAAGATTTGAAAAGGAGTTTATATGAGGGAAAGGGTTAATGGTGGGCGAACAGTCATTTTTGAGCCATCGCTTTTGAGACGGTCTATTGTAGTTTCTAGGTTCATTTGTGTTGTAATATACGCTCGTTAATTATTAGAACAGGTTACTTTTTGATGAACCATAACTCATAAAGTAGTTCATTCATTACTGACTGTGAGCTCTTGACATTGAACTTACTACCTATAATATGACTGAAATATCGTTTAAAGCGCCGTTAACACCCGATACAAATAAGCAAATCATTGCCTACAGATTGATGACAAGAATGTAAGAAATAATGATGAAATGAATATTAAGCAGCCGAAGTTACGTAGTGACAAGAGATAGTTTGGCTATGCCAAGAAGCTGTATATTCAGATCTATATTATTTCGTAACAAAACAGAACAGACTTCCAATCAGCCAGCTCCTGCTGGAGCTATCTGAAATGGTCTACCGTGTTTGAAAATACATAAAAATGCTTTCCTGTCAGGTAAAGGATTGAAGAATGTTAAAGAGGGACTTTGAATAATTAACGAAGAAAAACGAACGGGTGATAATTGGGTAACTTACTAAGATGTCGAGGAAGGCGCATGAGCGAGTCAGGTTTTAGTTATTAGTCATTATAATTAAATAAGTAACATTATAAACAAACACGGGGACACGAATTTACATTTGCACGTTAGAAGTCCAGCTGTTAACTCTTTCGCTGCCAAACTTTGTGTCTGGTACTTTCTCTCTTTCTTGTTTTTATTTTTCTTCAGTTTTGTTTCAAACTGTTTGTAAATGTAATCACAGATGCGACATTGACAGCGAATGGGTTGAATCAAGATTAAACTATAACTAAGTAGCGAGTTGTATAGCGAGAAATTGTATCTTGTAAACAGTGAACGTTAAAGCATTTCTTTATCACGTAATATGCGACGTGGGAGTGCTGAAACAGAGTGCCATAAGCCGCGGAAATGCACCAGCGCATTTTCCCCCATAATTAGCAGCTTGAATCCGGACGATAATGCAACTTAATATAGAATATACAAGGATGAATGTCAATTACCTGGAAACTATAATAGCACCATGAACAAGTCTGGACCGTGACAGAAACTAATTATAGAATCAGATATACATGTATATCATTTCATCAGAAAACAGAGCAGATCCTGATCTGGATCCCAATCAGTCGTCTGATCTGAGAATTCTCTATCTGCAAAGGCGTGAAAAGTGTCTCTACCAGGGGAATATTAAAAAGAAGTTTTTTAATGCAAACTGAAAGTAATGCAGAACTCCAATTTTATTTCACAAAGTAATGCAGCATTAAACAAAATGACTACGAATATTAATTAGCAGAATTTTTACAATGACATTATGAACACGGGTTTGTTTGTTTGTTGTCATGACAGAAACTGTAAAATAAGATCTGTATTACTTCATAAGCAATCAGCGAAGATCCTGATCAGAAAACTGCAACAGGACCTGTCTGATCTGGGTCTACTCTGTTTGTAGAGGGGTTAAATTACGTCTATCTCAGACACAGGGTTGGGACTTACACTCGGGTATATGGATTGAAGTCCTGTAGTCTAACATCCTCATGGTGTATACGTTAGAGACCCACATTCTTAAAAACACAACAAGAAACAAACACAATACTCGACCGGTACTCATGCATACAAGACCCTTGTTTATGCGAGTCTCTTGAAATTGTCCTCTTATGTCTGATAACAATGCAAACCGTGATCTTTTCTGGAGAGTATTACACGAATCTCAACTAGTTTGAATCTAAACGAGATACCGGGTGACTGTATCTCTTATTATCTGTATCCACACTGTTTGGTAACTGTTATAATGAATTCTTTTAGAGCGTGCTGAAAAAGTTAAAGGCATTCAGTTTTCTATGTGTAAATTATTCATAGCAAGAATCGACTATCATTAACATGCTTCGTCATTAGCAGGGGCTGGGTCGTATATCGACAAGCGTCTATTTATAACAGTTTTCTTTATAAAAGAAGAATACTGACCAGTATCTCCCGCTATCATCCGAATTATCTGATTACACAGTATAGTAAAAAAACCTCTATACTGGACGTTAATTAGTATAAACATCGGTATTTGAGACATGTGGCAGCTTGATGCAGGGTGAAAGTCATGCAGAAAGCTCCTCTTGGAGCTTTCTGCAGGACTTTCACTCTGCATTGAGCAGCCACCTGTCTTAAAGTATCTATAAATTATACTATATTAGAATTTCGGTTTAGAGAGGTTTTATGGTATCGGCGTAAAAGAATTTAACCATCGAGAACTGGGACAAACTCTTCAGTGCTTTTACGAGGAGGTAAATTTATCAGCCAGATAAGAGACTATGACACTATTCACTATGTCCCGTTTCTAGAGTAAAATTGGTGCAACTTATTTAGTAAGTGTCGATGGCGCTCGGATGTCACGGAGAAATGGCTATTCTTAAGATATTAAATGAATTGACCACATGGACTTCTCGTGTGTGTACTATATGTTTATATTTGAGCTAAAAGAAAGCTATAGATTGTCCTCCATTTGATTTCCCCTAATGGGAAGAAGTTTATATTTTATTTGATTGTTTGAGTCCCTGTTTACAACCAGTCCTTTAGCTTGACTCTCAGATGGCCTTACCCGTTGTACCTAAAAGGGCACATACACACATTGTAGACCAAAGGGCTGTAGATAAGTGGCGTATTTAGTAGACCCTCACATTAAAACCTTCTGATTAAGGTCTAAACTGTTGTTTGTTACATACGAAGTTACGAAATACAAAACAACTGTCCTGTAGAACATCTCTACAGCGAATAAACGTCGATGTCCTTTTCAGTAGGTGCCCCTTACTTTAGAACGTAAGTTATATAGAAGTATCAACCTTCATTACGTTAATGTCTCTTAAGCTTATAATAATTTGCTCCATGGATAATCCTTTAACGCATATACAAAACAATGTAGACCCAGATCCTGTAGGTGCCGTCTGATCAGGGTCTGCTCTGTTTGCTTATAATAAGATATAGGTAAGATTCTACAGTTTCTGCCATGGCCATAAATTCATGTGTCCATGTGCTATTATAACAATCTTCATGACGTCATTACTTCTTACATGAATACTCGTGGAGGAAAGGGTTAAAGTACAGTTAAACGCATTTAAAGCGACCACTTAAGGAATACATAGTTTCCTTTAAAGCAGGTGGTCGCTTAATGCAGGATGAAAGTAATGCAGAAAGCTCGAGCAGGAACTTTCTGCATAACTTTCCAGCTGCACTATGCTACCACCTGCCTCTCCGACCCGGAGTGATCGCATTAGAGGAGATCTACTGTATAGGTGAACTTCGATATCTCGAACTTCAAGGGACTATACAAATTACTTCGAGATAAGTCAGACAACAGAGGTTCGAGTCATCCGATTTATAATCTGAACAATTTGTAGGAGTTTTCAGCACTACTTTCGACCTGCATAAAGCTGTCACATGTGTTTCTAGATATGTGCAGTGATACATCTTAGAATAAATCTGTATTGTGAATTTTGGAAGGACCGGACGTTTACTTCGAGTAATCGAGTTATCCGAGTTCGAGATATCGAAGTTCAGCTGTATGTTCATTATTACATGCACATGTATAATATGGAAGGCGATTAATGGACATTTCATTTTAAGGCGTATTTGCTTACAACACTTTTCTACCATTTAGCTCCATGGGTGTCTTTAATACTCTTAGACAAGCAATTAACAGCGAGATACAATTTACTGGTTGTGACAACATATAGCCTAATATGGTTTACAGTGACTTTGCTAACGCCCAGATGTTTAAGTGCACATTAAATAACGACTCTGTGCAAAATGCTTCGTCCGCAACAAATTCATTCTTAATTTTCTGTTTGGAAAACAAAAATCAGAATGTCAAACAGGATGGATCCTTACAATGCGATGGGTTATTCCGGACCCAAACTGTTTGTATAGACAATCCCAATTCGATACTAGAGTTCAAAGAGTTCAATAAGTTCACTCGTAAAGAAGAAACTCTTTGAAACGAGCAGCTGAATGAAGTCTATGATCTAGAAAAGCTGCACCTCTTGAAAGTTTCCACAAAATTATTTAGCATGGTGGTTTTCAACCCTTCCCCACATATGAACGCCTTTTCACACATTTGCTAACAGAGAAGACCCATATCAGAAGGCTCCTGTATTAGCCGTTAGATTACAGTAAACCCCTCTGTTTGCTTACGAAATAATATAGATCTGATTCTACAATGGCTATCACGGTAAAAAATCCCTTGATAATAATGCTTTTAAAAGAATGACTAATTTATATTCATACAGTCTGTATTTCTTACATGAATATGCATCAGGTAAAGGGTTAAAGCAAGTGGAACGAAACTACAGAGACCATCCAAAATAAGTCTAGTATTGTGTGCTTAAGACAAGTAGCTTAATGCAGGAAAGCAGAAAGCTCATTGACTAGTTTTCTGCATTACTTTCGTCCTGCATTACTTTCGTCCTGCATTAAGCAACCATCTGCTCTTTAGACGCCGATGTTTCATTATTCATATTCAGTATATGTTCGCTATATACATGTTCCACTGTATCTGTCTCGCCCTATTCATTTCCAGGGTCCGTACAAAAACAATACAACGGTGTATACCCAGATCAGAGGATTTTATATGTACAATGTATCCTTCTGTATCAGGGTCAGCATAATTTGCTATATAATTCATATACACTGGAATGTTTGCAGCACACCCTCAGTATGATAGTTAGACTACAGTAAAACCTCTCTAAGTCGGACGTTATATTTAGTATAAATATCGGTCTTGGAGACAGGTGACAGCTTAATGCAGGGTGAAAGTCATGCAGAAAGCTCCTCTATGAGCTTTCTGTATGACTTTCACCTTGCATTCAGCAGCCATCTGCCTAAAGTTTCTAAATTATTTTTCTACGGGAATTTCGGTTTAGAGGGGTTTAATGTAATTCAAAATATATATTTGACAGTTAACCCCATCCCTTATATTCCCATGCCTTTGCAGCCAGCGTACACCTAGATCGGACGGCTCCCTGTAGGAGCTGTCTGATCAGGATCTGCCCTATTTTCTTGTGAAATAACATAGATATACAATTTAGTCGGTGAGCCAGTAGGGTTGGTCGGTACCATCTCAGGGGAATAATTCTCATTGTGATTTTTTACAACATATACATCTATAGAGTAAGAAAATATGTGATAGCATTGCATCGATGGTAACTTTCTATGTTTTATTGCATTTTATATTATGCTATACAATATCCGCATTTGGAGACAAAATTATCAATGAAAAGTAAAGCTACCGATTTCAGATTTACAACATTTGGTATCATACCCCAACAACGAAATTATGATGGTATACCTGAATCAGGTTGTCAGTCTGACTGTCCTTCCATCTGCCCACCCATATGTCCGTCCATCTATCTGTCCGTCAATTCATCCGTATGTCTGTCTGTCCATTTATAGACGCAAGTTTGCTTAAAACTTGATATTCTTATTATTTTAGTAACCAATGCACCTGCTAGTTATGTCTCCCCCCAGTATGCTATAGGGAGACATATTATTTTGTGGGCGGCGTCCGTCTGTCTGTCCATCCATATGTCTGCCCCCCCCTTCCGTCCGTCCGTTCGTCAGTCCGATTTTAATTTACCCGTGCGTTTTCTCCAAAACCTTTGATAGGATTTTCATGAAAGTTCATAGGATTGATCAGCACTATGCCTCGTTGTGTTTGTCTTATTTCTGTTCCAGTTCGATGATTTTCTGCAGAGTTATGGGACTTTGATTTTTATACCCCCCACGGCGGGCATATAGTAATAGCATTGTCCGTCCGTCCTTCCATCCGTCCGTCCCAAATTAAATTTCGCGTCCCTTCTATAATTGTTATGCCCCCGTTGATTTTTATCTGTGAATGGATTTCAAAATAACCTGGCACAAATGTTCACCATACAATGACAATGTGTCTCGTTCCACTCCCTTATCCATGGGTCAAAGGTCAAGGTCATCCTACAGGGTCAAAGGTCGGGACATAGTGTTTCACAAACACATCTTGAGCTACAATGAAATTTTGTCCTCGTGGTTTATCCAAGACATGTTGTCGGATTTTCATGAAACTTAATAGGATTGATCAGCACTATTCCTAGTTGTGCTTATATTATTCCTGTTTCGGTTCAACTATTTTCTACAGAGTTATTTTGAAAATTGTATATGGGAATTTAAACTTTGTCTACGCGGGGGGGGGGGGGGGGGGGGGGGCTAGGGCTGGGCGGGCATCAGTTTTTGTTTCCACTTTATCCCAAAATAAATTAGTAGCCTGTAAGATGGGATGTGGCGGGGTGTGGATATTTGTTATCATTAGCATTCATTGCTTACCGTTTAAGTTAGACCGTATGTAGCCCTAAATTGTTTTATTGTCATTATCTTTTGAATTTAAAGATTTAAATATTGTAAGTAAGGATTAAAACATCCTCAAATATTCTGTCTGATGAAGATATGTGGGTATGGGCTTTCGTTGTGTTCATACTTTTCTTGTGACTAAATGTACATGTAGTGTCAAACAAAATACTGTGATATGTTATTGAAGAATATGGATATTGTCTTTCATTTTGAATCTGCTACATTCAAAGAAATCACCCGTATTGGTTTGTACACAATTACATATTCCTAGATGAACTATGGGTCATTCTTGATGGACATCTGTGTCAATCTAACATTCATGCTTTTAGTGATTTCATTGTCGCACGGATGTATCCAATACGGTTACAACACAATACAGACCAATTACATTTTTGAATTAATTTATGATCATGATTTTAATATGTAGGCTGGTGAATGGCACATCTGAATGACATGTTTAAAATTAGAACAAGGGGCAGTTGAGTTAAAAAGTGAACAAAAACCCTCAGTGTCATTTCTCTGAAAACGTTTTTTCTCTGACCGTGGTCACTGACACATAAGTTACCGAAAACATATTATCATAGCATCGTTCTGCATGATCTTCTTCAACATGATTCCCATTAGACTGAGGTTGAAGGTTTTTCCCAAAAGGTTATTACAAAGGCTTTAATATGATTCAAGTTTCACATTTGCTTTACACTTGGTATATGAGCTAGGGTAACTCTAAGATATGTTAACCTGGTGTTAGGGTAATGTATCAATCTGCTAATAGTAATTTTGACCGGGGATGTTGAAGAACCAGAGAACAAGAGTGTTCTGCTGATCTCCTCCAATCTCTCCTGTTGGATCATTGATTGCCCTATATTGCAAATGAATGATAAAACAACGTAAAGCAAATATACATAACAAACAATCACCCTACTCACAAATACATGTATTCTCACCGGCTACTGACATAAGTGTAGAAAGTCATTATAGGCATTCACAATTGTAAAAACAGACATCCCAATAATTCAATAATGTTCCAAAGTTGGTTGCCTGACCACCCATCCAATGCACAAATAACATTGCCTAAGCTATAATAATTTGGAAAATTTGGATTCTGAATTACAGCCTGGTTGTTTGTATTTTTGCGAGCGCTATGCAAAGTATTCGATTCGCTGCATAGTTGTTGAAAATTACCCTCCATCGCCGCACAGCAAAGGTCGCGTCTTGCATGATCTACAAATTTATGGTGAATGTAGGAGACAGACAAATGGCTGCACTTCATGTAACAATTTGAAGCAGATCTCATATTTTTAAGAGAAATGGCTGCACTTCATGTAACAAGTTGAAACAGATCTCCTATTTCTAACCAATTTAAGGACTTTGCTTAGGGGTTTTCTGTTCCTGGTTGGGAATCCCACTGTGTTTGCCTTACCATTATAATTAATGGCGTGCCAATGCAAAGTTACACATGAACTTATATTTTAATAGTTTTGGTAATCTTCCTGATGTCATGGAGGCCAGTCCCTCTTTTCTAATATAGTGGGGCTCTGGTGTATGAATCAACATGAAAAGCCAAATACATTACAAAGTATTCTGTGTTCTCTGACCAGGTTATAAAAACTTGCTTTATTACTTCAGTTGAATGGTCAGACACTCATCTACTTCATCCAGTTAGTACTGAAGTGCCGGGACCTTAATTCTTACTGTCATTAAAGTGTTTGCTGTATCTTTCTATTGCCAATGCAATGGTTGACTCTATTTACTTAGAAATCTCCCCAAATACTTCCTAATCTGTTTAATTGTTATGCGTAGCATCTGATGACCAGACTCTCTACTTCGATGTCATCACCACAGTTCTTGATTGATTTTCCCTTTATAATTCCAACAATGTATATTCTATCACGGCCAAATATTTTATACCGCATTGATAATTAATTTCTGTTTAAGCAAACTCTACCCTATCTACTATTGCAGCACGATAACATGTACTTGGACATTGTTTACACCAGTCAATTTCTTCTGCAAAACTTACTAATGTGTTAGTGTTGCTTATGTCTAGCATATCATGGATTTCTGTAGCCATTATGTTTCAAATGGATAACAGATTTTTAAACTTTGTTTTGGAGATTCTCTCTCATGTTTTGTCATTGCTTGTTGCGTTTGAAAAATTCATACTAAATATCACATTTTAATTATCCAAACGAATGTCGTACAATGCATCATTCTGAAGCTGCTTTTAACCAGAACACACCTGACTAAACTCTTCATTACTTGCTGATAACTCAGTATTTTAATAAAGTTCCACTACTCTGTCTTTGCTGTCCAAATGAATCACCAGTACCCGATGAAAGATTATTAAGTCCTTGACTTTTGCCATCATGTGCTAATAGATGCATTAGAGACAGAATTGGATACAGAAACTCTGATTTCATTGATTCTTTAACGTGTATAGTGTATAGAATTGGAAACTGCTACACATACCCAGTAACATTTACCTGACATCGGGCCAACCAGTCCACGTTAGTACCATTTTGAAAGTCGTTGGTATGACCCGACCAGCGATCAAACTCACAACGCCCAGCCCGAACGCTGTACCGACTGAGCTAACTGAAATGCTGGTCTTAACATGTACCAATGGTCAAATTAACGGATGGTCAGACAAACTACGTTTTACTTTTAATTACATTGAAGTGAAAACAGAATGTCTGCAGCTTGATATGGTAATCACCATTTTATGCTCCTATATATGTCTCGCAACGTTTATGTTTCTAACTCCTCATACACCAATGGGGGCTTTGCTTCAAATTGTCACAATTTGGCAACCTTGGTGTACAAATGACCGCAAAGAAGGAAATGTTCGTTCTGGCCATTTTATCCAGAGTTACAGGTCTTGGCAAATTTCTTCACTATAAAGCATATATATGCATAAAACTTTCACAGATAAACAACTGAAGATGGGGAATTGTGTAGTAAGCAAAATTACGGGACTTTGTGTTTGCTTTGTTTTTTTCTCACTAAAATGCATACTTGATTAGAGCCAATATCATCATAAGGAAGGAGGGAGGGGATCCATTTCCAATAGTTCAAGTTGTAATGCTTATGATGAATAATAAATACATAAGAGTATATCATGAATAAGCTAGCTCTGCAGTGGTTGATCGGATATTTATAGTTTACCTGTTACATACAATTTTCATAAAGGGAAATAATTTGGCCGAAACAATGACTGGGTTCTGGCTCAAGGATTCTCATCATTAATATTTGTCGTTGATATAAAGATAGTGAAATGCAGGTGAACGTTCATGGGGCTAACTCATAACATATTTCAGTTTTGGCACAATTTGAGTCTATGGAAGTTTTAAAGGGACATAACTCTGAGAATTTGCATTAGGAGATGCTAAATGTAAGGGTTCTAGTCTGAAGTCAATTCATTGCCCTCATTACTGTGAATATACATATGAAGTTTTATGAGCCTAGTTATAAAGATGATGAAGGTATGCAAAACTCCGGAGAATTTTACTTCTGCAAAATACATATGAATGTAAATATAATCCCATGTACGTATGGGCAAGAATTTACATTGTATAAACCACTTTTTGTGAAAATATAACAACATAAATGACATGTGTGTGACTACAGCTACAAGCCTTTCAATTTTCAAGTAGATATGGGGTGTAACAAGAAAGAGACATCAGTTTGAAATTTTATGATGTCTTTTCTTTAATGCTAGATTTAGATAACACTATTTTTACCATAGGGTTAAAATTGGTGAAAAAAATATAAAAAGCTACCACCGATTTACTGCTATCACATATTTCCTGATTCTAGATACTTATATCTTATCAAAAAACATTGATAGCATTATTCCCCAAAGATGGTACCGATGGCCAAATTTTGGGCCTCTGGCTCATGGCCTAATTCCCATTCTTGATAATGACGTTAAGAACTAATACTAATTCAGTCATTATTTCTCAAATAAATGTTTATGAGGGAAAGGGTTAAACACAACACATGTTAAAACTCGCTTTATAATGA
Source organism: Azorinus chamasolen (assembly GCA_963576725.1). Lineage (NCBI taxonomy): Eukaryota > Metazoa > Mollusca > Bivalvia > Cardiida > Solecurtidae > Azorinus > Azorinus chamasolen. The sequence continues at coordinate 34,319,730 of OY755243.1, read as the reverse complement.
CATTATTTTTATCCAAAAGCATGTTATGACTGGGAGACGGCGAGAGAGAAATGGCACCGGACACTTGCAAAATGAGTAGACATGTATATTAGTGTCGTTCATTCCAATGGGAAGTGACTATACACGCATTTTCTGCAATGAGCAAAAGGCGTTCCTTGTTTCAAAGAAAGCTGAGTCAATGTGGCATATGTATGATTGTGAGATTAATTGGATAATCTAAATCCTGTGAGGTTTAACCCCGTTTAGGCGACACAAAAAGGTCAACATTTGATCAGATTATCACAAGCCCACTTGTTCCATTATTATACAAACGACAAAGTCAAATACCGCCTGTTTGCAAATGACGTCTGCTGATTGTTTAAACGGATCTTTTAGATTCCATGGTCGAATTCTTGAAATATTTTGTTAACTGTTACGATCAAAATAAGACTTTGCACTTCACTAGAGCACAAACTTGCTTTTCTGGTCTTGTTTTTTTTGTTTTGTTTTCAAGAGAGAACTTGTTACATTTAAAGACAGCAAAGTTGAAAATTGCAACTGTTTAACATTGGCAAATGAAAGGAATGCGTACTATTCAAAGTCTTCTAAGCATAGATATTGCAAATATCGTTATAAATAGTAGTTATACTTTTCATTTCATTTCAGTAGAGCCAGTCTTAAGCGACCAGTCATTTATTCAACATAGGAGTCTTCAAAAGCAGGTGGCTGTTTAATGCAGATCAAAAGCAATACCGAAAGCTCCGATAGGAATTCTCTACATTACTTTCGACCTGCATTAAGCTACCATCTGTCTCTGTTTAATGGTCGCTTAAGAGATGTTCTACTGTATTGTGTTAAATTATGTAGACAAAATTTTACATTATTTTGGGTGTTTTTCAGCATTAAAGCATTGAAAATAGAGATCTTTAATAAAATGTGTAATGTTTTAAATACATGTGTGCCAAAACGTTGATGCAGCGAACTAACAAGTGACCCATAGTATCGAGTATGTGACCCGTGTTGTAGACAACTTGACAACTCGTTCCATATGCTTGATGGGATTGAGGTTGCAGGAGCGATACCCTCCCTTTGCAATTTCTCTTGCACAGTATAGGTAGTATGTAAGTATAGGCATGATCAGCCACTGCACCCGTATACAATCTAACCTGGGTATTCAGAATCTCATATTTATACTGTTGGGTAGTCATTGTAGACTGTTCAAGAGCAATGAGCTCAGTACGTCCAGACCATCTGAGTCTGCCCCAGACCATCTGCCCCAGACCATCTGCCCCAGACCATCTGCCCCAGACCATCTGCCCCAGACCATCTGCCCCAGACCATCACGGAACCGCCTCCACAGCGGCCGTGTTTAGAAATGTTGACTGTGTGGAATCCCATGCATACTGGCTATGTCCGGAAGGGTTCATTTGAAAGGGTTAAAACCGCCGCATGCTGATCAAACATTGCTCTATAGAAAATGACGCCTGTTTCAGTTTTCGAATATGTAATTGTTTACCTGAATTTCTCTTCCTAAATATCGCCAGTGTCAAACAGTTTAGATCCTGATGAGACACCAAGTTACTCTGTGCCCAATCTGGGTTCAATTTTTTATCGGATTTGACTCAATTGATATTCATATAAGAAATAATAAAACCATGCTTATTATGAATTAAGATGAATTCTTATAATACCATATGTACACAGGACTATTTGTCCGTGGTACAGACTGTAGAATCAGATCCATATTATTTCATAAGCAAACAAAGCAGACCCTGATCAAACAGTTCCTAAAGGTTCTTAAAAAGGCGAATCTATGGAGTAAATGGATAAGTTGTGTTTTAATGAGACTGTGGCACTAGACACGTTCCTCTATCGCTGACTGTTCGATCTGGTACACAAAATTAATCCAGTTCAAAATCCTGATAAGCAAACGAGTAAAAAAAACTTGTCCCTATTTGTTTATGCGTTTTCAATTTTCGCCATGGCAATTCCCTTTATTACATCGAAGTATCCTTCATTTCCCATTAAAGTTAAGTCCATACTCCAGCCTACATTGCCGTGGCCGGTGGATCGATTGGAAACCCTCTTCTAACCCAGACTAGCCGTGCATACAGCAGGTTTGTGGGCTAGCTACAAGGCTGATAAGAAATAATATACGGTGTTACATAGAGTTACATGCTCTTGGTATGCGCTAAAACATAACATAACAACAAGCATAAACGACAATGTGGTCTTCGCTCACAACATAAGTTGTAATATTCATCGGCTTTTTAAACAAATGACATTGATGTTTACTTCCAAACAGAGAGATGTTAACCCTTTATTTGATAGAGATGCCTTTTCAAGCATTTTGCATAAAGAGTGGTCCAGATTAGACGGCTCTTGTAGGAATTTGAATGAACAGACCTGAGTTTATACTTTCTGCCAATGCCAAACAAACCTGTGTTCATATAAATCATTTAAAAATCAGTTAATAAATATACATAATGTCAATATTTGTTTTACATTTATATCCGTGAGGCAGAGCGTTAAGAGAACCCCTTGGGCAGTCAGTCCTAACTTCAGTCAAACTCACGTTCCCATAGATAACTATATGTACATGTATATTGCTCAGTGGCTTAGTTATGCCGTAAGCGTTCGATATACAGAAAGTGTCACTCTTCTAAACACGGTTGTAAACGGTCGCTTTAACGAGATTGAACTGTAAATGCAATTTATATACACATACATGTACATGCATTTGAATTAGCAATCCTGTAGTAAATGCGGAAGAAATCCTCTAAAGCGACTACTCAAAATATATCTGAAAAGATATGTACATGTACTGGTATTGGTGTTTGAGACAACTTGTAGTTCAAACTTTGTTCTGCATTAAGCAACAACCTGTTTTAAGAGACTTTCATTTTTGCTACTTTAATGATCGCTCTATATAGGTTCTGTTGTATAATAAAGCCTCTCTATAACGGTCAGTAAACTGTGTTAATTAGTTGTTATTTAGGGCAGGTGGTTGCTTAAAGCAAGGTTAAAGAAAAACAGAATGCTCCTATAGTAGCTTTAAGCAGCCACCTGCATTTAACACAAAATACTTGATGTAATAGTTATAGAGAGGTTTTAACTTTATATGAAAAATAAACAATGATCACTTCCCTTGCCTAAAGACACAACCACGAAAAGGTAAAAGTGGTGTACTGTTTAATTCTAAGACTCTTTAGTGGTTCCGTCGAAAATGGAACAACATTCAGATTACAAACTGAACGCTATGCTAGTTCAAACATGATAATAGCTAACCTTGCGACACAACCATGGATCGAACTCGCGACCTCCACCTTCGAAGTGAACGCTGGATTTTGACAATCCTGTGTCTTCAATCTTTCGTATTTAGAATACGGTTTTGTAACACTTTTTCTCCAGTTATCCTGTTCCCTCGTATAAACACATTTGCAAACAGAGTCTGCTCTCTCTGCTTATGCAGTTATAACAGATCTGCCTCTACAGTTAAATCTCATGTGTACATATGCCGTTATAAAAGCACAGTTGATGAATAGTCATAATGTCATTATTTCTTACAAACATGTTCAACACGGAAATGGCTATATGCGACAAGTTTGAAGCAATTATCAATGGATGGCAATGACAAGGATATCATGTAACACAGTACAGTAATTGGTTCATGTCCGTGAAGTTGGCTACTTGTTCCTTGTTCCCAGTTCGACATTCAATGGATTGTGAATGTTCAACAGCAAACAAGTAGCTAACTTCACATCCCGTTACTTATTCGACTGTTTTCGTTTTTGTGAATAACGAACCGGGAATAAGTAGCTAACTTCACACCCAGTTACTTATTCAATTATATTCGTTATTCTGAATAACGAACCGGGAATAAGTAGCTAACTTCACATCCCGTTACTTATTCAATTATTTTCGTTATTTTGAATAACGAACCGGGAATAAGTAGCTAACTTCACATACAGTTACTTATTCGATTATTTTCGTTTTTGTGAATAACGAACCGGGAATAAGTAGCTAACTTCACATCCCGTTACTTATTCGATTATTTTCGTTTTTGTGAATAACGAACCGGGAATAGGTAGCTAACTTCACATCCCGTTACTTATTCGACTATTTTCGTTATTCTGAATAACGAACCGGGAATAAGTAGCTAACTTCACATCCCGTTACTTATTCAATTATTTTCGTTATTTTGAATAACGAACCGGGAATAAGTAGCTAACTTCACATACAGTTACTTATTCGATTATTTTCGTTTTTGTGAATAACGAACCGGGAATAAGTAGCTAACTTCACATCCAGTTACTTATTCGATTATTTTCGTTTTTGTGAATAACGAACCGGGAATAGGTAGCTAACTTCACATCCCGTTACTTATTCGACTATTTTCGTTATTCTGAATAACGAACCGGGAATAAGTAGCTAACTTCACATCCCGTTACTTATTCGATTATTTTCGTTGTTCTGAATAACGAACCGGGAATAAGTAGCTAACTTCACATCCCGTTACTTATTCGATATTTTCGTTTTTGTGAATAAGGAACCGGGAATAAGTAGCTAACTTCACATCCCGTTACTTATTCGATTATTTTCGTTTTTGTGAATAACGAACCGGGAATAAGTAGCTAACTTCACATCCCGTTACTTATTCGATTATTTTCATTATTCTGAATAACGAACCGGGAATAAGTAGCTAACTTCATATCCCGTTACTTATTCAATTATTTTCATTATTTTGAATAAAGAACTGGGAATAAGTAGCTAACTTCACATCCAGTTACTTATTCGATTATTTTCGTTTTTGTGAATAACGAACCGGGAATAGGTAGCTAACTTCACATCCCGTTACTTATTCGACTATTTTCGTTATTCTGAATAACGAACCGGGAATAAGTAGCTAACTTCACATCCCGTTACTTATTCGATTATTTTCGTTGTTCTGAATAACGAACCGGGAATAAGTAGCTAACTTCACATCCCGTTACTTATTCAATTATTTTCGTTATTTTGAATAACGAACCGGGAATAAGTAGCCAACTTCACGTCCAGTTACTTATTCGATTATTTTCGTTTTTGTGAATAACGAACCGGGAAAAAGTAGCTAACTTCACATCCAGTTACTTATTCGATTATTTTCGTTTTTGTGAATAACGAACCGGGAATAAGTAGCTAACTTCACATCCCGTTACTTATTCAATTATTTTTCGTTATTTTGAATAAGGAACCGGGAATAAGTAGCTAACTTCACATCCCGTTACTTATTCGATTATTTTCGTTGTTCCGAATAACGAACCGGGAATAAGTAGCTAACTTCACATCCCGTTACTTATTCAATTATTTTCGTTATTTTGAATAACGAACCGGGAATAAGTAGCTAACTTCACGTCCAGTTACTTATTCGATTATGTTCGTTTTTTGTGAATAACGAACCGGGAATAAGTAGCTAACTTCACATCCCGTTACTTATTCGATTATTTTCGTTATTCTGAATAACGAACCGGGAATAAGTAGCTAACTTCACATCACGTTACTTATTAAATTATTTTCGTTTTTGTGAATAACGAACTGGGAATAAGTAGCTAACTTCACATCCAGTTACTTATTCGATTATTTTCGTTTTTGTGAATAACGAACCGGGAATAAGTAGCTAACTTCACATCCCGTTACTTATTCGATTATTTTCGTTATTCTGAATAACGAACCGGGAATAAGTAGCTAACTTCACATCCCGTTACTTATTCAATTATTTTCATTATTTTGAATAAGAAACCGGGAATAAGTAGCTAACTTCACATCCAGTTACTTATTCGATATTTTCGTTTTTGTGAATAAGAACCGGGAATAAGTAGCTAACTTCACATCCCGTTACTTATTCGATTATTTTCGTTGTTCCGAATAACGAACCGGGAATAAGTAGCTAACTTCACATCCCGTTACTTATTCGATTATTTTCGTTATTCTGAATAACGAACCGGGAATAAGTAGCTAACTTCACATCCCGTTACTTATTCAATTATTTTCGTTTTTGTGAATAACGAACCGGGAATAAGTAGCTAACTTCACATCCAGTTACTTATTCGATTATTTTCGTTTTTGTGAATAACGAACCGGGAATAAGTAGCTAACTTCACATCCAGTTACTTATTCAATTATTTTTCGTTTTTGTGAATAACGAACCGGGAATAAGTAGCTAACTTCACATCCCGTTACTTATTCGATTATTTTCGTTATTCTGAATAACGAACCGGGAATAAGTAGCTAACTTCATATCCCGTTACTTATTCAATTATTTTCATTATTTTGAATAAAGAACTGGGAATAAGTAGCTAACTTCACATCCAGTTACTTATTCGATTATTTTCGTTTTTGTGAATAACGAACCGGGAATAGGTAGCTAACTTCACATCCCGTTACTTATTCGACTATTTTCGTTATTCTGAATAACGAACCGGGAATAAGTAGCTAACTTCACATCCCGTTACTTATTCGATTATTTTCGTTGTTCTGAATAACGAACCGGGAATAAGTAGCTAACTTCACATCCCGTTACTTATTCAATTATTTTCGTTATTTTGAATAACGAACCGGGAATAAGTAGCCAACTTCACGTCCAGTTACTTATTCGATTATTTTCGTTTTTGTGAATAACGAACCGGGAAAAAGTAGCTAACTTCACATCCAGTTACTTATTCGATTATTTTCGTTTTTGTGAATAACGAACCGGGAATAAGTAGCTAACTTCACATCACGTTACTTATTCAATTATTTTTCGTTATTTTGAATAAGGAACCGGGAATAAGTAGCTAACTTCACATCCCGTTACTTATTCGATTATTTTCGTTGTTCCGAATAACGAACCGGGAATAAGTAGCTAACTTCACATCCCGTTACTTATTCAATTATTTTCGTTATTTTGAATAACGAACCGGGAATAAGTAGTTAACTTCACGTCCAGTTACTTATTCGATTATGTTCGTTTTTTGTGAATAACGAACCGGGAATAAGTAGCTAACTTCACATCCCGTTACTTATTCGATTATTTTCGTTATTCTGAATAACGAACCGGGAATAAGTAGCTAACTTCACATCACGTTACTTATTAAATTATTTTCGTTTTTGTGAATAACGAACTGGGAATAAGTAGCTAACTTCACATCCAGTTACTTATTCGATTATTTTCGTTTTTGTGAATAACGAACCGGGAATAAGTAGCTAACTTCACATCCCGTTACTTATTCGATTATTTTCGTTATTCTGAATAACGAACCGGGAATAAGTAGCTAACTTCACATCCCGTTACTTATTCAATTATTTTCATTATTTTGAATAAGAAACCGGGAATAAGTAGCTAACTTCACATCCAGTTACTTATTCGATATTTTCGTTTTTGTGAATAAGGAACCGGGAATAAGTAGCTAACTTCACATCCCGTTACTTATTCGATTATTTTCGTTATTCTGAATAACGAACCGGGAATAAGTAGCTAACTTCACATCCCGTTACTTATTCAATTATTTTCGTTTTTGTGAATAACGAACCTGGAATAAGTAGCTAACTTCACATCCAGTTACTTATTCGATTATTTTCGTTTTTGTGAATAACGAACCGGGAATAAGTAGCTAACTTCACATCCAGTTACTTATTCAATTATTTTTCGTTTTTGTGAATAACGAACCGGGAATAAGTAGCTAACTTCACATCCCGTTACTTATTCGATTATTTTCGTTATTCTGAATAACGAACCGGGAATAAGTAGCTAACTTCACATCCCGTTACTTATTCAATTATTTTCATTATTTTGAATAAGGAACCGGGAATAAGTAGCTAACTTCACATCCAGTTACTTATTCGATATTTTCGTTTTTGTGAATAAGGAACCGGGAATAAGTAGCTAACTTCACATCCCGTTACTTATTCGATTATTTTCGTTTTTGTAAATAACGAACCGGGAATAAGTAGCTAACTTCACATCCCGTTACTTATTCGATTATTTTCATTATTCTGAATAACGAACCGGGAATAAGTAGCTAACTTCACATCCCGTTACTTATTCGATTATTTTCGTTATTCTGAATAACGAACCGGGAATAAGTAGCTAACTTCACATCCCGTTACTTATTCAATTATATTCGTTTTTGTGAATAACGAACCGGGAATAAGTAGCTAACTTCACATCCAGTTACTTATGCAATTATTTTTCGTTTTTGTGAATAACGAACCGGGAATAAGTAGCGAACTTCACATCCCGTTACTTATTCGATTATTTTCGTTATTCTGAATAACGAACCGGGAATAAGTAGCTAACTTCACATCCCGTTACTTATTCAATTATTTTCATTATTTTGAATAAGGAACCGGGAATAAGTAGCTAACTTCACATCCAGTTACTTATTCGATATTTTCGTTTTTGTGAATAAGGAACCGGGAATAAGTAGCTAACTTCACATCCCGTTACTTATTCGATTATTTTCGTTATTCTGAATAAGGAACCGGGAATAAGTAGCTAACTTCACATCCCGTTACTTATTCGATTATTTTCATTATTCTGAATAACGAACCGGGAATAAGTAGCTAACTTCACATCCCGTTACTTATTCAATTATTTTCATTATTTTGAATAAGAAACCGGGAATAAGTAGCTAACTTCACATCCAATTACTTATTCGATTATTTTCGTTTTTGTGAATAACGAACCGGGAATAGGTAGCTAACTTCACATCCCGTTACTTATTCGACTATTTTCGTTATTCTGAATAACGAACCGGGAATAAGTAGCTACAGTGGAGAAACTGTTATTCTTTCCCGTTTATGCTTACGCGTGCGCAAACGATACGCAAACGATGCGCAAACTAAACGATAAACGATATACCCGTTTGTGCATACAAACGCGTTTGTAAGCGGTTTTTGCGTATATAAGTGCGTTTCATTCGGCATACCTCTGTTATTATCGAGACCGATCAATTATACGAAAAAGTAAAAAAACCCCGAAAGGTATGGGGGAAAAAAGGGCCTTTCATATATTGCTCAAAATAAAAGCCGAAATTGATATAACATGTCTAGGATTAGATAAATCTAATGCTGTCCCTAACGTGTCAATAATCTCTCTAATTAACACCCAATCAAACAATAGCTGACGATTTGAAGCTCCGCCCCAACAACTTATTCCAAGCACTACCCTATCCAGCGTTTATTAATTCGCTCGAACAAGCTAGTTCTAATACGTGTGTCATTTTTTCAAACAAACACCGGACGAGATCAGTTTATCCAGAAATTCATCCTGAAATCGGTTGCATCAGTCTATAATATGGAATTAGTAAGTTAACCAACGATTTACATTTGTATTTATATGGTCAAAACTACTTTCAGTTTAATTTTGTCTTGAATGAAAACGACTGACATCTCAATATTAGTAGTCATAGGCTTTACTTTTTGTTAGATTGACCCACCCTAAACTTTTCAAAATTTGTGCCATTATCATAATTGGGGCCAAATTCACACCTTAAATTTTACAATATCTACTGATTGATCTATCATTAACTTCACAAATTTGTCCCGTTCAAACAAACTGTTTGTGTTTTTGATAGATATGAAGTATACAACACTGTGGTATACTTCATATCTATCAAAAACCACAAACAGTTTGGGACATATACATCCCCATATATATTATTTGTGGACTGGTCTGGTTTCAGATATTTACAAACAGTTTTCAATTTTGGTTTCTATAACTAAAAAGATATACTTAAATAATTCTGCTTTCAAAATTGAAAATACCCTGTCTTTGTTTTGGCACTGATTCAATTATCTGACTCCCTGGGCGCAATTAATACATTGCGAAGTTGTTAAAACAACATTCACAGTGTGGTGTCTTTAATCTGCATTGGACATTGTCACAATTTCCTGTCTTGCTTGATTGGTGACTCTGTAGGTGGTGGCTTACCCCAGTAATGTACGCTTGGTGCTTGTTTATCATGAATATTTATTAGCTGAATTTTTTTATGGTAAAAATGAAAGCAGGTTTTTGCTTTGGCTGAAACAATATATAGAATAAAACAATAAAACGCGCCCAATTAACAATTCAGTAATCCAGAATTACTTTTTTCCTTTGGATTTATGGTCAATATTGTCCATGTTCCAAAATGGCAAAAAGGATAATATTTATGATAAACTATTTCTCTGATGAAAAATTATGTGTGAGTAAATCACTTCACGACTATAAACCCTTCACTCCACGTGCCTGTTTATGTCAATGCAAACACAGTAGACCCAGATCAAACGTAATGAAACAAATTTACAAACAGAGTAGATCCAGATCAGACAGCTTCTGTTGTAGCTCCCTGATCACTGAACAGGGTCTTGTCGGTTTGCTTATGAAATAATATACGTACAATTACTGTCATAGCCAAACTTTCCTGTACTCATGTATTATTACAGTAACTCGATCTCCATGAAATCATTATTTCTTAAACAAATTTCATGGAGATCTAACGCCTTTTTTTTCAAAATGCTAATTTTTCAAAGGGATCTTTTGCTCTGACAGAAACTATAGGATTAGATCAACAAACTTTCATAAGCAACAGAGCAGAACCTGATCAGATAGCTCCTACAGGAACTTCCGATCTGGATCTACTCTATTTGCAAACGCGCGTGAAGTCGTTTATATAACACGAGAAGGATTGGGAAATTGATTTTAAAGCAAATTTGGTGTCTGCTGTCAACAGAGCTAACTGGTGTTTATTAATCCTTTTTTCTCTTAAGAATATTTATTAAAAGATTTCATGACCTCGTGCATATTCATTTACAGGGATTACAGAGACGCTAGACAACCATGATCGAATCTAAAGAAATAAGTCTACGGACTAAGCAATCAGAGCAGATCCTGATCAGACAGTTTCTGTGTGATTTAGGTTTACGCTGTTAACAAAAAAGTTTGAATAGAATAATTTCCCATGACGAAAAGGCCCATTAACCTACAGTGCTAACCCCTAAAGTCACATTTATAAAAGAATGTAGCATATCCTTTTTTATAATTGTAGACCCAAGTAATTGGCTGCACTATTTTCTGTAGTATAAAGTTCACTGAAAACAGCCATCGATACACAACGTAAGCTGATCCAATATAAAAAAAATGTGGAAGAATAAAATCGAACAAACAATCCCATTCCCTAGACGTTCACATCGTGGACGATTTCTTGAACTGCTCGTCCTTTGGTAATTTAAATAATCCTATTTAAACTCTGTCGGATTTGGAGCTACACCCATAGGCAGGGCGACACCCATAGACAGCACAAATTACCATTTTACCACTCAAAACGAAGCAGAAGTACATAACGTGCGATTCCTTTCGGTTGGAACAAAAAATATCACTGTTTCTTTAAACGAAATACAAATCGTCTAATTTAACGATCTACTGAGATATAACTCTTTACAAAACACAATCCGCACAACTTTAGGTATATATAAGGAACTTTTAAAGTACAAAATGAGACATTACCATTATTAACGTTGTTTAAACACCCACTATGCCCTGTGGAACCATATATTGACGATTAACTTATAAGTGAGTTTAAACGCGTTTACAAACGCGTTTGTAAGTGAATATACTAAACGGGTTTTAAACGGGTTTAAAACGCGTTTGAAACGCACTAAGTGGGAAAGAATAACAGTTTCTCCACTGTAACTTCACATCCCGTTACTTATTCGATATTTTCGTTTTTGTGAATAAGGAACCGGGAATAAGTAGAATAGATCAGATATAAAGCTGATCGGAATCTGATCTGTATCTGGTTTGTATCCGATCAGATCAACTCAGATCAAGATCAGCTCAGATCCAGATACGATTATATTAGATCAGAATCTGATCTGGATCTGATCTAGTTCTGATCTAAATCTAATATTGTACTTGTTTTGAGCAAAGCAGATCGGATCAGATCTAGATCCAGATCAGATCAGATAAGATTCGATTAGATCATATCATCCTAGATTACATAAAGTCAGACTAGATATGACCAGAGTAGATCCAGATCCAGATCTTGATCCAGATCAGATCGGATCAGATCATATGTTTATCCAGTCTAAGTCAAGATCTATACAGATATGTTGATCCGGCTAATTGGGCGGAGTTTGCAGTTACTGCACAGCATCTAAATTAACTCATTTTGTGCTGAAAATTATTCTGCCACAACTCTGATGTGTTTCATTTTTACTTGCTTTGTTACATTGTTTACTTACTTCTGATTCGTTACAACTGTTTGAGAAACTATTGAACAAGTGTCAAACAGCTTGGATCCTCATCTCGGTGCCTCATCTGGATCCAAGGTGTTTACAAATGCAAGTCATATCGTGCTTAGCATAATAAAGGTCACAAAACACTTAGATAAATAACAGCTTTATTCAGGAGAACGAGTGAAAGGATAATCGGTGATAGAGTTTAATAGATAGAGAACCTCGATCTATGCTGTTTTATATCGCACTAATTACGTAAGATTTCCGACATCACATTTTTAGAGCATACATTTATTATTTTGTAGATTTTCATTATTTCAAGACTTTGTTGATCTTTATCTGGTTACATATTTTAACAGTTTGGATTCAATCAGACGATGAGATACGTCTTGTTTAATCTAGGCTGGTAATGTTTATTTACTAATAATGTGTACAACCTGCTACAACGTATGTGTGACTTGATAACATGACATAGAGTTGAGTCGCACATCTGTTAATCATGAATTTGTCAATTGCGCATGCTAAAGTTACTCAACTACTCTCATTACATGAACAAACCCGATCTGATCTTATCTGATCTGGATCTAGATCTCGTCTGATCTTGATCTGATTTGGATCTGGATCTGAATCACTTCTGACCTGATATGGTATGATCTAATCTGATCTAATCTGATCTGGATATGAGTTGGATCTTATCTGGATTGAATCACTTCTGATTTGGTCTGATTTGATTTGATTTGATTTGCATCTTGATCTAATCTGATCTGACATAATCTGGATCTGGATCTGGATGTTCTTATCTGATCTGATCAAGACAAGCGAAAACTCTAATTAAGATCAGGGCCAGATCGGATCAGACCCTGATCAGATCCTGATCATATCCAGATCTATTCTAATCAGATATGGATATTGATCTGAATAAGATATTGAAATATACTTCATCTAATCTGATTTGATTTAATACAATGTAGTTGACATGTTAAGAGTGAATTGGCAGCTGGCTGCCAGTTGTCAGTAGACGGTTCGTTAAGCACAATACCTGAAGTAACATTTGAATTGGCTGCTGGCTGCCAGTTGCCAATTGACGGTTCACCTGTAAATACAGTTTCTTATGTTACATTTGAATTGGCAGCTGGCTGTCAGTTGCCAGTTGACTATTCGTGGTCAACCCTGTTTTGATATGTTAAGAGCGATTTGGAAGCTGGCTGCCAGTTGACAATTCACCTGAATACGTATCTATGTATTATAAAATTCGAATTGGCAGTTGGCTGCCAGTTGCTAGTTGACTTTTGGCTAGTAAATACAATTTCTGAAGTTACATTTCAATTGGCAACTGGCTGCATGTTGCCGGTTCGTTAGTAATCACAATACCTGATGTATAATAAAAGTCGAATTGGCAGCTGGCTGCCAGTTGCCAGGTGACTGTTTGCTAACACAAACAATGTCAGGAGTTACATTTGAATTGGCAGCTGATTGCCAGTTGCCAGTTCGCCTTTAAACACAATTTCTTATGTTATATTTGAATTGGCAGCTGGCTGCCAGATGCCAGTTACCTATTCGTAATCACCTCTGTTTTGATAGTTTAAGAGCGAATTGTCAGCTGGCTGACAGTTGCCAGTTGACAATTCACATGACTATGTTTCTATGTATAATAAAATTCGAATTGGCAGCTGGCTGTCAGTTGACAATTCACGGTTCTCTAGTAATCACAATTCATGAAGTTTCATTTGAATTGGCAACTGGCTGCCAGTTGCTAGTTGACGATTCGCGAGTATCATATTGAATTGGAAGCCGTATAGTGGAATTGGCTGGCAAATGGCAGCTAACTTCACGCACATCTGAGGGTTAGATTTTTGCAAGCGATCTCATTTAGTGCCTTGTTAATGCATTTTAAATTTCAGAAAATACAAGATTAGTACATATTAGCTACGAAAGAAAAACAAACTGCGCAATGTAACATATCCGAACAATTGAAACTGACTTTTCGCGATTTGTTTCACTTTCAGGACATTTTAGGAAAACAGTTGATTTTTTATATCGAAGTCGGGTGCCTCGAAACATCGGATATTTCGAGGTACAATTTCTTTCCCTTCAACAATTTGCAAATTATCTATTTTATGTAAATTTTCTAAAGTTTCCGTCTACAGCTTAATACAGGTCAAAAACAATGCTGCACGCTCATGTACGTGCTCTCTATGTTTTCGAACTACATTAGGCTGTCACCAACGGACCATTATTAGGCTAGAAATTGGATGTCAACTTTTCTCTTCATATGAATTGTCTAGTTCCCTTGAAATTAGAGATATTAAAATTCCACTGTACATGTAATTAGTTCTCAATAGCTACACTGTGGAATAGCTTACCTACTCTACTGTTTTCCCAATAGATTTTCCAACCGTATTTCTTATTGCATATTTTAATTCCTTTAAACTGGGAATTGAAAAGATGAGTTATGTGGTGGATAATTTTTACAGCCTGACATTGCTGCGCAATAGACATAATTTTAAAATTAACTTTGTGAATACTCATGGCACTAGTTCACGAAAAAATAGAAGAAATCTATATTTTGACTAATTAGATCTATACCTTAGCACAATTGAATCCCGACGATTTGGATCTTTTTAAATTTAGATAAAGTGAATTCTAGATAGTTTAGCTTGATTTGATCTAGATCTATTCAACAATTATTTTACCAAATTTGCTACGGACCCTACTGTACAGTAGCCGGAAAGACATTTTACACAACATGAATGAATGCCATGAGACTGTATAAATACATGTTATAATTATATCTTATCTAGATCTTACCAAATTAAAAGGAGGAGTAAAAGATCTAGATCTTATCAAAATAAAAGAAGGCGTAAAATTTTAAACACTGATAAAAAAAATTCGATCACCGAAAGAAAAATGCAAGATGTGTTCTTTGCAAATATCTTTAGGTATTGAAATCGATGAAAAATTATGTGTGAGTAAATCTCTTCACGACTATAAACCCTACATGTACACTCCACGTGCCTGTTTATGTCAATTCAAACACAGTAGACCCAGATCAAACGTAATGAAACAAATTTACAAACAGAGTACATCCAGATCAGACAGCTTCTGTTGTAGCTCCTTGATCACTGATCAGGGTCTAACTCTTATCGGTTTGCTTATGAAATAATACACCGGTAGGTCTGGTTGTACAATTACTGTCAAAGCCAAACTTTCATGTACTCATGTATCATTACAAAAACTCGATCTCCATGAAATCATTTTTTTCTTACACGCCCTTTTTTCACAATGCTAATTTTTCAAAGGGATCTTTGGCTCTGACAGAAACTATAGGATTAGATCAACAGAATTTCATAAGCAACAGAGCAGAACCTGGTCAGACAGCTCCTACAGGAACTGTCCGATCTGGATCTACTCTATTTGCAAACGT
Source organism: Azorinus chamasolen (assembly GCA_963576725.1). NCBI lineage: Eukaryota > Metazoa > Mollusca > Bivalvia > Cardiida > Solecurtidae > Azorinus > Azorinus chamasolen. The sequence continues at coordinate 34,304,093 of OY755243.1, read as the reverse complement.
GCGTGAAGCCGTTTACATAATACGAGAAGGATTGGGAAATTGATTTTAAAGCAAATTTGGTGTCTGCTGTCAACAGAGCTAACTGGTGTTTATTAATTCTTTTTTCTCTTAAGAATATTTATTAAAGATTTCATGACCTCATGCATATTCATTTACAGGGATTACAGAGACGCTAGACAACCATGATCGAATCTAAAGAAATAAGTCTACGGACTAAGCAATCAGAGCAGATCCTGATCAGACAGTTTCTACGTGATTTAGGTTTACGCTGTTAACAAAAAGTTTGAATAGAATAATTTTCCAATACGAAAAGACCCATTAACCTACAGTGCTAACCTCTAAAGTCACATTCATAATAGAATGTAGCATATCCTTTTTTATAATTGTAGACCCAAGTCATTGGCTTAAACGGCTTTAAAACGCGTTTGAAAAGCAATAAGTTGGAAAGAATAACAGTTTCTCCACTGTAATTACTTAACGCAGCAAACACATAAAGATCTACGATGGAGTTGCAGAGTTACGATGCAGTAACTCGGTTTAAAAGTATACTGTCGCTACAAAAGATTAACGTTGGAAGGAATGCCGTGGTAATGAGAGTCCATTGTATACATGTATATAGTTTCTTATTCCCGGTTCCTTATTCAAAATGACTAATATAATTGAATCAGTATTTGGATGTAAAGTTAGCTACTTATTCCCGGTTCGTTATTCACAAAAACGAAAATAATTGAATAAGTAACGGGATGTGAAGTTAGCTACTTATTCCCGGTTCGTTATTCAGAATAATGAAAATAATCGAATAAGTAACGGGATGTGAAGTTAGCTACTTATTCCCGGTTCGTTATTCAGAATAACGAAAATAATCGAATAAGTAACGGGATGTGAAGTTAGCTACTTATTCCCGGTTCGTTATTCACAAAAACGAAAATAATCGAATAAGTAACTGGACGTGAAGTTAGCTACTTATTCCCGGTTCGTTATTCAAAATAACGAAAATAATTGAATAAGTAACGGAATGTGAAGTTATCTACTTATTCCCGGTTCGTTATTCAGAACAACGAAAATAATCGAATAAGTAACGGGATGTGAAGTTAGCTACTTATTCCCGGTTCGTTATTCACAAAAACGAAAATAATCGAATAAGTAACTGGGATGTGAAGTTAGCTACTTATTCCCGGTTCCTTATTCAAAATAACGCAAATAATTGAATAAGTAACGGGATGTGAAGTTAGCTACTTATTCCCGGTTCGTTATTCACAAAAACGAAAATAGTCGAATAAGTAACGGGATGTGAAGTTAGCTACCTATTCCCGGTTCGTTATTCACAAACACGAAAATAATCGAATAAGTAACTGGATGTGAAGTTAGCTACTTATTCCCGGTTCGTTATTCAAAATAACGAAAATAATTGAATAAGTAACGGGATGTGAAGTTAGCTACCTATTCCCGGTTCGTTATTCACAAAAACGAAAATAATCGAATAAGTAACGGGATGTGAAGTTAGCTACTTATTCCCGGTTCCTTATTCAAAATAATGAAAATAATTGAATAAGTAACGGGATGTGAAGTTAGCTACTTATTCCCGGTTCGTTATTCAGAATAATGAAAATAATCGAATAAGTAATGCGATGTGAAGTTAGCTACTTATTCCCGGTTCCTTATTCACAAAAACGAAAATAATCGAATAAGTAACGGGATGTGAAGTTAGCTACTTATTCCCGGTTCCTTATTCACAAAAACGAAAATATCGAATAAGTAACGGGATGTGAAGTTAGCTACTTATTCCCGGTTCGTTATTCACAAAAACGAAAATAATCGAATAAGTAACTGGATGTGAAGTTAGCTACTTATTCCCGGTTCCTTATTCAAAATAATGAAAATAATTGAATAAGTAACGAGATGTGAAGTTAGCTACTTATTCCCGGTTCGTTATTCAGAATAACGAAAATAATCGAATAAGTAACGGGGTGTGAAGTTAGCTACTTATTCCCGGTTCGTTATTCACAAAAACGAAAATAATCGAATAAGTAACGGGATGTGAAGTTAGCTACTTATTCCCGGTTCGTTATTCACAAAAACGAAAATAATCGAATAAGTAACGGGATGTGAAGTTAGCTACTTATTCCCGGTTCCTTATTCACAAAAACGAAAATATCGAATAAGTAACGGGATGTGAAGTTAGCTACTATTCCCGGTTCGTTATTCACAAAAACGAAAATAATCGAATAAGTAACTGGATGTGAAGTTAGCTACTTATTCCCGGTTCCTTATTCAGAATAACGAAAATAGTCGAATAAGTAACGGGATGTGAAGTTAGCTACCTATTCCCCGTTCGTTATTCACAAAAACGAAAATAATCGAATAAGTAACTGGATGTGAAGTTAGCTACTTATTCCCGGTTCGTTATTCAAAATAACGAAAATAATTGAATAAGTAACGGGATGTGAAGTTAGCTACTTATTCCCGGTTCGTTATTCAGAATAATGAAAATAATCGAATAAGTAACGGGATGTGAAGTTAGCTACTTATTCCCGGTTCGTTATTCAGAATAACGAAAATAATCGAATAAGTAACGGGATGTGAAGTTAGCTACTTATTCCCGGTTCCTTATTCACAAAAACGAAAATATCGAATAAGTAACGGGATGTGAAGTTAGCTACTTATTCCCGGTTCGTTATTCACAAAAACGAAAATAATCGAATAAGTAACTGGATGTGAAGTTAGCTACTTATTCCCGGTTCCTTATTCAAAATAATGAAAATAATTGAATAAGTAACGAGATGTGAAGTTAGCTACTTATTCCCGGTTCGTTATTCAGAATAACGAAAATAATCGAATAAGTAACGGGGTGTGAAGTTAGCTACTTATTCCCGGTTCGTTATTCACAAAAACGAAAATAATCGAATAAGTAACGGGATGTGAAGTTAGCTACTTATTCCCGGTTCGTTATTCACAAAAACGAAAATAATCGAATAAGTAACGGGATGTGAAGTTAGCTACTTATTCCCGGTTCCTTATTCACAAAAACGAAAATATCGAATAAGTAACGGGATGTGAAGTTAGCTACTATTCCCGGTTCGTTATTCACAAAAACGAAAATAATCGAATAAGTAACTGGATGTGAAGTTAGCTACTTATTCCCGGTTCCTTATTCAGAATAACGAAAATAGTCGAATAAGTAACGGGATGTGAAGTTAGCTACCTATTCCCGGTTCGTTATTCACAAAAACGAAAATAATCGAATAAGTAACTGGATGTGAAGTTAGCTACTTATTCCCGGTTCGTTATTCAAAATAACGAAAATAATTGAATAAGTAACGGGATGTGAAGTTAGCTACTTATTCCCGGTTCGTTATTCAGAATAATGAAAATAATCGAATAAGTAACGGGATGTGAAGTTAGCTACTTATTCCCGGTTCGTTATTCAGAATAACGAAAATAATCGAATAAGTAACGGGATGTGAAGTTAGCTACTTATTCCCGGTTCGTTATTCACAAAAACGAAAATAATCGAATAAGTAACTGGACGTGAAGTTAGCTACTTATTCCCGGTTCGTTATTCAAAATAACGAAAATAATTGAATAAGTAACGGAATGTGAAGTTATCTACTTATTCCCGGTTCGTTATTCAGAACAACGAAAATAATCGAATAAGTAACGGGATGTGAAGTTAGCTACTTATTCCCGGTTCGTTATTCACAAAAACGAAAATAATTGAATAAGTAACTGGGATGTGAAGTTAGCTACTTATTCCCGGTTCCTTATTCAAAATAACGCAAATAATTGAATAAGTAACGGGATGTGAAGTTAGCTACTTATTCCCGGTTCGTTATTCACAAAAACGAAAATAATCGAATAAGTAACTGGATGTGAAGTTAGCTACTTATTCCCGGTTCGTTATTCAAATTAACGAAAATAATTGAATAAGTAACGGGATGTGAAGTTAGCTACTTATTCCCGGTTCGTTATTCACAAAAACGAAAATAATCGAATAAGTAACTGGACGTGAAGTTGGCTACTTATTCCCGGTTCGTTATTCACAAAAACGAAAATAATCGAATAAGTAACGGGATGTGAAGTTAGCTACTTATTCCCGGTTCGTTGTTCAGAATAACGAAAATAGTCGAATAAGTAACGGGATGTGAAGTTAGCTACCTATTCCCGGTTCGTTATTCACAAAAACGAAAATAATCGAATAAGTAACGGGATGTGAAGTTAGCTACTTATTCCCGGTTCCTTATTCAAAATAATGAAAATAATTGAATAAGTAACGGGATGTGAAGTTAGCTACTTATTCCCGGTTCGTTATTCAGAATAATGAAAATAATCGAATAAGTAATGGGATGTGAAGTTAGCTACTTATTCCCGGTTCCTTATTCACAAAAACGAAAATATCGAATAAGTAACTGGATGTGAAGTTAGCTACTTATTCCCGGTTCCTTATTCACAAAAACGAAAATATCGAATAAGTAACGGGATGTGAAGTTAGCTACTTATTCCCGGTTCCTTATTCACAAAAACGAAAATATCGAATAAGTAACGGGATGTGAAGTTAGCTACTTATTCCCGGTTCGTTATTCACAAAAACGAAAATAATCGAATAAGTAACGGGATGTGAAGTTAGCTACTTATTCCCGGTTCCTTATTCACAAAAACGAAAATATCGAATAAGTAACGGGATGTGAAGTTAGCTACTTATTCCCGGTTCGTTATTCACAAAAACGAAAATAATCGAATAAGTAACTGGATGTGAAGTTAGCTACTTATTCCCGGTTCCTTATTCAGAATAACGAAAATAGTCGAATAAGTAACGGGATGTGAAGTTAGCTACCTATTCCCGGTTCGTTATTCACAAACACGAAAATAATCGAATAAGTAACTGGATGTGAAGTTAGCTACTTATTCCCGGTTCGTTATTCAAAATAACGAAAATAATTGAATAAGTAACGGGATGTGAAGTTAGCTACCTATTCCCGGTTCGTTATTCACAAAAACGAAAATAATCGAATAAGTAACGGGATGTGAAGTTAGCTACTTATTCCCGGTTCCTTATTCAAAATAATGAAAATAATTGAATAAATAACGGGATGTGAAGTTAGCTACTTATTCCCGGTTCGTTATTCAGAATAATGAAAATAATCGAATAAGTAATGGGATGTGAAGTTAGCTACTTATTCCCGGTTCGTTATTCACAAAAACGAAAATAATCGAATAAGTAACGGGATGTGAAGTTAGCTACTTATTCCCGGTTCCTTATTCACAAAAACGAAAATATCGAATAAGTAACGGGATGTGAAGTTAGCTACTTATTCCCGGTTCGTTATTCACAAAAACGAAAATAATCGAATAAGTAACTGGATGTGAAGTTAGCTACTTATTCCCGGTTCCTTATTCAAAATAATGAAAATAATTGAATAAGTAACGAGATGTGAAGTTAGCTACTTATTCCCGGTTCGTTATTCAGAATAACGAAAATAATCGAATAAGTAACGGGGTGTGAAGTTAGCTACTTATTCCCGGTTCGTTATTCACAAAAACGAAAATAATCGAATAAGTAACGGGATGTGAAGTTAGCTACTTATTCCCGGTTCGTTATTCACAAAAACGAAAATAATCGAATAAGTAACGGGATGTGAAGTTAGCTACTTATTCCCGGTTCCTTATTCACAAAAACGAAAATATCGAATAAGTAACGGGATGTGAAGTTAGCTACTTATTCCCGGTTCGTTATTCACAAAAACGAAAATAATCGAATAAGTAACTGGATGTGAAGTTAGCTACTTATTCCCGGTTCCTTATTCAGAATAACGAAAATAGTCGAATAAGTAACGGGATGTGAAGTTAGCTACCTATTCCCGGTTCGTTATTCACAAAAACGAAAATAATCGAATAAGTAACTGGATGTGAAGTTAGCTACTTATTCCCGGTTCGTTATTCAAAATAACGAAAATAATTGAATAAGTAACGGGATGTGAAGTTAGCTACTTATTCCCGGTTCGTTATTCAGAATAACGAATATAATTGAATAAGTAACTGGGTGTGAAGTTAGCTACTTATTCCCGGTTCGTTATTCACAAAAACGAAAACAGTCGAATAAGTAACGGGGTGTGAAGTTAGCTACTTGTTTGCTATTGAACATTCACAATCCATTGAATGTCGAACAGGGAACAAGGAACAAGTAGCCAACTTCACGGACATAATTGGTTCGACAGTTCGTTGTAAACTCAAACTCAAACCATACCCTACACAGTAGAACTGAACTTGCATTTACAACCTAGTGCAGATGTGTATCCGAGTAACTCGTCGTCTCATCAGGCTCCATGCTGTTTTGATACTCGGTCAATAGTTTCTCACTCTAGTTTCCTTGACCGAATAGGAAAAGTAAAACTTGCAGCAAACCGGGGTTTAAGCAGATATCTTTTCTTACGGTCGGCAATATGGTTCAATCAGCCCGATCATGTTTCTCCACGTCCGCTACATTTACACAGTTCACACCTAATATGTTTAGATGGCTAGTCTCCCGCATTGTTCAGCACAAGGAGTACCAGCACGTTAATTACTAAATAGTCAGAATAGGTTTAACCCTTTAATCCATGAATATTAATGTAAGAAAAATGTATGCAAATGTATGCATAACAATTAGCTTAATTTTATAATGGTAGATCTATATGAACAAAATAATGTAGTTATGGCAGAACATGTTTAGAATCTATATAGCACTCCTTAAGCAAACATAGCAGACACTGGTCAGACAGCTTCTACATGAGCCTCTGATCTGGGTCTACTTTGTTTGCAAAGGCGTTAAAAGGCGTATCTATGGAGTAAATGGTTCATTCAGTATAAATGTGCTAGAAGATTTTCAATCACAAACAGTACAGATCACTGTAAGAGAATCCCACAGAAGTCCTCTGATCTGAGTCTACGTTATTTGAAGATATCAGTACACCCGTTTCTCGCATTCATAATTGTGCTTTAAGCCTTAAGTTCATTACCATAAATTATCAGAGCCACGGATAAACTACTAAAATTGTTATTTCTCCACCAAACCCTATGCTGTGACCACTCTTTATAGAATCGTCTCTCTTCGAGATGATTCTAAAGAAAAGTCACAACATTGGGTTTGGTGAAGAAATAAATAAGTTGTTCTTGAAAATCTTTTGATTTACGCATCTTATCTGGGGCCCTGCATAATATTATACGCGTATGTTACGAGTTAGTTTGATTGGTATTACCTTTTCGCTGCACATGGAGAATCTTATCATATAACGACCAGTTTGGATCCAGATGGCGCGTTGAGTAACTCGGAGTCTCAGGACCCACTTTGACTGATACCGTAAATTATGTTATATAACCAAAAACCAAAAGCATTCAAAGATGGAAACAGAAACAGACGACAATGGAACATACAGGGACCATCTGACCAGGGCCCATACAGGAACCATCTGACCAGGGCCCATACAGGAACCATCTGACCAGGGCCCATACAGGAACCATCTGACCAGGGCCCATACAGGAACCATCTGACCAGGGCCCATACAGGAACCATCTGACCAGGGCCCATACAGGAACCTTCTGACCAGGGCCCATACAGGAACCATCTGACCAGGGCCTATTCTATTTGCAAAGGCGTTTAAAAGCGCAACCTTGGGTAAAAATGTTCAGCGTCCAAAGCGAGCCTGTCTCGCTTCTTCCTATTCCTCCCGTTGCTTCAGACCCGTATATCACCCTTCTCTTTACTTACTTAACTGAGGGTGGATTAACTTGTCATATTCTTCAATGTTTTCATTCATTTTTGTTTAAAAAATCCCATAACCAATTGAAACATCAACCAGTTACTAAGCGTCTAATCTGGATCCAAACTACACTTTGTAAAGGTGATCACAGTTTGTACCGTGGCTGCGATTTGTCTCTTTATATCTGCCTTGTCCTTTCTTTCGCTACCCCCCTCTCTCTCGTCTCTTTTTGCCTCTCTCTGTCTTTATGTCTCTGGCTGTATGTCTGTTTCTCTCTATCTCTGTCTCGCTCTGCCTCTCTGTGTCTATCTCTATCTGTCTCTCTCTCTCTTTCTTACTCTCTTTTCTTTCGACACAAACTGAAGGTTATAGCCATGTCTCATTCTTAGTCCAAGTCTCCTTATTCACTCAACACCCCGCCCCTTTTCCCTGTGTCACTTTGTCTTATTCGCATTCTTCCATTTCAGGTATAATGTATCAAAGTTTGTCAAATTTCTAACTGGCATTATCACTCATCTCGTACTGATGTCCCTTTGTTACCTGAAGTGTGTCTGTTCTCTCTCATAGACACATCGTGTGTCTTAATTATCAGGACTTGAATCACAAATCCATCCTCAGACTCAAAATTTGTCAATATTGTCAAGTATAATTACTTTGATCCCAATTGCCTTACATTATGGTTGATCCTAGAAACAAGGTAAACATATCTGGAAATATTCTAGTGTCTCAATCATGAGTTTGTGTAAATGAAAATAAAGTCATGGACCGTTTAACGAAAGACAGAAATGATCGTGTGACAAAAATTATCGTAAGTGGTAACATAGGACGATCGAAACTTCTAGTTGAGATCGTCATACTTACGATAAGGAACGTGTGATAAGTTTGGATTTAGCGAATAGTACTGGCTCTTTTAACCCTTTCCCTCATGTAAACGTGTTTTCACGCATTTGCAAACAGAGTAGACCCAGATCAGACGGCTCCTATAGGAGCCGTCTGATCTGGTTCTACTTAGTTTGCTTTTAACATGACATAGATCTGATTCTACATTTTTTTATCAAAGCATAAATTTCCTTGAAAAGTTTACATTATAAAACATCAGCTAATAAATGTTCCTGATTTCATAATTTCTATCATGAATATTGAACAGGTATTTGGTTAATTCAGGGATTACGATAAGCGTTGGTCGTACGCTCTTTCGTAACGGGACCCAGATCATCACTCAGAGACGCAATGGGTGTCTTCATGTCCTAGTTTTTCTGTCTACGTGAGACCTATAAGCGTCCAACCTAATCAACTTTAAGGAGATAAAATAACCGAACATAAAATTCAGTTTATCAACGATTGAAACAGAACCGACAACCTGTATACCACTTGATCGAGATAACGAGGAAATAGATATACATGCACTCAAATTGTCTAGGTTCCAAAAAAAAATCAGATATGAAATCCAATAGTGTTATCTGGGATGTATATGCACAAAATCAATAACAAACAGAGTGTTAGTCCGAAGGAAGGGACATTCTAAGCTACGTAACTATTTGTATGTACATGCAGCCCAACGACAAGCTAGTAAATCTTTATTTTTTTGACGCATGACAATGTAAGAGTGGAATAATGTTATAGGTCACTGTTTCAATCATTTTTCTTACAGAAAATAACTGAAATAATAAAACTGTCTACAGTGACCACTTCGTACTGATAACAGTTCTAAAAAGCAGGTGTCGCGTAATACAGAACAAACGTAATATAGTCAGTCTCCTTAAAAGGGGTTGTCTGCATTACGTTTGTCCTGCAGTAATTTAACCCCTTACTCCATATATACGCCTTTTAACGGTTTTGCAAACAGAATAGACCCAGACCTGACGGCTACTATGGGAGCCGTCCGATCAGAGTCTGTTCTGTTTACTTCTGGAATAATATAGATTGTGCACTTTCTACCATAACCGAAAATTCCCTCGTTCGTGTACAATTATAAGAATTCGTTTAATTAATACCCGTGATGGCATTATTTCCTACATGAATATCCATGGCGTAAAGGGTTCAGTACTCAGAATGAAGCTTGTTTTTTAATAGTCGCTCAGACAGGTTTTACTGTACAGTTCATATAGTGTTACTAAATTGGTCAATCAATGTACCTAATATAACTACTTACCTGCAGAAAAGAAATCAGTCCAATTGTAATTGTTTGTAATCCAATTTGAACTTGATCTATATGTAAAATGTTGTTTACTATTATGCAACAAGTATTATTTTATACTATAAAATGACTCGTAATGTCAAATCATTGAGCTAGTTGCTTTAGACATGTGTAACCACATGCTACACTCTCTTTTGCGTGACGATAAACGTATGAAACACAGGTTTCGTCTTGCACAAGTCCGAGACAATTGAATATCGATCTATTTAAAAAGCTTAATACAATATGACCAATCAATCGGATCAAAGACGTTTATGTATCAATCACCAAAACAGTCCAGCGTTGTACACTTGTACCAACGATTACGAGGTTTAAGATAACAACGGGCATGATATTTCGGGCTCTACTCGATGTGTAACTATGCCGAGGTTTGAGGGAGAAAAACTATTGGGAACATGTTTAATCAATGATGTTGAATGGGAGTCTGCTTGCCAGTTAACAATTAAGTTGTTGATTAAATATCGCCCAGCAATTAAGCCATGTTTAAAATCTAGGTCATTTAGCACTTTTAGGTTTGTTTCTCCTTAACCTGTAAACTCCCTTTTTCCGGTTACCATGTTAACAAAGTCGTCCAAATAGACCTAAGGACGGACCGTTAAATATAGCATCTCTGCCACTGAACAGCTATACATTGCTGTACATAGAATCTATCTGGCGCACAGGAAGAAAATAGAAATATGTCACAGAAAATGACAAACCTCTATATAGCGACCACGAAATGAAAAAAAAATGGTGGTTGCTAAACGCTTAATAAAATAAAAACTCTCTCTCATAGATCTCTGTCTCCTATCCGCATATTCTTGTCCTTCCCCAAACAATGCTCTCTCGCCCCTCTCTCTCCCTCTCTGTCTGTCTATATGTCTGTCTGTCTGCCTGCCTGACTACCTGTTTGTCTGTCTGTCCATCTTCCACTCTGTCTGTCTATGTATTGGTCCGTCTCCGTCTCCCCCTCTCTCTGTCCTTGCCTATCTCTCCCTGTCTGTGTTTCTCTGTGTCTCTGCTTCTGTCACCTCTCTGTCTCTGTCTGTCTGTCCTGTCCTGTATGTCGGTCTGTCTGTCTGTCCTGTCTGTCGGTCTGTCTGTCTCTGTCTTTCTGTCTCTCTGTCTCTGTCTGTCTGTCCCTGTCTGTCTGCCTCTGTCTGGTCCGTCTGTCTCTGTGTGTGTCTGTCTCTGTCTGTCTCTCCCTCAGTAGGCTATCTCTACCTGACTATCTCTCTTTCTGTCTGCCCGTTAGTATGTCTGTCTGTCTATGTCTGTCTCTCTCTCTCTCCGTATCGGTTCATCTCTCCGTATCTGTCTGTCGATCAGTATGTCTGTCTGTCTCTCCCTGTCTGTCTGTCTGTCTGTCTATCTATCTGTATGTCTGTCTGTCTGTCTCTGCCTGTCTGTCTGTCTCTATCTGTCTCTCTGTCTCTGTCTCTGTCTCTGTATCTCTCTCTATATGTACATGTATACAAAAGAATGTCGATATTACTGACAGAAATATTTTTCGAACATGTTAGATCTACATGTCGAAACAAAACGTGTTTTTCACGCCTCACCCACTTTCGATTTTATAACTATAGTCTAGGCCATGCAGTCATATATTGCAGAAATTGCCGTCTGCTCATCTAGCTGCTTTGTTCTGAATCTCTACCTTATTTTTGAAAATGTTGGCACCTACAGTCAATGTTTAATTGGGATCCCAATATCAAACCTCAGATCTGGATCCAATCCATCTACAAATGAGATCTAGTTCTATACATTTATGAATTAATTCAAGATGTGTACAGGCGCCTATATAGGTATCTATATGATGCAGCATACAGATTTCATAAACATACAATATTTTGTAATTTGATTTTTTTTTAAAATCTATTGCCGCAGAGACATAGAATTTATATATAATAGATTCTAGATTTACATCTCTCATTGCCGTAACATTTTGAGATCTAGATTTTAGATCTAGATCTACTAGATTTTATCAAATATTTATTAAAGTCACCTGCTCTTCTGGGCGAGTAAATTACCTTTGAAAGTTTTAGAAATTGTTTCTTCAAGTAATGATAATTTGCCGACGCTAGTCGTTGCCAAGGGAAACGCCATTTTAACCAACCAGGAAGGATTACATTCGCAAGCCCTGTACTTTCAACATGGCAGCCCCCTGGACGCGGAAATGAAACAAATTGAAATCTTCCATTTTGACACAATACTCCAATAGAAGTATGTAATGTGTTTGTGGGACAAAAACTGAGAAAAAAATTGACTGTCAATAGTGTACAAGGTCCGGGCACTGCAGTTATAATGTAAATTAAGCTATTGACAAAACTGCTAGCTGCTCGACGTTTCGGTAAATGACCGTTTCGGTACTAGTAACACGTCCCGGTTAAAAGGTCATTATATAGATCTAGTACTTATCTTATATTTTCCCAAAATGTCTTAATAAGAACATTATTTTTCAGGATTTATGTCATTGTTCTTATTGATATTGGTATTATAATTGTTTTAAATCAGTTTATCAATTATTAAACAAATACCGCTTTATTCTTATTTCCTACCTTTTAACTATCCAAGCTCTTAGAACTGTCTATCATTTCATTTTCTTTTAGCACCATCCATCGCGTAGTAGTCAAGTGTGACTGAGACGACGTACAATGTAGATGTAGTAGATGTAGACCGCCGTTAACTTATTAAGTAATTGGTAGTACCAGTTTACACCTGCAGACTGAACGCACCTTTGATAATAGTTAGTGTAAGATAAGATGTTCGCACCTTTCTTTAACGGTAGTCGTAGTAATAACAATTTGATCTATATACAGCTTGCACCCAGATAACACTGGCAGAGCTACATATACAGCTTGCACCCAGATAACACTGGCAGAGCTACATATACAGCTTGCACCCAGATAACACTGGCAGAGCTACATATACAGCTTGCACCCAGATAACACTGGCAGAGCTACATATACAGCTTGCACCCAGATAACACTGGCAGAGCTACTCAGTGGTCCAAACTTCCTACAAAACACCACACTAATCACCACACTAATCCTGTTATAACACATGGAAGGTGTGAAATACCTGTGTACATAATTAGGGCCCTGCATTGAAAATGCAGGAGCTCTATATAGGAATCACATTGTCTGTCTGTCCATCTATCAACACTTGATGTGACGTGATAACTCAAACAGTACTTCACATATTGGTTTCATATTAAGGGCATAATGCTTAGTATCATCAAAGGAAGACATCTATAGTTTTTGGGTTGAATCAGATCAGTATGTCTGGAGTTTATCTGCTCTTGATTACAGGACCCTCTCTGACCGAATCAGTTTTCTAGTTACTATATAATCACATTTTTACTAAAATGTTGATTCTGTTTACTATATAAATTCAATTTACCAAACTGGTCATTTACTGAAACATGGGTAAAATCCTGCTACCCCAAGTAGTCCACATTTGTGCACTCTAAATATGATATCAAGCTACTTTTAGTTTTGGTGATATCTCAAGCACACAATTAGCATGCCGTCTGAACAGGTCCTTGATGCCACTACATGAAAATGGGTGTTCATAATATAGATTTGGTCTTTCTTTACCCACTGACTCCATAAATTTGCCTTTTAACACCTTTGCAAACAGGCTAGACCCAAATCAGATGGCTGCTGTTTGCTATAAGCATTATATAGATCTGATTCTTCAGTTTCCGCCACAGTCAATAGTTCTTCTGTTCATAGTGCCTTTATAAAAATTCATCCAATTAATATTCATGATGTCATTATTTCTTACGTAAATATTCACGGAGTTATGTGATTAACATAAACAGGTTCACAGCAAGGTATTATATATAATGGCAACGTCAAGGTGTGGTTTGTTCATATAGATGCACTCATATACACTGGACTTGTTGTATCAGCAATTATTTAAAAAGCTCGATATAAAATGTAAGACAAGCCAACTTTGACAGTATTAGTTCACTTTATATCAGTGAAGGCAAATATTACATAGCTTTTGCTGGGATATAGTGAACTATCTGCTATACATGGAATGTCAGCAATTCCAAAAAGGCCAGCTTTGAGGAGGTCAAACCAGTTTCAAAAGTAGTAAAATTGACTGTCACTTTCATGGTAAAAAGTCACTGCTATTCTAGCAAGCAGTGAACTTTCCATTGCCTTAACCCTTTACTCCATAAATACGCCTTTCTACACTTTTGTAAACAGAGTAGAGTAGACCCAGATTAGACTGCTCATGTAGGAGCCGTCTGATCAAGGTCTGCTATGTTTGCTTATCATATAATATATATATGATTTTACAATTTCTGCCTTAGCCTAAAATTCCTTGGCTCATGTGGTATAACAGTAAATCTAATTAGTACTCATGATCAATGACTTTATTTCTTACATGAGTATTCATGGTGGAAAGGGTTAAGAATTGTTGTTGGCACTCTTTGGATATGCTGTTGTATGATTGTTAACTATACTTTAATTTCAGGTTGAATTATTGCTGATGTAACTTTTTGTAGAAGAAGTAAAAACTGCTAAAATGGCTACACCTACAACCACAAATAGTGCAAGGAAACGCAGACAGGATATTGAAAACTCGGACATTATTGAAAATGACACTTTGAACAATTACCGAGAACCATTGCCTTCAAAGTCAAAAGGATATGTGTTTGATGGACGTATCATTGTAACATCAATTTTTGTTTATTATGCATTATTAATTTTGTTTGTAAGACATAGGCTATCGACGTTTCCTGAGCCAAAAGCCCAGTCACCTGGTTCTCGAAATGATTCCTTTTATGAAATGAATGCCAGAATTCATTTAAAACACTTCTCTTTACATGGGCCTCGAGTGGTTGGCAGTGATGCTAATGAAATATTTGCATATAAATACATCCTTCAAGAACTTTCAAAAGTGAAAAATAATGCTCTTCCTTCTAAGCAATTAGACATCATGGAGCACAACGTCTCAGGGGCATTTGATATTGCATTCTTGTCAGATTTTGTAAGTGTTTACCGAAACATTAAAAACGTAATTGTCAGACTGCGTTCAGAGACAGGGTCCCAGCACAGTGTTCTGATGAGCTGCCATTTTGACAGTGCTGTTGACAGTCCGGGTGAGTTATTATTTATCATGCAACGTCACCGAATACAGTCACTTCCTACTAGCATAATATTTTCCACGTCGACGCTGTATTTTGTGAGGTATAGTGCATGTGTACTGACCCGACTGGAATGCAAGTTTGGTTCGGCCAATAGGAGGAAAACAGAAGGACGAAAAAGGCATAATTAAACATAAACATCAAATTAACACATTTTCTCACCTTTGTCTCAACTATCTGTCCATATAAAAGGATTAAATCAAGTTTGTTTATGTTGTAAAAGTCGATGACGTCGCTGCATGCCAATATGACGTCACGTAATTCGTACTTACGTGTATTTTCATTCAGGGGACGAAACCGCTTTAGCAATCTTTCTTTTTCTTCATTTTCTCCATTTGTCATGGAGTTGCATGATAAAAGAATTACTATATGCTAGTAGTTTGGAAGTTCAGCTGTATTTTGGCTCGTCAGAAAAGTAGTTAAATGCTCGCCAAGGCTCGCATTTAACAACTTTTCTAACTCGCCAAAATACAGCTGAACTTCCAATCTACTAGCATAGTAATTCTTATGTATGTGCTCTTTTCTTTCAAAGTTGAAGTATAACTGTTAATCCATTCATACCTAGTTTTCTTCATAGGGAAAAAGACAGACAGTGTAAACCCACAGCAGGGCTCCTGTAGGAGCCCTCTGAATTTGCTTTGTATTAGCTGCACAAAACATATTTTGATATCACATAGATATACGAGGTATCACATAGATGTATAGGGGTATTAAATAGATGTATGGGGTATTAAATAGATGTATGGGGTATCATATACATGTAGATGTACAGGGTACATGTAGATGTACAGGGTATCATATAGATGTACACAATGTCACATAGATGTACGGGTATGTTTGATACATATCTATTGAATGATCTGTTTAATTTTTCAAGTTTAGAGCAGGATTTAGTGAAATCTTTGCAGATTATTGGCAGGTAGTAACTTTCACCAGCCAAATGATATCATGTGCTTCAATTCTCATACAAGGTTTTTCCATCATATCCTTTCTGAAACTTGTCAATGTATCAAACAATTTGTATTGTGTTGAGAAACATACATGAACATAGTTACATATTGTTACTTAGCCTCTAATCTAGATACATACCATTTGCACAGGATATCACAACTAATAGCATGCTAAAGGATTACTAAGTTATGCAGTTGAAGTTAGTTTTACATGTATTTCAATAATTTACAGGGGCAGGTGACAATGCTATCAGTTGTTCCGTTATGCTAGAAGTTCTGCGGGTGTTTTCTCAAAGCAGGGATAAAATCCACCATAATATCATATTTCTTTTCAATGGAGCTGAGGAAAACTTGCTTCAGGTAGATACTGTATAGAATTCAGAGCTATGTATTGGGAGTCTTTAGGAAATCTGGGTATAACATTGGCTTTCTTTCCTAAGCAGACCCTAGCTAGCTAATACATGCATTCATTAGAATTGTCCTGGAGTCTCATAGGTACTGCATTCTCCTTAACCATTTCCTCCATAAATACGCCTTTCTACGCTTCTGTAAAAGTCACTTTTTGAAACCATTGTGATAAATAGAGCATTTGCTTCTTTGGAGCAAATGCTCTATTTATCACAATGGTTTCAGAACAACAAAATTCTAAAAGTTTCCTTTTCTCTAGTTAATACTCCTTTTGGGTAGATTTATTCAAAGAGGTTGGATCTAAAAATAGCCTATGAGGTAATGGGTTAATAAATGCCCCACTCAAATAAAGGCCCCTTACTTCGGGGGGGGGGGGGGGGGGGAGGGGGGGGGGGGGAGAACTAATGATCAATAATGTAGCACCCTAAATAATAACAATTAAATAAAAAAAAATTTTTTTCTAAATGCAGGTGGTTCCTCCTGGGAACTTCCTGCATTGCTTTCAGTCTGCATTAAGCAATCACCTGTGTACGAATTGCGAGACGATTCTTTAAAAAGTTACTCATTTGTTAGAGATAATACAGTTATTGTGATGAGTACCATGGTCCAGCAAGATAGGGTCAGGTTGAGTATCAGTGTTTGTCTTTATAACAGGGGGCAACTGAATGCAGGCTGGAAGTCATGCAGAAAGCATGAACCCTTTACATCATAGAAACGCCTTTTCACACCTTTGCAAACAGAGTACACAAGTTGGAACATCCTGTCTTATGGACACATTTTTTATGCAAAATACAAGAGAGGTGTATCAGATTGTATTCAGTCAAACTTTTCTTGAGCATTCACTCATAGATGTTTTAACCGAATACTTAGTTGCTTTAAAGAGATTCTATTGTTTATAATGTTATTGTTTTGACAGGCCAGTCACGGGTTTATCACTCAACATCCTTGGGCAGAGTCTATCAAAGTATTTGTCAACATTGACTCTGCTGGAGCAGGTGGCTGGGAGCTTGTTTTCCAGACAGGTATACATGTACCTACATATGGCTAGGACCAGATTAAACCTTTTAATACTGAAAAGTGGAGTAGTCCATCCGTTTGCGTAACACTTTCCTTCATGTAAATGCATTTGCGAACATAGTAGACAGATCAGATGGCTCCTGTAAGAGTTGTGTGATTATAAACTTAATAGCTTATTCAGCTTTTCTACTTAAGTATGCATTTGATAACAGAGTATACCAAGAGCAGACAGCTCCTGTAGGAGCCTTCTGATCAGGCTCTGCTATGTTTGCTTATGGAATAATATAGATCTGATTGTACTGTTTTTGCCATGGCCAAAAATGTCCATGTTTGTATGTAGTTATAGAAATTAAGCTAACTAATATTCATCATGTTGTTTCTTTTCATAAATATTCATGGAGTTAATGGTTAACTGCATTATCATGTTTATCCAAGCTAATTAAAATGATATTCATGTTCTACTCAACAGGAGAAAGATTAACATAATTAGCAGAATGTTTGTAGCATGGGAACTCAAGTTTTGTCAAAATTTTAGGAACATGTATTTATTGAAATATGCTGAATTGATGACCTTTTGTAAATGTGATGATTAGTGTTTTTTATTCATGACATTTTGTGAGATCATATGGAGGATTGGGTGCAAAATTGTCATATGTCATTTATAACTACAGTCAATGGGACAAACTTTTTATGACTTTTATAAACAGTTTGCATCAAGATAAGATATCGAGTAACATGACGATTGATCAGGATCCAGATTGTTTGACAGTCAGATAGTGTCAGTAATAATGAATGAAAAATCAACTGACAAGTTTAGGAAAACAGTACAGTAGAACCCCTCTAATGCGACCACTTAAAAATAACCATAGCTGTCTGGTTGCTTAATGCAGATGGTTGCTAAATGCAGGATGAAAGTAATAGGAGCTTTCTGCATAACTTTCATCCTGCATTAAACTACCACCTGCCTCTGCCATCCGGAATTATGCCCCATTTTGGTGGTCGCATTAAAGGGGTTTTACTGTAAATTAATTTAAACACTTATCAAGGGTATATAATGTAGTTAATACAGCCTTACAATATGTAGAACTTAATGTAAACGAAGGGAGATAGCTGTTACATTATATTGGCTTGGTGCGATGCAGCAGTTAAGCTCTGGCATGCGCCAGATGCATCTGTCATTATGTACCACGCAACAAAGTTGCACGCGGTATACAATTTTTGGACTGTCCGTTCCTTCTGTCAGTCCGTCCGTACATCATAATACATTGTTGCTCATGTATATGTAACACTTTAATTATTTAACCAATTTTCCTCAAATTTGCTTAAGAATTTTCATTAATAAAAGCTTAGATGAGTTAAAT
This sequence comes from Azorinus chamasolen, assembly GCA_963576725.1. NCBI lineage: Eukaryota > Metazoa > Mollusca > Bivalvia > Cardiida > Solecurtidae > Azorinus > Azorinus chamasolen. The sequence goes on along the minus strand of OY755243.1, from coordinate 34,285,284 downwards.
TTTCAGAGGAATCTGTCATGGGGAACCACTTTTTATCTCAGACAATGTGGTGGTATGGGGTATGTGAGCTTGCTCACTAAAGTTCTGTAATTCTTTTGCAAATAGTTAGAATCCAGAACTTGGCATCTCATCAAGATTCAAATTGTTTGACATGGTTTGTATTTTTGGTTGAAAAATTGAATATACATTACTTTTTATTTTAAAAAGAAATTATATAAAATTGTGCAAACAAAAATTTGCTTATCATCCAAAAAGTTAAAGAGACATTCATGTATCATGCATTTGTGACAATTCACTGTTCTTAGCTTTTACCTATTATTTCCATAGTAATGAAGTTGTGTGAACTGGAATCAGATGGTCTGTCTGTCTATCCCAGCTAACTGGAATAGAGGGCCAAGTAAAAGTAAACAGAATGCTATCCCTGGCATTCACAAAGCAGTGACACTTTAATACACATAGCTGAGATTGTGAAAAGGTTGGATCCTGTTGAGATTTTGAACTATTTGACTACACATCTGGATCTAAACTATTTGCAAACATAATCATGAATGGGTCGAATGATTATAGTTACAATCATTTCATTTACGGCCTTCAAATTTGTACGTGTAGTAGATCCTGAATTTCCAAGTGCAATAAAACCTCTCTAAACGGACATTAAATTTAGTATAAATATCACTCTTGGAGACAGGTGGCAGCCTAATGCAGGGTGAAAATCATGCAGAAAGTTCCTCTAGGAGCTTTCTGCATGACTTTTACGCTGCGTTAAGCAGCCACCTGTCTAAAAGTATCTAAATTCTTCTCTACTAGAATTCAGGTTATAGGGGTTTTACTGTATTATTAATTTTGTTGTAGGTCCAGCCCACCCGTGGTTAGTAAGGGCGTATGCAGAATCCAGTCCATACCCAAGTGGATCTCTGTTTGGTCAGGAGATGTTTCAGAGTGGGCTGATCCCATCAGATACTGACTACAGAATCTACAGAGACTTCGGAGAAATTCCTGGTATTTAAAACTTTTACTTCATATAAACCATTTTTCATGCCTTTGCAAACAGAGTAGACACAGATCAGATGACTCCTTAAAAATTAAGTGAATGATTGTTCCTGTAGTGATCAATTCATGCATAAATGTTTGTGAGGGAAAGGGTTAATAATAATGTTGCCAAAGTATTTTTTTCAATGTTTGTTCAGATTACAATTCTGTTTCAGTTATAGATACATTTGTGTTTCTTTTCAGGACTTGACATAGCCTATATAACAAATGGCTATGTGTATCACACTAGGCTAGATCAGAACAGATTTATACATGATGGCTGTGTACAAAGGGGAGGTAATTATGTTATAGACACATACATGTACATGTAGATGAGGTCTGGGAGGTATAGTAATATCCCTCTAAACTTGATAATCAAATTACATGTAATACCAGTGCTGGTCTGTAAGACATGTAGCAGGCTAGCAGCTTAATGCAGGCTGAAAGTCATGCAGAGAACACCCAAAGGAGCTTTCTGCATGACTTTCATCCTGCATTGCGCAGCTAGCTGTAAAGTCTTCTTTACTAAAACTCAGGTTTAGAGGGGTTTTGCTGTATATATATATATAGTTTTTTGTGTCACCTGCCGAGAGGCAGTGTGTCACATAGGGATCACTTTTACGTTTGCTGTCTATCACTCTGTTTGCCTGTCCGTCACACTTTCTTTGTTTTTAGCTCACCTGAGCCGAAGGCTCAAGGTGAGCTATTGTGACCGCCTGTCGTCCGTCGTCCGTCTGTCCGTCTGTCCATCTGTCCGTCTGTCCGCACTCACCAAAGGGTAGTTGTGTGACTTTTTCTAACTAGTCGCACAAGTAAAATCATTAACCTGGCCATCTCTTGTAACATTAACCTGGCCATTTCTTGTGACATTAACCTGGCCAGTTGTGGGACATAGGGTTAGGGTTAGGGTTAGCTTCCAGATCATTCTTTTCCAAAGTTAGAGCCAAAAATAGTTTTTCTTGTGGGACTAGTCCCACAAGAAAAGATCAAAGGAAAAAGTCACACAACTACCCATTTGTTAGTACGTCCGTTCACTTTTATTTCAAATGACTTCTTCTCCTAAACCACTGGGAGGATTTCAACCAAATTTCACAGAAATGTACCTTAGGGTGTCCTCTATCAAGTTTGTTAAAATCATGACCCCCGGGCAAAAAATGGCCCCGCCCCACTACTTTTAAAGGGTTTTTTTTTAAATCTTTAAAAATCTTCTTCTCTGAAACCACAATTTCTAGAGCTTTGATATTTGGGATATAGCATCATCTAATGGTCCTTTACCAAGTTTGTTCAAATGATGACCCCCGGGCTAAAAATGGCCCTGCCCTGGGGCTTGTAGTTTTTCCATAGACTTATATAGGGAAACCTTTAACAATTTTTTTTCTGAAACCACATAATCTAGAGCTAAGATATTTGGTATGAAGCATCACCTAATGTATCACTACCAAGTATGTTCAAATAATGACCCCTGGGCCAAAAATGGCCTCACCCTGGGGTTTTATATTACTTTAACATCAGGAAGCTAGTTAAAAAAAATTCCTCACAGTTATTTCCCTTGTCCCATCAGCATAGCCATAATGGACAAAGGGAGATAACTGCATTGGAATTCTAGTACTTCCAGAATAGTGATTCTATTTGTAACTACTTATAATAAAATGTGGAAGGTGGAACAGTGTAGCTGTTTTAGAAGGCATAGAAACAGATATATCAAATTCCATTTGCAAACAGCAGACCCTGATCCTATAGGAGCCACCTTATCTGGGTCTACTCTGTTTGCAGATGCATGAAAACAAGTTTATATGATGGAAATTAAGGGTTAAACAGGCTTTTCTGCAGTTAAAGGGTTATAGCTCTGGGCAGTAAAATCTCTCCAGGTCAATGCATGACTCTTAACCCTTTGCACGCTAGTGGTGAAACTGTGATTACCTATGCAAACAGTTTGGATCCAGATGAGAGGCTGCATAATGCAGCATCTCATCAGGATCCAAACTGTTTGTCATCTTAACCATATTTTTGAAAAAAAATGAAAGTAAGTTTATTTTAAGAATTGAAGCAGATGACAATAACTTTTTGTTGCAGACGAAACATTAAAGGGATTTGGAAAGGAATGTTGACCTATTAACCCCATAGTGTGAGTGCTATACAGCTAGATGTTACCAATGTCTCTCAAATTAGATGTGGGAGATATTGGAAATCCTAAGCTAAGAAAACATGATCATGCATATGCCCCCCCCCCCCCCCCCCCCCCCCCCCCCCCTTGTTTGCATCCTGATGAGACGCTGCATTATCATCTGGATCCACACTGTTTGCATAGGTAATCAAGATGATTATGATGAGAATCATGAGACGCCACATTATGTGCAAAGAGTTAAATATTTAGGAAAATAATAGGTATTTCTTAAATTAGATAATACCAACAATAGATTCATTTTAATACTTTTAATTAACTAAAAAATTGTCATTTTAGGAAAAAAATAGGCATTATGCTAGTTACCATATTTAGAATATTAAATATTAAGGAAACTATTAGGTATTTCTTAAATTTAAATACATAACAAACAGTTTGAATCCAAATCACACACCACCTTATGCAGTGTCTGATCTGGAGCCAAACTGTTAGCAATGTGAAATACATCAAACTGTTCAGGATTTCGTGTACATATGTATTGAAACCTTTCACAAAGCATCTCATCGGGATCAAAACTGCTTGAAACAGTCATAATTTAACAAGTTCCTTCACATAAACGTGTTTTCATGCATTTGCAAACAGTAGACCAAGATCAGATGGAATTTAACAGAATTTAATAGATATGTTTTTCCTTCATAACATTACTCAACATCTCATCAAGAGTAGACGGATTTTAAGATATAAACTGCTGGAAACAGTCAATAAACATGTTTTCACGCATTTGCAAAGTTTACCAGAGTAGACCAAGATCAGACAGACTTTAATAGAATTTATTTTTTCGATTGCATCAAAGACAATATTTTAATATGACTTTGATTATGTGATTTATGTGATTTATACAATTACAAACAATACTAAGTGTCTATTAATTAAGCAATCTGACTTAATTACATGTTATACTTAAATTACATTCAACCCTCAACTTTTTCCATCATCTTGTTTGAGTCATTAACTGTAATTATCAGTTTTCTGCATATATTTGTTCTCTTTCTATAGGTAGGCCAGTTCAAGCAACCTATAAAGCAATCAATTGATACTGACTATAGTCTAATGCATGCTCCATTGAATTACCTGTCTGGCTTGATTGTGGGACTTATTGGAATTTTGTCAACCAAAATGTGGGAGACATTGGAATAAACCGTTAACATTTTAGTTTCACAGGTCTTTGCACAATGTTATGTTTGTTTCTGCAGTTAATTTATGTGATTGGAAAAAAATAGTTTCATTATGATCATTTATTCTAACAAATTTTATTATGCAACTCTTGTTTAATTGCATTTAGTTGAAATTTAGGTGTTTAATAATGTCTTTTCTCCTTGCTACTAATTGTATTTGTTTTAATTTGATTTTTAAAAAAAATAATGTCTTTAAGTTAATCAAAATTATTGTCGATCAATAATTAATGTTACTCAAAAAATTAGTAACTCTTCTCAATTTCAATTGTTAAAAAAACTAATGACCCTTTTAATTGACTTATCATCAGATATTCACACCTAGAGCTAGAATTATTTCTAAACACCTATTAACCCCTTACCTGTTTGCTTTGACAAAAAATTATCTGGGACTACTCTGTTTGCTAATGCGTAAAAAATTATTTCCATAAAGAGAAGTTTTAGCTTTGATAAAACCTGTAAAATCAAATCTATATCTTGTCAAATGCAAACAGAGCAGACCCTGATCAGACAGCTTCTATAGCAGCCGTCTAATCTAGTCTACTCTTATTTTTAATGCGTAAAACACATTATTTTTGTGAAGAGAAGTTTTTGCTTTGATAAAAACTGTAGAATCAGATCTATATTCCATAGGTGTCGTTTGATCTGGGTCTACTCTGTTTGCTAATGCGTAAAAACAGCTTTATATGAGGGAAAGGGTTAGAAGATTTTTAAAGATATTTTTATTGGTCATTTCACACAAAAACTGGCATTATGTACTGCCTAGCACTTTATTTGCCTATATACCTGGATCAAGGTATAATTGCATAGCTTTATTGACGTCATTTGAATTTCTCAAAGACCAGTTTTAGGCATTTGGAGCTAAGGCAAAAATGGCACAAGTTGTAAACAGTTTAGATCTTGGTCAACCAGTCACTTGGTATTAGATCTGAATCCAGTTCAAGTTTATTCAGCAGTGAAAGGGTGAAAGCAGTGGACTAAGCTTCTTTCATCTGCTAGAAATGTTGTCCACTGAAAAATGTCAATATATTACTGTAACTCAGGTGAGCGATATAGGGCCAATGGCCCTCTTGTTTATTCTAACACTTCTTCCAGCAGGTGATACATGTGTTCCTTTAAACACTCTTATAAAAATGTTTACGCTATAGGTTGACATATATACTTACTAACCTGTTAAGTTCAGCACTGTGAAACTCATTGTTTCATCAGGATCCAAACTTTATTTTACTTATATTACTTTTGTTTGGAAAGAAATGGAAAAATACCAACCTTTGAGGTTGAAGCAGATAATTATATTCTTCAGACAAATATTGCTCAGCCCACTTTTGCCTTCAATTTCTAAGAATACTTACTCAAATATGTACCAGGTTATCTCTAATGAATGCCCTCATAGGCATTGCATTTTTAGCTCACCTGGCACAAAGTGCCAGGTGAGGTATTGTGAAGGGGCAGGCTCCGGCGTCCGTCGTCGTGCGTATGTGCGTCGTCAACAATTTACTTAAACATCTTCTTCTCTGAAACCACAAAGCCTAGAGCTTTGATATTTGGTATGTGGAATCATCTAATGGTCCTCTACAAAGATTGTTCAAATTATGTCCCCAAGACCAAAAATGGCCCCGCCCTGGGGCTTATCAGTTTTTCTTAGGAAAATCTTTAAAAATCTTTTCTGAAACCGTAAGGCCTAGACCTTTGATATTTGGTATGTAGCATCATCTAATGGTCCTCTACAAAGATTGTTCAAATTATGACCCCGGACCAAAAATGGCCCCGCCCCGGGGCTTATCAGTTTTTCATAGGAAAGTCTTTAAAAATCTTCTTCTCTGAAACTGTAAGGCCTAGACCTTTGGTATTTGGTATGTAGCATCATCTAATGGTCCTCTACAAAGATTGTTCAAATTATGACCCCCGGACCAAAAATGGCCCCGCCCCGGGGCTTATCAGTTTTTCATAGGAATTTTTTTAAAAATCTTCTTCTCTGAAACCGTAAGACCTAGACCATTGATATTTGGTATGTAGCATTATTTAACGGTCCTCTACAAAGATTGTTCAAATTATGACCCCTGGACCAAATATGGCCCCGCCTCGGGGCTTATCAGTTTTTCATAGAAAAATCTTCTTCTCTAAAACCGTAAGGCCTAGACATTTGATATTTGGTATGCAGCATGATCTAATGGTCCTCTAAAAAGATTGTTCAAATTATGTCCTCAAGACCCAAAATGGCCCCGCCCTGGGGCTTATCAGTTTTTCATAGGAAAATCTTTAAAAATCTTCTCTAAAACCGTAAGGCCTAGACATTTGGTATTTAGTATGTAGCATCATCTAATGGTCCTCTACAAAGATTGTTCAAATTGTGACCACCCGGATCAAAAATGGCCCCGCCATGGGGCTTATCAGTTTTTCATAGGAAAATCTTTAAAAATCTTCTTCTCTGAAACCGTAAGGCCTAGACCATTGATATTTGGTATGTAGCATTATCTAATGGTCCTCTACAAAGATTGTTCAAATTATGACCCCTGGACCAAATATGGCCCTGCCCTGGAGCTTATCAGTTTTTCATTGGAAAGTCTTTCAAAATCTTCTTCTCTGAAACTGTAAGGCCTAGACATTTGATATTTGGTATGTAGCATCATCTATTGGTCCTCTACAAAGATTGTTGTTCCTTTATTTAGATTTGAATTTGAAACTCAAGGCCCTTGGTTTCATATTGGCCCCAATCTGAAGCTTACTTATTTTTACATAGAAATACAGTATATGCATATTTCTATAGTAACCAGGTGAGCGATTTAGGGCCAACATGGCCCTCTTGTTTAAAAAGGAACTTCTTGTATTTTGTACAATGGCAGTTACTTAGCGAATGAAAGTAATGCAGAAAGCCCCTACAGGAGCTTTCAGCATTGCTTTTAGTCTGCATTAAACTATCACCTGGATTTTGAAAAAGCTATATTATTTAATGGTTATTTTAAAGGGTTTTAGTTGTTTTATTGATTGTTACAGAGGTAAGGGGGCATTTATTAGAGTACAGACATTTATTAGCGAGAACATGGTATTACAAAATGGTCTTATATTGATATCGATACATGATTCTGAAAGAACTCTTGTTGATCATTTTGAAAATCAACTTGACTCACATTTGCAGACAGCATGAATCCAGATGAGACGCTGAGTAACTTGTCTGACTCAGCATGGATCCAGCTGAGACGCTGAGTAGCTTGTCTAAAGACTGACCGAATTTGAAGTGGTCAAACTTGCAGCAGATCAGAATATGAGGCACCCTTTTTATCTTTAAGAACTTATTGCAGGATGAAAGTCATCTAGAAAGTTTCTGTTGGAGTTTTCTTCTTGACTTTCACACTGCATCAAGTTGCTACTTGTCTTAACCCTTCCCCTCATATAAACACATTTTCACACATTTCCAAACAGAGTAGACCAAGATCCTATAGGAGCTGTCTGATCAGGGTCTGCTCTGTTTGCTAATGGAATTGATAGAACTGTTTCTTTAGTTTTAAAAATGGCTATAATGTTTCACCTTCCACATTTCATTGTAACTATTTTGTCTATGAATTTTCAGTAGGTACTGGAATTTGGAATAAATAAAAGACAGGGAAAAGGTTAAAAAACAACATTGATACTTATTTGAAAGTTTTTTAGAGAGAGTCTACTGTATTCACTTTAACCCATTACCTCCTAGGCTATTTTTAGACCCAACCCGAATAAATCTACCGAAAAGGAGCATTAACTAGAGAAAAGGAAAATTTAGAATTTTGTAGATCTGAAACCATTGTGATAAATAGAGCATTTGCTCCTATGGAGCAAATGTTCTATTTATCACAATGGTTTTAAAAAGTATATTTTTTACAGAGGCATCAAAAGGTGTCAATATGGGGGAATGGGTTAAAGATGGTCTACTCTATAAAACAAAAAAACCCCACTATTTTTTTTATACAGGAGAGAATCTACTGGCTCTCCTGTGGAAGCTGTCAGCTAGTTCCCACTTGGTTGACCCCGGTGATGAGAAGGAAGGCACCATGGTATTCTTTGATATTATTGGCTATGTCATGATCTATTACCCCCATAATGTCGGGGTGATCATCAACAGTGCTCTAGTAGCTGCCATACTCTTCAAAGTCATTAAGAAATCACTCAACTTAGATAGAAATGGTGAGTGTATGATTGTGAGTACTTTACCAATTACTTGTTATAGGGCCTTGTCATCTCAAAGTCTGCTGAAAATATTTTCAGTCAAACTTTTATTACACTTTTGCCTGATAATTAATTATCTAATAATGTCATCATGAATATTGATTAGATTTATTTTTATAATGACATTCGGATAAGGCCAAGGCAGAAATTGTATCAGATCTATATTATTTGATAAACATAACAAAGCAGACGTTGATCAGACAGCTGTTACAGTAGTCCTCTGATCTGGCTCTTCTCTGTTTGCAAGGCGTTTAAAGGCATCTCTGTGGAAAGTTTTCCCAGGCTGCCAGCCACTAGCCTCCTAGTTTTGGCACCTTTTCTGCGATTTTGGTAATGCCATATTCCTACAACAGCGAGTGTTTTAGAGTGCATGTAACTTTGTGCTGACTGTACACAAAAGTTTCTTCTAGATCTACATGGGAGGTGTCAATAACAAAGTCATGTGAAATAAATTGACTTTCCGCTTACATGCTTACGCAGAAACAGCCAATCAAACTCCAAGTAAATCTGTCATTTATGCCTTGTCATACTACCCTAGGTGAACCCTTTTCCTTATGTAAGCGTATTTTGACGCATCTGCAAACAGAGTAGACCCAAAGGAGCCGTCTGATCAATGTCTGCTCTGTTGGCTTATGGTGTAATATAGATGTGATTCTACAGCTTCTTCCTGAGATAAAATGTCATGTGTTCATAAGACATTATAAAAAATAATCTTATTACTATCCCTGCCGTCATTATTTCCTTTATGAATATTCATCAGGGAAAGGGTTAAATGTGATATTATTGTACTGAATTTCAATACATGTAATGATGTTGTAACATTAGAGTCACTACTCAGCTTATCATGCCAAAATAAATACTGTAACCTGTTTCTGTTTATCCTTCAAAGACGTCTAATTGTCGGTCTAAAGTTATAGTTTGATATAGCGGAGCTACAGGTAACGGTGTGTACCCAATTACTAAAATTATCATTTCTCCACCAAACCCTATACTGTGACCACTCTTTAGAATTGTCTCGAAGTATAGGGTTTGGTGGAGAAATAAAGGAGTCATTCTTGAAAATGTTTAAATTTACGTATCTTATCTGGACTTCTGATATAGAATGAGATCATTCAGCTAATGTCCAAAAGACCCTTCCGTATTACTTTTGTTCTGAACTAAGCAGCCTTCTGATTTTAAAGACCTTCATATTTATTCACAAATGTTTGCATGAAAGTGTTTCTTGTGTAATTTAGTTAAATAGCCAATCTGTTGTTGTTGTTTGTTTTAGAAAACCATGATATTAGATATGTCAGTAATCTGCTGTGGGCCATGGGGTCTTTAATAATCACATGGTTTGCTGTGGTGCTCACCTGCGTATGTATGGCACTGGTGGTGACGGGGCTGGGACGAAACATGAGCTGGTTTACACACATGTACAACATACTACCTGTGTTCATTCTGCCATCAACAATCACCATAGTGCTGCTTCAAGACTTCTTCATGAAAACCTCATTTAAGGTTAGTTCTCAATTTATTTATGTGTGCAACCATTTCTCTCAAAGAAAAGCCTTGGCATCTTTGCAAACAGAGAAGACCTATATCATATGGCTCCTGTTGGAGCTGTCTGATCAGGGTCTTCTCTGCTTTTGAAATAGTATAGATCTGATTCTACAGCTTCTGTCATCGTCCAAAATTCCCATATTCATGATGCCGTTATAAAATTCCGCAGATCAATATTCATGTGTTTTATATTATTTCTAACATTAATATTCATATGGAAAAGGGTTAAGCCCTCTGTATTGGACATGAGATGCGTTTAGATTTACCCTTGTTAGTTCATAAGTGTCAATGGCATAAATCATAAGTGCAGTATAACCTCTGTTATCCGGCACCCAATGGTTCCACTTTAGTATGCCGGTTAAGAGATTGTGCCGGTTAACAGAATTGTGCCTAGATACACACTCAAAGATTCATTCCAGCAAGTCCTTTTTTCGCTGCGAGTGGAATTCCTCCATGACAACATATTACATGTAAATATGTACAACAGCACTGATCCTGATCAGATAGTTCAATTTTAATAGGAGCCCTTTGATCAGGATCTACACTGTTTGTCTACTGTCGTTTTAATCTACATGTACAATAGGCATAAACGTGTTAAACACTGTGTCGGAAGTAAACACATATGTTTGCACATAGTCATTGCTTGTAATGGCAGGCTCCCTCGCATGACATTTTTGATTTCCTTCCATTTCACCACACTGATACAGACTGACCACACACATACATGTATAGTGTCCCAGTACGCTGAATTAAACAAGTAAAAAGTGTTCACTTATATACATGTTATTATAGGATCGATTTTGCTCAGTTAATTTTGTTCATTTTGTACATGTGTATAATTATATATATGTATAAGGATACACTGTAGATACAGCCCTTGTCATAGACAATACTATAGCTAGAGGGCCTAGTCACACTGTATATACAGCACTTGTCATAGACAATACTATAGCTAGAGAGTCCATTCACACTGTATATACAGCCCTTGTCATAGACAATACTATAGCTAGAGGGCCTAGTCACACTGTATATACAGCCCTTGTCATAGGCAATACTATAGCTAGAGAGCCTAGTTACACTGTAGATACAGCCCTTGTTATAGGCAATACTATAGCTAGAGAGCCTAGTCACACTGTATATACAGCCCTTGTTATAGGCAATACTGTAGCTAGAGAGCCTAGTTACACTGTATATACAGCACTTGTCATAGACAATACTATAGCTATAGAGCCAGTCACACTATAGATACAGCACTTGTCATAGACAATACTATAGCTAGAGGGCATAGTCACATTGCATATACATCACTTGTCATAGGCAATACTATAGCTAGAGAGCCTAGTCACTGTAGATACAGCCCTTGTCATGGACATTACTATAGCTAGAGAGCCTAGTTACACTGTAGATACAGCCCTTGTTATAGGCAATACTATAGCTATAGAGCCAGTCACACTGTAGATACAGCCCTTGTCATAGACAATACTATAGCTAGAGAGCCTAGTTACACTGTATATACAGCACTTGTCATAGACAATACTATAGCTATAGAGCCAGTCACACTGTAGATACAGCACTTGTCATAGGCAATACTATAGCTAGAGAGCCTAGTTACACTGTATATACAGCACTTGTCATAGACATTACTATAGCTAGAGAGCCTAGTTACACTATAGATACAGCACTTGTCATAGGCAATACTATAGCTAGAGAGCCTAGTCACACTGTATATACAGCCCTTGTCATAGACAATACTATAGCTAGAGAGCCTAGTTACACTGTATATACAGCACTTGTCATAGACAATACTATAGCTATAGAGCCAGTCACACTGTAGATACAGCACTTGTCATAGACAATACTATAGCTATAGAGCCAGTCACACTGTATATACAGCACTTGTCATAGACAATACTATAGCTAGAGAGCCTAGTCACACTGTAGATACAGCACTTGTCATAGACAATACTATAGCTATAGAGCCAGTCACACTGTAGATACAGCACTTGTCATAGACAATACTATAGCTATAGAGCCAGTCACACTGTATATACAGCCCTTGTCATAGACAATACTATAGCTAGAGAGCCTAGTCACACTGTATATACAGCACTTGTCATAGACAATACTATAGCTATAGAGCCAGTCACACTGTAGATACAGCACTTGTCATAGGCAATACTATAGCTAGAGAGCCTAGTTACACTGTAGATACAGCCCTTGTTATAGGCAATACTATAGCTAGAGAGCCTAGTCACACTGTATATACAGCCCTTGTTATAGGCAATACTATAGCTAGAGAGCCTAGTTACACTGTATATACAGCCCTTGTCATAGACAATACTATAGCTATAGAGCCAGTCACACTATAGATACAGCACTTGTCATAGACAATACTATAGCTAGAGGGCATAGTCACATTGCATATACATCACTTGTCATAGGCAATACTATAGCTAGAGAGCCTAGTCACTGTAGATACAGCCCTTGTCATGGACATTACTATAGCTAGAGAGCCTAGTTACACTGTAGATACAGCCCTTGTTATAGGCAATACTATAGCTATAGAGCCAGTCACACTGTAGATACAGCACTTGTCATAGACAATACTATAGCTAGAGGGCCTAGTCACTTGTATATACAGCACTTGTCATAGGCAATACTATAGCTAGAGAGTCTATTCACACTGTATATACAGCACTTGTCATAGACAATACTATAGCTAGAGAGCCAGTCACACTGTAGATACAGCACTTGTCATAGACAATACTATAGCTAGAGAGCCAGTCACACTGTAGATACAGCACTTGTCATAGACAATACTATAGCTAGAGGACCTAGTCACACTGTATATAGAGCACTTGTCATAGGCAATACTATAACTAGAGAGCCTAGTTACACTGTAGATACAGCTATTGAGAGCCTAGTCATGAATTCTGTCATCCATTAACTATAGATTATGGAAAGCTGCTGTAAATGATGCCAAATTCACAGTTTCTAGTCAACTCACAAATTCTTCAGTCTTGCTATTTATCCATGTTCTTCTGCAAAAATGATGTCTGCATAACGCTTTCCCTCATATAAACACTTTTTCAAGCCTTTGCAAACAGAGTAGACCCAGATCAGACTGCTCCTGTAAGAGTCTGCACTGTATGCTTATAAAATTATAATAGATGAGACTCTACTTATTCCACATGTTACATGACTTCTAAACAGGGAAAGAGTTAATCACCCATCTGTTGTTATTTTTACTGTCTTCTGACTTATTCAAGCTGTTAGACCGAGTGGCAAATAGGTTGGACCCTGATTACATACTGAGATACTCAGCTTCTGATCTAGATCCAAACTCTTTGAACTTGTGCTTAGCAGGTTAAAGGTTTAAATCAAAAGGGATAATTTAAAAGATACAGAAAACTTCAGGGAGAAAATGTGTTAATCCGTTATTCCAAGAAGTTGCCTTTCTATGTCTTTGCAAACAAAGTAGACCCAGATCAGAGGTTCCTGTAGGAGCCATCTGCTCAGGGTCTGCTCTGTTTGGTAATTGAATGATAAAGACCTGATTCCAAGGTTTCTGCTATGACTAAACTTTTTTTTCTTCATAAGCCATTATAGAAAATGGTGTAATTCTCAGTCATGATGTCATTATCTCTTACATGAATATTCACTGAGTAAAGGGTTTAATTAAGTTTTTGCTTTGACATAAACTCAGGGAAGATTAACAAGGCATGGTTACTTGGTCTATATATAAATCTGTACATCCAATTATCTTAAACCTTTCCTCCATATGAATGCCTTTTCATGCCTTTGCAAACTGGGTAGACCCAGATCAGACGGCTGCTGCAGGATCTGCTCTGTTTGTTTTTGGTACAATGCAGATCTGAATCTACAGTTTCTGCCTGAGCAGAAGAGTCCTGTTTACATAACCATTATAAAAATTCAACTAATAATTATTCATGATGTCATTATTTCTTATATGAATATTCAACAGGGAAAGGGTTAATTTGCATATACCAACCAATGTATAATCAATTTAGCTTTTGTTTTTGTTTCAGATGAACAGTGCTTGGTACAACGAACAGCTATTCTTTGAAGCTAATCTGACTATTTGGGGCCTAATTTTGTTGCTGCTGACAGTACGTGGTATAGGCTCTGCTTTCATTCCTATGTTATACATAATTGGTCCATTGTTCATCAGGGACAGAACTATGCATGTATCAAGGCGATGGAATTGGAGAGGTAAGGTGCTGTCTATCTGCTTTAATATCATTTTGGTAAAGGATAAAATATGGCTATATGGATGTACATTGAAACCATACAATATCATACTAGTTGGAATCCATATAATATGATTGTCAGCCTGGAAGCAGGGTTCAAATATACAAACATATACAGGTGTCATTATTTTAGCAATGGATATTCGATTGTAACAAACACTGACTCTCAATGAGTAAAACACACTCATAAATGATCCAGAACTGACAAAGCTTTCGATGGATACAGAATTTAATAATTTCATTAACATTCACTGAAAATTAATCTGTTCTCCATACTTACCAAACTTCTAATAGGTAACTTCTTTTGCAAAGGGTAGTCACCGATGCGGTAAACATTGATCCTGTAGTTGTCAATACAGCTTGTGAAGGTTCTATTGTATCAGAACTGTTACAATGGCTATTACAACTGTTATTACAACCATTATCACAACCATTATTACAACCGTTGTAACATTTCTGATACAATAGAACTTGTCCTCTTATTGAACATAAGAGTCTTAAAAAGCAGGTGGTTGCTTAATGCAGGTCAAAAGTAATGCTGAAAGCTCCTAAAGGAGCTTTTTGCATTACTTTTGACCTGCATTAAGCTACAACCTGCCATATTTGGAGAGTGTATTAAAAGAAAGAAAGCAACTGTGATAAAAAAAAATGATAACAATTGTTTGCACATTTACATCTGTAACATAATTAAAAAATGAACCAGGGTGACAACCACAGGGGTCTGGACCGCTTCATGGGGGTCTACATGTACTATATAATAACAAGGGTTCCAACTAGCAGAACGAATATCCGTGTACCACGAGTACAAATGTGACTGTAACTCTTACAATTTAAATTATAATTTCGTAAGTCTTTCGGCTATTGAAAGCCAATATATTTTTCTATCAAATGAATATAATCTTATAACCGTGACTTATGAACAAGTATCAATCCAACAATGATTTTCTCAAAATTACACGTGTTTTTTGGGTCATTGACAAACGTTCGTTCACCCCGGTTTCACTATATCACAGCAATAACCTGGCAATTTGCAGTTTAAAAAATGGCGTGGTTCAATAAAACGATTCAATTCTATCACCCACCTCCAATTTTTAGTCCGCAGCATCAAAAGAATGATGTAAAATTAGCGAGTTTTGTCAGTTTGCTTCAAATCGTCGAGGAAGGAGCCATTGTACGTGACGTCACGGATTTCCCAACTTTTCCTTCGCTCATCCAATGAAATGGCTCCATTCAAATTTGTTGCAAAATGGCAGCATCCGAAATAGAAACGTAACGACAGACAGAAAGGCCGCTGTTGCTAGTTGCTTACTTATTTAGAGGACAAAACAAATGGAGATTGGTGATATAATTGGGTTGTTTTATTGAACCACACCATCTTTTGAACTGAAAATCGCCAGGTTATGGCTGTGATATAGTGAAACCGGGGTGAACGAACGTTTGTCAATGACCCAGAAAACACGTGAAATTTTGAGAAAATCGTTGTTGGATTGATAATTGCACGTAAGTTACCGTGAGAAGATTATATTTATTTGATAGTAAAATATATTGCCTTTCAATAGCCGAAAGAATTACAAAATTATAATTGAAATTGCAAGAGTTACATTCATATTTGTACCTGTGGTACACGGATGTCCGTTCTGCTAGTTGGAACCCTTGTTATTATATAGTACATGTAGACCCCCATGAAGCGGTCCAGACCCCTGTGGTGACAACCAGAGAGAACAGATATCAATTAGAGAGTTTGATAAGTTATCACCTGACATCTGAGGGAAGCAGCATTTGAAAGTAAAATGTAATTACATGTACATGTATATCATTAATAGTGTTGACTTTGTTATACCCCATTCAGAGTTATGATAAGAGGATTTTAACCCTTTTCTTCATACAAACCTGTTTTCATGCTTCTGCAAACAGAGTAGATAGTACAGCTGCTAAGCGTCAGAATCGCTCAGTTTTTGAAGAAAGCATGAAACTTTGTGTATGAAGTCTTTGATACCTAAAGTTTATGAAAAAAAATAGACCCCAAAAAATTACGCCCCCTGGCGGTCGCCATATTGAAATCCAAAATGGCCGCCGAAATGGCGTGGCCCAGAATATTGTCCGCTCTCTAACTTGACCATTTCTTTTTCAATCTTAATCAGATTTCATGAAAGAGTCCAGGGATATAAAATCTCAATTAAGTTCGATAATCAGTCAGATTGCCTTTGACGAACCAGAGTTATTGCCCTTGAACTAGCGAAAATAAGCGAAATCAGCATTTTTTGCCCTCTATCTGAACAAATCTTGTATCAATCAGCATAAAACTTTATGAAAATGTTTATTGGAAAATAATCTCAGACAAATTAGATTAAGAGCCAGATTTCTCTAGAGGTTTTAGAGTTATTGCCCTTGATTGTATGATTTTGATCAGTTTCGGCACTGTCTGCTCCCTATCATTACCACTTTGTTTTCAATTTTGATCAAACTCAAGGACAATATTTATTGGCATAGATTCTTGGCAAAATATAGTTATTAGTTAGTTGCTCCAGATTTGATATAATACTGTCCCTTGAATAGATGAAGTTTAGAAAATTAGCTTTCTGCTCTCAGTCTTGACCTTTGCTTTTCCAATCTGAATCAAGACTGGTTGGGATCATAATGGAGGACACGGTGACTGTTGCAAAACTTTATAATATTCTGCCGGATAAGTCATGCAGTCGTTTTTGGCCGGATTGCTCGCAATCCAGGCTTATAGATTGGCGAATGCCGTCCGGCCGGCTGGCCGGCCGTCCGTCTGGCCGGCCGTCCGGTTGACCTTTTTGTTTGAGTTAGTTATAGCCAAAGTATAATACCTACAGTAACCAAACTTGGCATGTGGGTTCAGAATGAGGGTCCCATTACATGTCATAGGTTAGCAGGTTACTATGACCCCATTTTGACCTAGTTTTTACGCTTCATTGACTTAGAGAATTTCCAGGTTGACCTTTTTGTTTGTGTTAGTTATAGCCAAAGTATAACACCTACAGTAACCAAACTTGGCATGTGGGTTCATAATGAGGCTCACATTACATGTCATAGGTTAGTAGGTTATTATGACCCTTTTTGGCCGGATTGCTCGCAATCCAGGCTTATAGATTGGCGAATGCCGTCCGGCCGTCCGTCCGGCCGTCCGTCCGGTTGACCTTTTTGTTTAAGTTAGTTATAGCCAAAGTATAATACCTACAGTAACCAAACTTGGCATGTGGGTTCAGAATGATGGTCCCATTACATGTCATAGGTTAGCAGGTTACTATGACCCCTTTTTGACCTAGTTTTTACGCTTCATTGACTTAGAGAATTTCCAGGTTGACCTTTTTGTTTGTGTTAGTTATAGCCAAAGTATAACACCTACAGTAACCAAACTTGGCATGTAGGTTCATAATGAGGCTCACATTACATGTCATAGGTTAGTAGGTTATAATGACCCTTTTTTGACCTAGTTTTTACACTTCATTGACTTAGAGAATTTCCAGGTTGACCTTTTTGTTTCCGATCGATAACTAATAAACGACTTGGCCTAGAATCTTCAAACTTGCTGTGGTGGTTGGTCATGACAACTGGATGACCCCTATTGTTTTTTAGGTCACTAGGTCAAAGGTCAATGTCACAATGACCTTAACTGGTGAATTAGTTTCCGATCAATAACTGCTCAAGGGTTTGGTTGGGGATCTTCAAACTTGCTGTGATGGTTCGTCATGACCACTAGATGACCCCTATAGTTTTTGAGGTCAACGGTCAAGGTCACCATGACCTTAACTAGTAAAATGGTTTTTGATCAATAACTGCTCAAGGGTTTGGCTTAGGATCTTCAAATTTGCTGTGGTGGTTGGTCATGACAACTAGATGAACCCTCTTGTTTTTGAGGTCACTAGGTCAAAGGTCAAGGTCACCATGACCTTAACTAGTGAAATGGTTCCGATCAATAACTGCTCAAGGGTTTGGCTTAGGATCTTCAAACTTGCTGTGGTGGTTGGTCATGACCACTAGATGACCCCTAATGTTTTTTAGGTCAAAGGCCAAGGTCACCATGACCTTAACTGGTGAAATGGTTTCCGATCAATAACTGCTCAAGGGTTTGGCTTAGAATCTTCAAACTTGCTGTGGTAGTTGGTCATGACCACTGGATGACTCCTATTGTTTTTGAAATCACTAGGTCAAAGGTCAAGGTCACCATGACCCTAACTGGTAAAATTGTTTCTGATCAATAACTGCTCAAGGGTTTGGCTTAGGATCTTCAAATTTGCTGTGGTGGTTGGTCATGACAACTAGATGAGCCCTCTTGTTTTTGAGGTCACTAGGTCTAAGGTCAAGGTCACTATGACCTTAACTGGTGAAATGGTTTCCAGTCAATAACTGCTCAAGGGTTTGGCTTAGGATCTTCAAACTTGCTGTGGTGGTTTGTCATGACCACTAGATGGCCCCTAATGTTTTAGGTCACTAGGTCAAAGGTCAAGGTCATCATGACATTAACAGGTGAAATGGTTCCCAACTGCTCGAGGGTTTGGCTTAGGATCTTCAAACTTACTGTGGTGGTTGGTCATGACAACTAGATGACCCCTATTGTTTTTGAGATCACTAGGTCAAAGATTAAGGTCACCATGACCTTAATTGATGAAATGGTTTCCGATTAATAACTGCTCAATGGTTTGGTTGGGGATCTTCAAACTTGCTGTGGTGGTTGGTCGTAACCACTAGATGACCCCTATAGTTGTGGAGGTCACTAGGTCAAAGGTCAAGGTCACCATTACCTTAACTTGTGAAATGTTTTCAGATCAATAAATGATTAGTGGTTTGGCTTAGGATCGTCAAAGTTGCTGTGGTGATTAGTCATGACCAGTAGATGACCTCTATAGTTGAGGTCACTAGATCAAAGGTCAGGGGGTCTGGGGGTATACATGCTTTACAATATCTCTTGTTTTTTATGCTTCAATGAATTTCTAGATTGACCTTTTTAACATGTGGAGTCATAATGAGGACCTCATTACATGCAATTGGAATATGTTTAACTATTTATTATGCCTTCGGCATCTGCTTATGCAGAAATGTATAATGAATGACTGTTCATCTATATCACTTTAATCGGCAATCCGGCCATACCGACATTGGCGGTTTCTTGTTTGACCTAGTTTTTACGCTTCATTGACTTATAGAATTTCCAGGTTGACCTTTTTGTTTCTGATCGATAACTAATAAACGACTTGGCCTAGAATCTTCAAACTTGCTGTGGTGGTTGGTCATGACAACTGGATGACCCCTATTGAGGTCACTAGGTCAAAGGTCAAGGTCACAATGACCTTAACTCGTGAAATAGTTTCCGATCAATAACTGCTCAAAGGTTTGGCTTGGGATCTTCAAACTTGCTGTGATAGTTTGTCATGACCACTAGATGACCCCTATAGTTTTTGAGGTCAAAGGTCAAGGTCACCATGACCTTAACTAGTAAAATGGTTTTTGATTAATAACTGCTCAAGGGTTTGGCTTAGGATCTTCAAAGTTGCTGTGGTGGTTGGCCATGACTACTAGATGAGCCCTCTTGTTTTTGAGGTCACTAGGTCAAAGGTCAAGGTCACCATGACCTTAACTGGTGAAATGGTTTCCAGTCAATAACTGCTACAGGGTTTGGCTTAGGATCTTCAAACTTGCTGTGGTGGTTTGTCATGACCACTAGATGACCCCTAATGCTTTTTAGGTCACTAGGTCAAAGGTCAAGGTCATCATGACATTTACAGGTGAAATGGTTTCCAATCAATAACTGCTCAAGGGTTTGGCTTAGGATCTTCAAACTTACTGTGGTGGTTGGTCATGACAACAAGATGACCCCTGTTGTTTTTGAGGTCACTAGGTCAAAGATTAAGGTCACCATGACCTTAACTGATGAAATGGTTTCCGATTAATAACTGCTCAATGGTTTGGTTGGGGATCTTCAAACTTGCTGTGGTGGTTGGTCGTAACCACTAGATGACCCCTATAGTTGTTGAGGTCACTAGGTCAAAGGTCAAGGTCACCATTACCTTAACTTGTGAAATGTTTTCAGATCAATAAATGATTAGTGGTTTGGCTTAGGATCGTCAAAATTGTTGTGGTGTTTAGTCATGACTAGTAGATGACCACTATAGTTGAGGTCACTAGATCAAAGGTCAGGGGGTCTGGGGGTATAGATGCTTTACAAATATCTCTTGTTTTTTATGCTTCAATGAATTTCTAGATTGACCTTTTTAACATGTGGAGTCATAATGAGGACCTCATTACATGCAATTGAAATATGTTTAACTATTTATTATGCCTTCAGCATCTGCTGATGTAGAAATGTATAATGATTGACTGTTCATCTATATCACTTTAATCGGCAATCCGGCCATACCGACATTGGCGGTTTCTTGTTGTTTGTTCATCTCAACATGGGATTGAACAGTGTTTAACCCAGTCGACAGTTCCCACCGCATCTACAAAGTGTGATGCACTCCATATTTGCCTTGAAGCATTTACAGTAACCCCTGCATGCTTTGCTACACTTGCATACTATGAGTTCAAGGCATGTTTCTTCAGCAATAGGCAAAGTGGTGCATTTTGGCATGTACCCGACATTCTGTGAGAGCTCCCATCCCCAGTCAGTTACATCTGGAATCAATGGCTGCAATGTCAGTGACTGGCCCCATACATGTCCTGCTTGGTATATAGCTCTCTTGACATGCTGCTCCAGTGCAGCTCTGGTTGGGATTTGTTCTCAATGTTCTGTGAAAGGGCCACATGTCAATGACTTCTGGCCATGCAGCCAATGTCTTCCATGCAGACTTCTTCCGATAGTTGACAAAGAAGGAGGCCAGGTCCCAGCCGGTGAATGCAATTGAAAAACAGCAAGCCTTGAGACAACTGGGTAGTCAATGTAGATAAACTCTCATGTATAGGAATGAATCGGAAATCCTTTCCCGTTCCAAATGCTATGTTCGATGTTTGCTAAAATGTGGAAATAAGCAGCAACTAGCGCAACGACATCAGTATCGACTGTCCTTATAATCATCGATTTGAAACCAGCATGGTGTCTTGGACGTGAACAAATATCCACGTATCTGTCTCTCTTGATAATATAGAGTGCAGCTGCAGTGACTTGATAAGCTTTTCTTGTCTTTGTTACGTGTGACATGTGTATGAAACTATCAGCAGTTCCTTTTGTATCAACCACTGCCTGGACTATAGCGTTAGACCAACCGGTTCCATCAAGCAAATCACCAATCACTTTCAAGCCAGCCATTTTGATATGAAGTGGACCCAACAAAACCACGTCCTTGTTCGTACCGAAACGATCAGGGAATCTCCTTTGGATTTGCTTTCCCAAGGCATATAGCAGTGGTTGGTACATGGTCAAGACAGGGGTCTGTCCTGGAATAAGAAACTGCGCTGCTGGTTATTTATGTAGAAAAAGAGTAAGGATCTTCTCAAAACATTGGCATCAAAGCAAAAGTTGTTGCAGGCTTACAAGGTAGTACTTGACAATTTGCATGACATGCAGCCCAATATATAAAATCACCTTCGGCAATGTCTTCGCTTTTTATGCTTTGCAAACCAGTTGTGCTCCATCTTATAGTCTGCAAAGGTTCATGGACTGCTTTGAATTCCTTTAGCATGGATAGAGATGGCAGAATGTTTGTGTAAGCCAAAGAAAGGGGGCAATTTGTTTTCCTGGCTCCATTTCGGCAAGCGTTATTGGATCATGATCTGTTCCTTGGTTGTGTGCTACTGGATGTTGACACAAATATTGAGCAGTTCCATGGGAAGAATCAGCTGCAGTTACCGAGCTTGGATTGTGACCAATGTTATCAACTTGCCCTGTTGTGAACAGCCCCTTTTTCAGCTGAGGTGGACAGTCTACGCCACTATTTTCAAAACGCTTTATTATGCTGTGGGCAATTGAGAATATATCCTAAGTCCTCGATCATATGATATGGAAAGACCATGTTGATAAAAACAATCTATCAGATCACGATTCCGTGTTTTGGTGTTGACTTTCAGACCTAGATAGAAAAGGTATTGGAGTCTCTATTTCACTGATATGGTAGACAGTATCTTTCCTGAGACCATTAGTACCTCGGATACTATTGAAAAGGATGAACTCAGATGGTGTTTGCGCTGCCTGGGTTGAGGAGACTTCCCTAGTTGTCTATGATTCGTATGATTCGATACAAGTACCGTCCAGAATCATGTTAACAAGTGCTAACAGAGTATTTGTAACGGTATATCCCACTGAATCATTACACAAGGATCCATTGAAGATATGTCCGTGAGAGAAAAGCTGTTCTCTTATAATAAAAGCAGCTCTTGCAAGTTGCAGCACTTCCGGGTTCTCATCAGAGCATGACTTTAAGATTGCTTCACCTACTGCCGTGTCAGAAGAACATCCCTTCCTTGCTTCACAGTTTTAAGGTATGGACAATGCAATAAAAGAGGTTCATTTAAGCGAGTAGAATTGACTTTCTCTGTATGTTCTGGATTCAGTTCGAACAAGCGTTTGAAGTTTAAGCAGATACAGGGTCAACAAGGCGAAAGACAGGAGCAGTTTCAGACACATCCCACTTGTACCTGTTATATAACTGACATAAACAATTCTTATGGTACTTGGTCTCCAGTGCTACCTTAAAACATGATGCCAGTTTTGCCAACAGCTTGATGTATTTTAGTTCTGATGCATAATTCGATATGTGTGGTCATCCCCGTGGTTCTTGCCTCATGAATACCTGCAATGTCAGACTCTCTCTCGTAGAAAAAACAAATGGACGCATCTACCATGGAAGTATGGGCATCTTGAATGCTAGATCTCCTCAATTTAAACTGGCTCGCCACACTGCTCTCCTGGTAATCTGGTTCTTGTGCACGTTTTGATAGCCGGTGGAGCTTCAAGTCACTAAATAAATTTCGGCAAGTCTAATGCCAGCTGGCCTTGTTCTTTTGTAAAGTCTCAACAACACCAAACCTACCATTAAGTTTGTCCACTGATATGCTCAGAGGAATATTTCCAAGTTCTTTGAAATTAGCAAAAGATTGGTAATATGTTCCTGTAGCTTCACTTGTACCTCGCCCTCGACCCTTCCATGTGTGTGAAAGAGGCTCTGGTGAAACATTTTGACAAAGAATGCAAAAGTTCCAGTCGATTCGAGACCTCTGGACATCAGCACCCTGGTCTGGTTTCACAAATCTGAACTCCTTTGGCATTATTTAGCAAAATTTATATGCTTGATTAGCCTTCTGCGCCCTTGCAGTTTGAATTGTTAGGCTTGTTAGGCTTTTTTCTACACGGACATCGTCCGTTTGCGGCACTTTATGCTAGTATTATTTAAATGTACATCTAATGAAAACAAAAGTATTGGCAGACATTGTTTCCTCTAGCAGCGTGATATTGGTTACCTATCCTGTGTACATATTAACCTTTAGCTTGCTGCGTACTGATGAGTAATTACCTTTGTAAACAGTTTGGATCCAGACGAGACTCCGAGTGACTCGGCGTCTCATCAGGATCCAAACTATTTGATACTCTGACTGTGCTGTTGAAAAGAAATGCAAGATAAATGAACAGTGACAACTGAAATCGATGACATTTTCTACAAATAGATTTTGGCTCAGCAGGCTAAAGGTTAAGTCAGCCTTTGCGTAAATGTTCTAAACCGACACTTTATTCTTTAAATTTATATTTTGCTTTGAAAATACAACTCTTTCATATACTCAACAATGTCACTATTAATGCTAGTACAATATGTAAATGGCTAAAAGTGCACTTTTGGCGGCCATATTTAAATGCAATATGGTGGCCGCTAAGGGAAGAGGGTGAGGTGGGGGTAATTTTGGGGTCTATTTTTACCAAAGTCTTAGGTGAAGAAGAACATGGCCGAAGTTTAATGCCAAAAACATTTTTTATTTCGCTTGATGTGTATTGTTAAGCCAGAGTCAAGATTTAAAGTTGACATTGTTATATTTTGCTATATTTTCACTAATTCAAGGGCAATAACTCTCGACTGTTTCATGCAATATTACTGATTATTGAACCTGATTTAGATTTGATGTCATTTAATATGTGTGCCAAGTTTGATGAAGTTTAGTCCAGAAATGGTCAAGCTAGAGTACCTACTACATAGCCATATTGGAATTCAAAATGGCGGCCGCCAGAATGCGTTATTTTTTTGGGTCTATTTTTTTTCATAAACTATTGGTATCAAAGACTTCATACACAAAGTTTCATGCTTTCTTAAAAAATTGAACGATTTTGGCATAAAATCTGCCTTAGCAGCTGTACTAAGACCCAGATCAGAGGGCTCCTATAGGTCTTCTCTGTTTGCCAAAGGAATGGAAAGATATGTTTCTTTACTTTCAAATATGGCTACAATGTTCCACCTTCCATATTTCGTTATAACTATTTTGTCCATGAATATTCAGTAGGTATTGAACTTTGGAATAAATATAGAACAAGGAAAGGGTTAAGTCTGGGAAATCTTTTTGAAATTTTATACTTTCCCCTTTCCTTTTGGTGTTCATTAAAATCACCTGAATACAGTGCTCCCTCTCTACAACGACACCCTTTGGGATACGAAAATTGTATGTGTTGTTCAGAGGGAGTTGTTATAGGGAGGGAAAATCAAACATAATTAGCTTGTTTGTAGATCCCCAGATAGGGTGTATTTCGAGAACTAAAACCGTTATGCCTCATTCAAACCCTATGTTGTGACCACTCTTTAGAATCGTCACAAAGTGACGATTCTAAAGAGTGGTCACAACATAGGGTTTGATTGAGGCATAAAGAAAATACGATGGAAAAAAGTTGTTTCTGGAGCCGTGTTGTTTCGGAAACAGTGTAGGGAGGGAGCACTGTACCTGCAATATAGGGATAGGTGGAGAAATAGAGGAACTGTTGCGAGTTGTCTTTTAAGATCACATGTTCCTAAACGAGCCTTAGAAAATGTTATTAAGCGAGCCTTTGACGAGCTTAATAACATTTTCTTGGTGAGTTTAGGAACATGTGATCTTAAAAGACAACGAGCATCAGATTCTTTTTCTAACATAACCAAAAAGTATAGATCTAGATCTATTTTTGCCCTTTTAATGACTTGCAAACATCGGTTTTCCCCCCAGTTTGACGTCATATATGATGTATGACGTCATACATATTCTAAAGTGTTCTTACACATGTTACTGATAAGAGAATCTTAACCCGTTGTTCTTACCCGGTGATAAGGGAAGTTGTGTGAGAAATAAGGAATTTAAATAGATCAGTACTTATCTTATATACAGCCCTGCCCCTTGTTTTCGTTTTAGACCATCCCAATGTCTTCCTACTGCTTCACTTAGCCAGTCTGCTTCTGACATCTGTTATGATCTGTTACATGATGTATTGTGTCATTATTCTGTTCACACCCATTATGGGCAGAAGTGGCACGGAGGTCAACCCTGACCTGGCCATAGGTTTCCTCACTTCTCTGGGGGTGATACTCATGTCAGGATACATGGTGAGTACAAAAATATATCTGTTTTATTATACCCCTGCAAACTTGTTTGAGGGGGTAAACTGGAATCACCCCATCCGGTGGTAGTCGGTCAGTGCGGGCGGTCCATCGGTCGATCCATCCATCCACATTTGATCATGGGTATTTGATGTCGTAAACTCTTCCTTCAGTTTTGAATTTATTTAATTTATATATAGTATACATAATAACGAGGAATGGTAGATGTGCAAGATGCAATTTGTATGTGTTTACCACTGGTGTAATTATCTCACCCTGATCTTTGAGTTTTTTTGTCATTTTAGCATGAAACACAGAAAGATGGTGTCGCGAACTCCTCCTTAAATTTGAAAGTTATAGAGTTGATACTTGCCATACATAATAACCAAGAATAGTAGATGGACAAGTCACAATTTTCACGTTTGTTGGCATGCATTACAGAATTACCTCCCCTTGTACTTTTAGTATTTTTGTCATTTGGTCCTTTTACATGGGTAGTTGGTGTCACAAACTTGGATTTGCAAGTAAGGCTGCCATGCGGGGTATTCCTCACCTTTAGTAGTGATAGTTCTAGTTATGTCCCACCAAAGGCAGAGGGATATAGTTGTCCGTGCGTGTGTCCGTGCATCCCAGACCAATATCTTAGAAACAAGTTTTTCTTTGAAACTTTGTGTAAATGTTTAGTATCATAAAGGAATGTGGGCCTGCAAGTATCACTGACGTTGACCTTGAAACACAAGAATTATGGCCCTTTGTTTGCAAAAAATGTAAACATTTTGTTTTTCCGGAGCCTTATCTCAGAAATTGTTTGTAGTTTTTCTATGAACCTTTGTGTAAATGTTAAGTAGCGTAAAGACATGGGGCTCTGCAAGTATTATTATGTCTCCCCCGTATGCTCAGCATTTACTGTGCCTTGTGCTTGTGGAGTTTATATTCATCATCCATTGATGCTATGTGACCTGTTCAGTGTTGCATTGCCCTAAACTCCAAACTATGTAATTCATTGTTGCAATGCCCTGGACCCAGCCCACCGATACAATACTGTACTTTTCAGTAAGGCATTTCGTGACACCTATGTCTCATCTTACTTTTCTTTAAGTGTCATTTCTTGTCTTTTGGTTTTGATGATTTTGATCGAAGTTTAATTGCCCTGCAACACATTTTGGCTATGTAGAGCAGATATACTTTCAATACTGAGCAGACAAGGAACAAATCTGTGAAGGTTGTGTGTGTGCATGTACATGCGCACGCGGGCACGTGACCATGCTTCTGGAGTTGCTGTGGACTTTCCTACCTGACTTCTGTTCTATTTTTGTTTATTTTTGTTCCAGATCAGCTTGTGTTATTTATGTGGAGGTCTGAGGAAGGTTGTAGCTGTACTGGTGGCTGTAACAGCAGTATGGCTACTGGCTATAACGTTCACATCGATTGGCTTCCCATACTCCGGAGATCATGAGCAACCTTCACCATTAAGACTGTTAGTAGTGGTATGTACCATCAGAAATCTGTGAAATTTACAACTTGATTAAGTATCCTGCGGCCTATTTTAACCCCTTTCTTTCATATGAACACCGTCTCATGTCTTTGCAAACAGAATAGAATCAGATCTGGGCCTGCTGTGTTTGCTTTTGAAATTATAAAAGATTTGACTCTAGTTTCTACCAATATCAAAATTCTGTGTACATAATATTATGCCATTTTAAAAATTCACTAGGGACAATCACATACCTGAAATTATTACAGATTTTAGCTGAAAACATGATTAAATGTTAATATATTTAAGTTGAAAATTACGTTGTTATGGTAATTTGCTACATTTACTCCTAGAATATTAATGTAAGAAATAACAAAATGAATACAATAGAATCTGTCTTCAGTGACCATCTAAAAGAGGTATAACTAAAGGCATATAAGGCAGATGGTAGCTTAATACAGGTCAAACGTAATGCAGGAAGCTTTCTGCATTACTTTTGCCCAGCATTAAGCAACCACCTGCTTTATTAACAGTAAATGTTCAGTTGCTTAACCCTTTCCCTGTTCTATGTTTCTTACAAATTCCAATACCTACTGAATATTCATGGCATAAAAGTTATTATAAAATATGGAAGGTGGAGTATTGTAGCCATTTTAGAAAGTAAAGACAGAGATCTTTGAAATTCTATTAGCAAACAGAGTAGAACCTGATCAGACGGCTCCTCTAGGAGCCGTCTGATCTGGGTCTACTCTGTTTGCAGATGCGTGAAAACAAGTTTATATGAGGGAAAGGGTTAAAGGGGAAGTCCCTACATTTAACATGTTTCAAAAGTGCCTAAAATACACAAAACTCATTTGTTTATATGCTGGAAAGAAGTATATCATAAGAATACGAATCGAATAAACACTGAAGAAGATAATAACTTCCATATGTTTGATATGTTATTCGGCAATGTATTAGTATTTATTCGGCTCGCGTTTTAGTTTCGTTAACTGTTCGACCAAGGTCGATAATATTTTGTTGTAGAACAAAAATTGTAAGTGTCGAAAACGGTTTATGTTGTATCACAGGGGCATTTTTCAATATAAGTTCAAATTGACAATCTTCATAATAATGATTGAACATAACAAATATTAAGTTTTATGATATTATTGAAAACATGCGTTCATTGTAGGAATAGTTGTAAGACAGGTTCTACTGTATTAATTAGATTCAGTTTTATAATGGCAATATGAAAACAGGACATGTTGGCCATGGCTATGGCAGAAATTGTAGAATCGTATCTATATTATTTCATAAGCAAACAGCAGACTTTCGTCCGTAATATGGAGTGGTCGTTATGAGGAATTTTACTGTAGTAAAATATTCAGAATTTTCCATTTTTTCCTACAATGATTTTTTTAGTTCAGCACGGTCCAGTACAATTATCCACATGAATATACATCACAAATTAAGCTTGATTCTGTTCCAATTTTTTTCTGTGATTTGTGAATTTTTAATTTTTACAGCATGCCAGTAGAAGGAAATATGACATTCAGGGAACACAAGTTTATGACGACTCTGGGATCTGGCTTATCCCCTTTGACATCAATCATAACCAGCAATTGATAGACTGCATGCCCTCCCTTCAGAAAGGACAGTCCATAAAATGTGATCTTGGTCCATACTGTGGACTTCCCTACCTCATTCCTGTGATAGCTCTTATGCATCCAAAGTAAGTACCTGTACAACTGGCGTGTGGTTTCAACAGAGAGAGAGGGAGACAGAGAGAGAGAGAGAGAGAGAGAGGGGAGACAGAGACAGAGACAGACAGACAGAGAGAGAGGTATGGGGGTAGCCAGTCTCTAAGGTTGGGGCTTAATACAAAATAGAAATAATTAAGACAGCCCCACAGGATTCACTGCAATAAGCCTTTAATCCATAAATACACCTTCGCAAACAGAGTAGACCCAGACCAGGCCACTCCTGTAAGAGATGTCGGACCAAATATTCCTGTGTGCATGTGCTATTATAACAAGTAATCTGATTAATATTCATGGAGTCATTATTTCTTACATGAATATACCTGCTTTAGATCCCTTTACTCCATAAATACAACCTTTAACTCCTTTGCAAACAGAGTAGACCCAATCATGGTCTGCCATGTTTGTTTATGGAATTTTGCAGATTGTGCCATGACAAACAATTTGTGTGTTGATAAGCCATTTGAAAAAATCATCTAATTTCTATACATATACATGATTTCTTCCATTGATATTCATTGAGTAAAGATAAAAGGTCATCATATTTGTTATAAATTAACACTTTCCCTCATATAACTGCATTTTCATGCATTTGCAAACAGAGTAGACCCAGATCAGACGGCTCCTAGAGGAGCTGTCTGATCGGGGTCTGCTCTGTTTGCTATTGGAATTTAATAGACCTATTTCTTTACTTTCTAAAATGGCTACAATGTTTCATTATAACTATTTGTCCATGAATATTCAGTAGGTATTGAAATCCTGAATAAACATAGAACAGGGAAAGGATTAAATTGTTACTGTTAGGAGGTTCTCCTATAATTACGTCAGTGAATGGTGGTGTAGTGTAAGACTCGACCAACTGTTTCTATGGATTTTTAACCTTTTACTCCATAAATACGCTTTTCTATAGGAGCCGCCTGATCAGAGTCTGCTCCAATTGCTTATGAAATAATATAGATACAATTCTACAGTTTCTGCCTTGGTTAAATGTCAAATAATATGGCTATGAGCCATTATGAGAATTAATCTCCTCTGCCAAGAATGTTCAACTTACGACCTTGACCTCTGGGCAAAACTTGGCCCTGCCTTGGGGCTTATCAGTTGTTCATGGGAAATGGGAAAAATATAAAATATTATTATAGCCCCCTTTTGAAAAAATGGGGGTATATTGCTTTGCACATGTCGGTCGGTTGGTCGGTAGATTGATGGTTTCCGAACGATAACTAATAAACGACTTGGCATAGAATCTTCAAACTTGCTGTGGTGGTTGGTCATGACCACTAGATGGCCCCTATTGTTTTTGAGGTCACTAGGTCAAAGGTCAAGGTCACAATGACCTAAAATGGTGAAATAGTTTCCGATCATTAACTGCTCAAGGGATTGGCTTGGGATCTTCAAACTTGTTGTGGTGGTTGGTCATGACAACTTGATGACCCCTATTGTTTTTTAGGTCACTAGGTCAAAGGTCAGGGTCACCATGACCTTAACTGGTAAAATGGTTTCTGATCATTAACTGCTCAAGGGTTTTGCTTAGGATCTTCAAATTTGCTTAGGTGGTTGGTCATGACAACTAGATGAGCCCTATTGTTTTTGAGGTCACTAGGTCAAAGGTCAAGGTCACCATGACCTTAACTTGTTAAATGGTTTCCAATCATTAGAATCTTCAAACTTGCTGCAGTAGTTGGTCATGACCACTGGATGACCCCTATTGGTTTTGAGGTCATTAGGTCAAAGGTCAAGGTCACCATGACCTTAACTGGTGAAATGGTTAGAGATCAATAACTGCTCAAGGGTTTGGCTTAGGATATTCAAACTTGCTGTGGTGGTTGGTCATGACAACTAGATGACCCCAATTGTTTTTGAGGTCACTAGGTCAAAGATTAAGGTCATCATGAGCTTAACTGATGAAATTGTTTCCGATTAATAAATGCTCAATGGTTTGGTTTGGGATCTTAAAACTTGCTGTGGTAGTTGGTCATGACCACTAGATGACCCCTATAGTTTTTGAGGTCATTAGGTCAAAGGTCAAGGTCACCATGACCTTAACTTGTGAAATGTTTTCAGATCAATAAATGATCAGTGGTTCGGCTTAGGAATTTCAAAGTTGCTGTGTTGATTAGTCATGACCACTGGATGACCCCTATAGTTGAGGTCACTAGGTCTGGGGAGTATACGTTTTACAAACATCTCTTGTTTTTCTCTGAAACCATAAGGCTTAGACCTTTAATTAATGGCATACTGCTTTGCCTTGTGGTTTTCTACCAAGGTTGTACAAATGATGACTTCTTGGTCAAAAATGGCCCCGCCCCTGGGTTATCTCAGGTGAGCGCTTCAGGGCCTCATGGCCCTCTTGTTTATCTTTTTTTTTAAAAATCTTCTCTAATATTATGTCTCCCCCCCCCCCCTTTTAGGGGAGGGAGACACATATTGATGTTGTGCTTTCTGTCTGTCCATCCGTCCGTCCTTCTGTCTGTTAAAATTATTGTGCAGCTAACTCCTCCTACACTATTAGAGGGATTTCCTTCTAACTTTTACATATGAACCAGCTATATGTGAGGATGGTCATGTGGTTTGGAATTTAGGCTGCAACAATTTTGACAGAAGTTATGGCCCTTTGTAGTTTTTCCTTATATAGAATATATAGCGAAAAAATCTTGAGCAGCTAACTCCTCCTACACTATTTGAGGGATTTACTTCAAACTTTTACATATGAACCAGCTATATGTCCCTTTGTAGTTTTTCCTTATAGTGAAAAAATCTTGTGCAGCTAACTCCTCCAACACTATTTTCCTTATATAGAATATGTAGTGAAAAAATATTGTGCTCCAACTCAATTTTCCTTGTATAGAATATATAGCGAAAAAATCTTGTGCAGCTAACTCCTACACTATTTGAGGGATTTACTTCAAACTTTTACATATAAACCAGCTATATGTGAGGATGGTCATGTGGTTTGGAATTTAGGCTGCAACAATTTTGACAGAAGTTATGACCCTTTGGAGTTTTTCCTTATATAGAGTAATAGCGAAAAAGTATTGTGCAGCTAACTCCTCCTATAATATTTTGACATATGAATTTATTCCTCTTATGGGTGCCAGGGTAGAGGGTGCCAGGGGGTGAATTCATTCCTCTTATGGGTGCGGGGGCGGGGAACCGGGGGGAGACGTGTTTTTCTCAAAAACAAACTCTAGTTTTTCCCAAATATGTACATGTAATTACAAACTTGGTCCTGATGAGACATTTAGTTCCTTGACCTCTCATCTAAATTAAAAGCATTTTGCAAAGGTGATAACAGATTTGCCACCAAATAGTTACCAGCTGTTCACTATTATCCTACAGGAGTGGTCGTTATATTCCTGTAGAGGCCCACAGTCGTCCAGCAGTCTCGTGTACACTAGTTCATACAGAAGTGGATCCTGATGCCTTTACAGCATTTACTTTCCAAGTCAGAGGTAAGATTTTTGCTCAGGCTATAGCATAGAGTTACTTTTCTTCGGCATAAGTCAGTGTTCAATCTAGCCCGCGCCTTTGAGCAGATGGCCCCCTTTTATACCAAATCATGAAATGACACATAATTGATACCATTGTGGGCCTGGCGGTTTGCTTTTATTTTTAACTATTTGCTTTTCAGTCTTGTTGATTCTTTGCGTTTATTAGCATCCTTTTCATATCTAAATGTATACAGGTAGACTGGTACACACAACATTTGTTGTTGTGTCTGCATGTACAGTTGTAAAATTTCGATAACCATTCAGTGTTGGCATGGACACGACTTAGTTACTAAATATAGAATCCAGGTAGCATCGCAGAGATGTTTGAATTTCTGACTATTTTTTCACCCCTTCGTCAAAGTATGAAAGTCAATAAAATTTAGAAACAAGTCAGAATTCATCCACAAGTGACACTTCTCATGGTAATAATTCAAACATCCCCACTGAAACAGCCAAGAAATGTATTGACACCGATCCGAAAAAGGATATGACTGCAAGTTCAAGGAAGTTTCAGTCAAAATGGTTTAGTGACAATGCTTAAAAGATATTAGAAGTTTTTATCAAGTTGATAGAATGCTCCAGTCATCTTATACAGTTTTTATCAAAATGAGAATTAATCCTTTCCCTCATAGAAACGTGTTTTCATGCATTTGCAAACAGAGTAGACCCAGATCAGACGGCTCCTAGAGGAGCCGTCTGATCAGGGTCTACTCTGTTTGCTAATAGAATTTGATAGATCTGGTTCTTTACTTTCTAAAATGTCTACAATGTTTTACCTTCCATATTTCTTTACATCTATTTTTAGCTCACCTGAACCGAAGGCTCAGGATGAGCTATTGTGACCGCTATTTGTCTGGCGTCCGGTGTCCGGCGTCCGGCGTCCGGTGTCCGTCCACATTTTCAAACGACATCTCCTCTGAAACTACTGACCCGATTTTAACCAAATTTTGTCAGAAGCATCAGTGGCTAGGGGGAACGAAACGTTGTTCACATTATGACCCCCGGGCCAAAAATGGCCCTGCCCAAGGGCTTATCAGTTTTTCATAGGAAAATCTTTAAAAATCTTCTTCTCTGAAACTGTAAGGCCTAGACCTTTGATATTTGGCATGCAGCATGATCTAATGGTTCTCTACAAAGATTGTTTAAATTATGACCCCCGGGCCAAAAATGGCCCCGCCCAAGGGCTTAGCTGTTTTTCATAGGAAAATCTTTAAAAATCTTCTTCTCTGAAACTGTAAGGCCTAGACCTTTGATATTTGGCATGTAGCATGATCTTATGGTTCTCTACAAAGATTGTTCAAATTATGACCCCGGGTCAAAAATGGCCCCGCCCAAGGGCTTATCAGTTTTTCATAGGAAAATCTTTAAAAATCTTCTTCTCTGAAACTGTAAGGCATAGACCTTTGATATTTGGCATGTAGCATGATCTAATGGTCCTATACAAAGATTGTTCAAATTATGACCCCCGGGCCAAAAATGGCCCCGCCCAAGGGCTTATCAGTTTTTCAATGGAAAATCTTTAACATTCTTCCTCTTTGAAACTGTAAGGCCTAGACCTTTGATATTTGGCATGTAGCATGATCTAATGGTCCTCTACAAAGATTGTTCAAATTATGACCCCAGGCCAAAAATGGCCCCGCCCAAGAGCTTATCAGTTTTTCATAGGAAAATCTTTAAAAATCTTCTTTTCTGAAACTGTAAGGCCTAGACCTTTGATATTTGGCATGTAGCATGATCTAATTGTCCTCTACAAAGATTGTTCAAATTATGACCCCCGGGCCAAAAATGGCCCCGCCCGAGGGCTTATCAGTTTTTCATAGGAAAGTCTTTAACATTCTTCTTCTCTGAAACTGTAAGACCTAGACCTTTGATAGTTGGTATGTAGCATGATCTAATGGTCCTCTACAAAGATTGTTCATATTATGACCATTGGCCAAAAATGGCCCCGCCCAAGGGCTTATCAGTTTTTCATAGGAAAATCTTTAAAAATCTTCTTCTCTGAAACTGTAATGAATGAATGAATGAATGAATGAAATGAATGAATGAATGAATGAATGAATGAAAGACTTTATTTAACGAGGGTGGCTCAATTAGTCATAATGACTAATCTACCTTGAGGCCCTCAAACAAAAGCATTTTATACAAAATACAAAACAGTAAAAACACAGATATATATATATACGCACAAGAAATCAATGTTCAGAAACAAACTCATTGCTCGCTAAGTAATGTTGGGTCTGTATAATTAAAAATTGTTGTCTGCTTCAATTTGTAGATATATTCTTCAAGGACACGCATTTGGATCCTTATAAAACGTCGAGTAACTTGGCGTCTTATCTGGATCCAATCTGTTGTCATAGTTTTGATTTGCCACTAGCATCCAAATAGTAAGTATAAAGCTGGATCTAACTTAACTGTTGCACACATGAAATGCATAAATGACATTTGACCCCGATTCAGGTGGATGAATGCACGCGCTATTAAAACCACATATTTGTGACGTCATTTACCCACGCTGTCATTACTATAATACGAGAAAATATTTTTGCTCAGTTTTAGTTAAAATAAAATGTCATCTGCTTCAAAATTAACAAAAAAAATGCAGTTAGAGTGTAAACTAATTGAACCTGATGAGGCGTTGAGTTATTGAACGTCTCATCCAAACTGTATGAACAAGGTTTATTACGAATTGAATTGAATTAATGAAAAGCTTGAGAGAAACCCAATTAATCTAAATTATTGAATGAATGCTAAAATACTTCATTGAATGAGGATAGCTCGATTAGCCTAATGGCTCCTGGGCCTTGTTAATAAGTACATTTCATACATTTATATGCAAAAATAACAATCACAGAACATAATAAGCAATGTGTCCAATGCAGATATTACGGTAAACCATTTCAATAACGCAAAATGAAATCAGCATAATTATATACACTACATAAACAAAGTTTCAAATAGAACTGAACCAAGCGAGAAACTTCTGTGGGAAGTTTCCTACCTGGATCCGTTCCATTTGCGCCCTGTGTCTATGAATGGATGAAACACTATTTTACGAGGGTAGCTCGGTTAGCAAAAAAAAAATCCAACCTAATTTACCCCTGAGGCCCTCAAAATAAGTACATTTCATACAATATGACAACTCTAAACAAATAAAGAGCATATTAAAAGGGCATATTTAATAACAGTGTATTAATTATATGTGTACAGTACCCTTTTCTAAAATATCTTTTCGTAAAAACAGAGAAGTCCCTAATCAGAAACTCCTGCATGAAGTGTCTGATATGGGTTTGCTCTATTTGTTATCTATAGATAATTAGTTTTCAGGAATAATTTCAAGTCATGAATAATTAGTGTAATAAGAAGAGCAATGAGCACATATAATATAAACAAGATCTGGAACAGTTTTAACAACAACACGAATGACAAAAGCATGTTTTTGGCGTTCTAACTCTTTCTTCTGTCTTAATATACAAACAGTGTAGATCCAGATCTTACAATCTTAAAAGCTGTAAAAATGGATAACACACCAGTTGATATGATGGAATGTACAATATTATTGAGATAATACGGTAATTCATTATTTCACAAAAATTTAATAAAACGGTTAAAAATACACAGTGGAAAACTACAGCTCAACAGACATATTGAAAAAATATTTTATTAGAATTTATATCAAACTTTCAAATAGAGTTTATCCAGATCAAACTTTCTAAAAGGAACTTTCAACTTGGATCTGCTCTATTTTTGGGGGAATTAAAACTCACGTTCGTTATGTTAAAATATATAACATACTTATATTTGCCATTGAATAAATAAAATAAACATAGGTCAAAGACTCCTGTGGGAGCTCTAAGATCATAATATATACTGTTTTGAATTATGTAGACACAATCACATTAATTAATGGCGAACTTTAAACTGAACTTGATAAAATTACATATTTAATACTGGTAATACAATAACCATTATACTGCATGTTACATGTTATCTTATCGTTGAGATCTCAACCAGCGAATAAAGTTAACAGTAAAACTATCAATATTTTTCATGGTTCTTATTGTTTCTGGTATTTTATTCCATATTGAAGGTCCTGAGTATGACATACTTTGTTTAAAAAGTTCTAATTTAGGGCGAGGTATTTTATAATTTTATTGAACTTGATGATCGTAAACTGTTGTAAATTTTCGTTTCGTTTTCAAACATATTGTTAATATAAGTCGGAACTAATCCTTTAGATACTTTATACATAAACTTGGCCTTCTGCAAAATAACCTTGTCAGAAAAAGTCAGACAGTTCATTTTCTCTAATGATTGAGACACAGATACGTAATCTGTACCGAATATAATTTTGCAGGCTCTTGTTTGTAATGAAAATAATCTATGGGCACTGATTGTATTTGAACTTCCCCAAACAATGTTGCAATAGTCTAAATGAGGTTGAATGTAGGAATTATAAAATTTGATTCTAGAATGAAGTGGAATATACCATTTGATTCTAGATAATAACCATATATTTGTTGAAAGTTTTCTTCTTACTTTATTAATATGGTCATCCCATTTAAGATTTTCATTGAGACTTACTCCCAATAATTTTTCTCCCTTGGATAACTTAAGAACAACATTTTTGAAAGTCAAAGACAGAGAACTATTTGTAAGCCGTGCCCTTTTATGAGGAGTAGTAATCAATAGTACTTTGGTTTTATCAGTATTGAGAATCATTCCATTTGAGTTACACCATGTTTCAAGATTGTTTAAACAGGTTTGAAGGTTTCTTTCTACAGTTTCCAATGAGTAATGGATATCATGTATAGTAGTGTCATCTGCATACATGTCAATCTTACTTATTTCTGCTGAGAGTGAAAAAGGCAAATCGTTTATAAAAACTAAAAACATTAGTGGGCCGAGGATAGAGCCTTGAAGCACACCACATGATATGTTCTGTTCTGAAGATGTAACTCCGTTTAGAGAAACAGTTTGTTTTCTACTTAACAAGTATGATTTAAACCAGTCTAAAGAACGTTTTGAACATTTGTAAATGCTTAATTTTTGTAAAAGAATATTATGATCAACCAAATCGAATGCTTTTTTAAAATCCACCATAACTACCCCTACAATATACCCATCATTGATTGCTTTTAGCCATTTGTCTATAATATGTACAAGGGCGGTTTCGCAGCTATGATTTTTTCTGAACCCACTTTGAGTTTGAATGATAAGCTTATAATGATTAAGGTAATTCATAAAACTATCATGAACATGTTTCTCTAGTATCTTGGATAAAGTAGGAAGTATAGAGATAGGCCTGTAGTTATTTACATCTTGTTTAGACCCTGATTTGAATAATGGAGTGACCTTTGCAGATTTCCAAGTCTCAGGGAATACACTTTGTGATATAGTAAGGTTAAGTATGTGATGAATTACTGGGTAAATCAAGTTACGGTAGCTGATAGTTTTAAAATCCGTGGACCAATTTCATCGAGGCCAGTTGACTTAGAAATATTTAAATTCAAAAGCATATTGTTTACCTTTTCTTTGCCAACATTTGGAATATTGAAGAACATAGGGCCTGGCACATGGCTGTTAACAAACTTTTTAACATCAGTAAAATCGGAAGAAGGAATTGGTTCTTTCAATTTGGCTGCAATATTTGTGAAAAATGTGTTAAACTCATCTGACATCAGTTCAGGTTCAGTTATATCAATACCACCTACAGAAAGGCTATTAACAAAACACTTATCCTGCTTAGTAAGGCCTAGACCTTTGATATTTGGCATGTAGCTTTGGCTTGTGGTCCTCTGCCAAGATTGTTCAACTTACGACCATGACCTCTGGGCGAAACTTGGCCCTGGCTTATCAGTTTTCATGGGAAAACTATATCAGGCTTAGACCTTTAATTAATGGCATACTGCTTTGCCTTGTGGTTCTCTACCAAGGTTGTACAAATGATGGCCCCGTCCCTGGGGTATCTCAGGTGAGCGCTTCAGGGCCTCATGGCCCTCTTGTTTAATGAATATTCAGTGGGTATTCAAATTTGGCCTAAATACAGAACAGGGAAAGGGTTAAAGTCTGACAAACAGTTTACTAAGGTTGTATAAGGAAGTACAAAGTACAATGTATATCAAATTTCAGTAATGGCAAACACCTACTCTAATTGCTTGATAATGTCATATGATAGCCTACTATTGGTTTACAATCTTAGAATTCATAATTCATTTTAGCTGTGATAACATAACTCATGCCACCGTATGTCAGTACCATAATTAATTAAGGACCACAATGGAAATAAGGAGTTCCCCTTTTTAGCTCACCAGAGCACAAGTGCTCAAGGTGAGCTTTTGTGATCACCTGATGTCCGTCGTCCGTCCGTGTGCAATGTCAGTCATCAACAATATGAACCTTTAAAATATTCTCCTCTGAATCTGCAGGGTTCTCGACTTTCATCTTTGGCACATAGCATCATCTGTAGGTCCTCTACAAAAGTTATATAAATTATGCCCCAGGAATGCATCGTTTTCAATAGAAACATATACAATGTAGTGAAAACTTTGAAAATCTTCTTCTCTGAAACTGGAAGGTTCTCAGCTTTGATATTAGGCACATAGCATGATCTTAGGGTCCTCTACAAAATTACATAAATTATGCCCCTGGGGTCAAAATTGGCCCCGCCAAGGGGTGTCTAGTTTTCTATAGAAATATACATGTATAGTGAAAGCTTGGAAAGTCTTCTTCTCTGAAACTGGAAGGTTCTTAGCTTTAATATTTGGCACATAGCATCATCGACAGGCCCTCTACAAAATTACATAAATTATGCCCCAGAGGTCAAAATTGGCCCCGCCCCAGGGGTGACCAGTTTTCTATAGAAACATATAGTGAAAACCTCGAAAATCTTCTGAAACTGGAAGATTCTCAGCTTTCATATTTGGCACATAGCATCAACTTCCAGGTCTTCTACAAATGTTACACAAATTATGCCCCATGGGTCAAATGAGGGGTGGCCACTTTTCTATAGAAACATATAGTGAAAACTTTGAAAATCTTCTCCTGATTGTCTAGTGAGCGATATCAGGGCCATCATGGCCCTCTTGTTGTGTAATCCTTGGTGTATGGTGTGATTGCCATGGTTCATTATTCATTCATGGGGTATTTGTTTTACAATGTGTGTAATAATGTTTTACCATGTGTGTTACATTTTATACTGAAATCTATCTATCTATCCATCTGACTGATAGATTCTATCTGTCTGTCTGTCTGTCTGTCCGTCCATCTGTCCATCTGTCAGTCTGTCTGACAGATGAGACAGACAGATGAGACAGACAGACAGAAGTTTCATCCATCTGAAATTGAAGTCTGACTTTGTCATAAAACCAGATGTATATTTTCCATGAGCACTTTCCTCATATTTTCCCCTCAAAAATTAGATGCATACTATACACGTGTGCACATTGTACTTGGCAAAAGATTGTAGCTTCCTGTGTAGTGGTTTAAGTATTATAGCTTTCCAGGTTTTTCATTTTCTACAGGTCCAGATCATATGTCAATGGTAATTCGTCCCCATGGCAATGTTTCTTTGGTGCGATACAGTTTCATATCCAATGAGCCACAGCCAGCTTTGATGCCGCCAGACATGCAAGATGAGATTCAATATTATGTATATTATTCCCATGGGGAGACACCAGACACACCATGGACTTTCTCTATTTATCTAAAGGTAACGTTATTAATACTGATGTTTATATAGACATGTATATAATCCTTTCCCTCATGTAAATACTTTTTCATGCCTTTGCAAACAGAGTGGACCCAGATCAGATGGCTCCTCTTGGATCTGCTCTGTTTACTATGAAATCATAATAGATCAGACTCTACAGTTTCTATTAATGCCAAAAATTCTTGTACATGTATATGTATGGCATTTTGATGCTTCTTCTTTTTGTGTCTTTATGTATTTTCAGAATGATAGAAAATACCAATATGCAATTATTTTTGTCCCTACTTTCGAAGAGAGTGGGGTATTTAGGGTTGTCATGGTCTGCTATGTTTATCATTCATCTTAAACTGTATAGGATAAAAGCATCACTTATTATATATTTTGGAAATTAATCTTATTTGGATTGATATGACTAAACTGAAAGTAAGAATCCTGTTTATCTTTAGAGTCTCGACTTGCCCAAGACTGCTTTACAGTAAAATTACCCTCTTATGTTATGGCCTGAAAAGTGCATGTTCCAATGCTGATCCATTTTACTGTAATGATTGTAATAGTACTAGTATAAACTACATAGAAAAGATGAAATCTGGATAGGAAGGAAAACAAATAAAAATTTGCTTAATTAACAAATGCGTTTACATGATACACCGCCTTTAGGCAAGTGGAAGACACAGTGTCAGCTTACAGTTAGTTTGGGGAAATAATCACAATTAGCATTAATTTTGGTTCAGTGAAAAGGAGATACATTGGTGTATTTGTGTTAAATGAATACGCATTTGCCAATAGAAATTGACTTGTACATATTTTACAGCACT
Source organism: Azorinus chamasolen (assembly GCA_963576725.1). Taxonomy (NCBI): domain Eukaryota; kingdom Metazoa; phylum Mollusca; class Bivalvia; order Cardiida; family Solecurtidae; genus Azorinus; species Azorinus chamasolen. The sequence goes on along the minus strand of OY755243.1, from coordinate 34,244,157 downwards.
CTTCATCATCACAGCAAGTGGAAGGGAATCAAAACTAACTTCGGCCAAGACTGTATAAAAAATATTTCCGTTGTAATTTGCTTTTCCCTAATTGTTACAGGTGGTTCGCGGTTAGTGAAGTTTTGAACCGGTTAGAACAAAGAATCAAACTCTCAGCAATTAATTGAGTAACTATGACAACCCAATTTTAGATTTACCTTTTGCCATCCATCTCCCAGTCAGTTTATCAGTCTGTCATTCAGTCAGACGCTTCCCTTCACACTTTTTGTTTCATACATAATTGCGGAAGTATTTGACCTAGAATCATAAAACAAGCGCTATGGCTATAGATGTGTATTCAGATAATTAACCCTTTACTCAAATTAGCCACACCTCTGTAATATTCACCTGTTAAAACCATTGTGATAAACAGAGCAAATGCTCTATTTATCACAATGGTTTCAAATTACAAAATTCTAAAAAGTTCCTTTTCTCTAGTTAATGCTCCTTTTCAGTAGATTTATTCCAAGTGGTTGGATCTAAAATTAGCCTATGAGGGAATGGGTTAAATGGTCATTTCTCCACCAAACCCTGTAATTTAACCACTCTTTAGAATTATCTCAAGGGCAGACAATTCTAAAGAGTGGTCTCAACATAGGATTTGTTGGAGATTAAAATACTAATCCTGAAAATGTTTGAATTTAATCATTTATGCATCTTATCTAGAATGAATTTGTGCATCTTGTCTAGACCTTTGATACAAACATGTAGGGTGGTTGCTTAGTTACCTTCAGTAATATGATAGTAACACAGACTGCATGTTAGAGTACATGTCAAAGGCCTAACCATAGCTACACAGCTCTTATTTGTTGTATTTTTTTGTGATACAGGTTCCTGAAAACCATGACAGAAGCACTGGCTTGTTGGACATTGCATTTGCAGGACATTATTTGCATGGGCTGAATAAACACACTCCCCAGTTAGATGCTGTTCTTGCTGAGGTTCCAGACTGGGCTACTTCACTATCGTGGCCGACCACTTGGGATGGCTATGTGTTTTAGCCTCTACCCTATGAATATTTATGTAAGACTGTGAATATTAATTAGCTGGATTGTTACAATGGCATGTGAACAATATAATTTGTTACCACGGCAGAAGGTGTAGAATTAGATCTATTTTATTACATAAGCAATCAGTGTAGACCCAGATCAGACAGCTCCTGCAGGTGTCCACTCTGTTTTGCAAACATGTCTGTATGAGGCAATTTTTTTTAACCCTTTCCTTTGTATAAACGCCTTTTTATGCATCTGCAAACAGTAGACGCAAATCAGACAACTCGTATAGGAGCTGCCAGATCAGGGTCTGCTCTGTTTGCTAATGGAATTTGTTAGATTTTTTTTCTTTAGTCAATAAAATGGCTACAGTGTTCTGCCTTCCATATTTCATTATAACTATTTTGTTCATGACTATTCAGTAGTATTGAAATTTGGAATAAATATAGAACAGGGAAAGGGTTATATCTAAGATTTAGCTAAGTATTCAGACACAGATTTGATAAAGACATTGTTATGTAACTGAGCAGAGATGTGCCTATGGTAGTTTAGCAAAAGTGCCTGTGTGTGTTCATGAAAAATTGTGTTAAAAGGACTGGGCAAATGGCAAACATATCACAATTTTGGAATCCAAATAATACCAGAGGTGTTTTCAGTTTTCTGTAAGTATGATGAGTATTGCATATCTACTGTGAATTTTGTTATTGCTTCAGTAACGGCATGCATATGTAAACTCAGGTCTGATTGTTGTGTCGAAAATTGTCTCTTTACTCAATATTACAGCCTTTGTATGCCCTTACAAACAGAGTAGACCTAGATGAGACAGCTCCTGTACGCTCCTTTAGCTCTGTTTGCTTATGTTACAGAGTTTATTGTCTGCATGTTGCTATGGCAATAATTTTCCCTATTTTATAATTTTACTACAATAATTAACCCTTTACTATACGTAAGAAATGATGACATCACGAATATTAATTAGAGTAATTGTTATAATAGCACATGAACACAGGAATTTTTGGCCATGGTAGAAAGTGTAGAAACATTTCTATAAATATTCCATATTATATCATAAGCAACTAGAGCAGACACTGATCAGACGTACGGTACATACAGGAGCTGTCTGATCTGGATCTACTCTGCAAAGGCGTAGAAAGGTGTATTTATGGAGTAAAGATTTAAACTACTATTGATAATGGATATAGTCTGTAATGGATATTCATGGGGTACAGGGTTAGACTGAATACCATGCAAGTTCCCATTTGAAGCTTTAGTTTTTTACACTCAATTTCGATAGATGTGATATGTCATTATCATATAACTTATTATATTGTATAATTTTGAGAGTTTTGCACAAAATTATTGCAACAGCAGTCTTTACACCTAAACTCCTGTGCTAATAGATTTTCTCTGTGTCTTTCATAACATATGATCTGAGTAACAGTTACTCAGCATGCAATCTTGAACCAAAATGTTCAACTATGTGTAACCGGGTGTTCTTATAAAGAAACATACCCGCTCAGACCCGGGATCGAACCTGGGTCGCCAGGTTCGCAGTCAAACACTCTACCACGTCGCCATAAAAGTGCGCTTGTACAGCAAGGCCGTACAAGTGATGATAAACCTACACACTGTGACATACTCCCCCAGCAATTTGAAATTCGTCCCGAATTTCTTTGGGTATGAGAACGACTGGGAATCGAACTCGGAGCTCATACAGTCACAGTCCCATGTTGGGCGCCAAATGTAACCGGGTGTTCTTATAAAGAAACATACCCGCTCAGACCCGGGATCGAACCCGGGTCGCCAGGTTTGCAGTCAAACACTCTACCACGTCGCCATAAAAGCGCGCTTGTACAGCAAAGCCGTACAAGTGATGATACACCTACACACTGTGACATATGTTATTGATACTTTGCCACTAGCATACAAAGAACTGAATACTTAATTTCTTTAACCCTTTCCTCCATGAATATTCATGTAAGAAATAATGACGTCATGAATATTAATTAGATCAAATTGTAATAACAGCACATGGACATGTGAATGTTTGACCAAGGTAGAAACTGTAGAATCATATCTATATTAGATCATAAACAGAGCAGACCCCAATCAGATGGCTCCTACAGGAGCTATCTGATCTGGGTCTACAAAGCGTACAAAGGTATACTTATGGAGCAGAGGGTAAACAGAATGCAAAATTGCAACAAGTTACAGGAATTTGTAAATGTTTGTAAATTTGTAAATGTACAGTCGGCTGAGCGGTCATTCGGACTGAAAGTAGACTATAACAAGGTACTTTACTTTTTTCTTTTTTTTTTTAGTTTGTACCTAACACTGACATTAATTGAATTTTATTTTCATTTTACCTATTAACTTTTATATTGAGGATTTTTGGCACATTTGCAAACAGTACAGCCCCTGTAGGATCTGTCTGATCAGGGTCTGCACTGTTTGTTTATGAAATAAGTACAATGGATATAATTATTATTGATACATTATCTTTTATTTCATTTTTATGCCCCCATTGACGATAGTCAGGGGGCATTTTGTTTTTGCCCTGTCTGTTTGTCTGTTTGTCCGTTTGTCTGTTTGTTTGCTTGTCAGCAACTTTAACATTGGTCATAACTTTTGAGCCAGTACAGATAGAGACTTGATATTTGGCATGCATATGTATCTCATAAAGCCGCACATTTTGAGGGGTGGCATGTCAAGGTCAAGGTCATCCTTCAAGGTCAGAGGTCAAATATATGGGTCAAATCACCGACTTTAACATTGGCCATAACTTTTGGACCAGTAGAGATAGAGACTTGATATATGGCATGCTTGTGTATCTCATGAGACTGCACATTTTGAGGGGTGACATGTCAAGGTCAAGATCATCCTTCAGGGTCAAAGGTCAAATTGTCTGTTTCTTTGTCTGTAACTTACACACAACCTTAACATTGGTCTTAACTTTTGAGCCCGTACAGATAGAGACTTGATATTTGGCATGCATATGTATCTCATAAAGCCGCACATTTTGAGGGGTGACATGTCAAGGTCAAGGTCAGAGGTTAAATATATGAGGGGGCATAGTGTTTCACAAACACATCTTGTTTTATTGTTGATTTTTATATTATGTCTATAGAGTACTGTTTAGTAAAATAAGTCTTAAGTAAGTAATGTGTTGAAATAATGTTTGTACAATCATTGCAATATTGCTGTTTGTGCAATGATATTGAAGATGATTTTTTTGGGGGTATGGGGGTGTTGTGGTAAATAGAATTTAGTGCTAAAAGGGTTTTAGATATTAAGAAATCACCAACATATAAATAATAATTAAGGTACATGTTACAAAGATTTGGCACATGCATTTTTTGTAATTTCCTTAACCTTTTCTTCGATAAATACGCCTTTCTGCGCCTCTGTAAAAGTCTTACCCTGATCATATTTTTGCCAATTTGCATTACAATATAGCTTCAGAATTTGAGTCTGTGTGACTTGAAAGGAATTAAATTAGTGCTAAAGCACATGGTAAGGAAAAAGTTGTTTTATTGAGAAAAAAAAGAGAATTTTTATTAATCCACCCCCCACCATTGCCTTGGGTTCTGTTATAAAAAAAAAAAGTGCTTTGGCCAAGAATATTCTGTAGGTATTGACATTTACAATACATGTAGAACAAGGAAAGGATTACTCAGTTTAAATTGTCTCATCAACAATCTTATTACTGATCACAAAGTATGTGTGTAGTATGATCAGAACGGTGTTCCATTAATTAGTCCTTACCTCACTCTGATAATAATGCCTGCCCAAATTTGGATTTGTTCAATTTCGACTACTTCTGATCCAATCATTATCAAGCCTATGAAAAAATATTGACCAAGTGTCATGACACAATCTCATTACCTCATGGGCTATTTTTAGACCCAACCTCTTCAAATAAGCGGTATGGAAGGTCGTGGGTTTGATCCCTGGCTGCGACAGACCAAAAGTCGTTAAAAGTTGGTACTAGTAGCTCTCCTGTCTATACTTGACATTAAAGGGGTAGTTCTAGGACTGGTCGGCCCGGTGTCAGGATAATGTGACTGGGTGGGTGCCCTTGCCATGTGCCCGCGGCAGGGGCATTCCAGTGAGGCAGCACTATAACTTGTCTCATGCGGGTACAGTCTGGAAATAACTGAAATACTGTTGGTCGGACGTAAAACCCAACTCACTCTCTCACTCTTCAAATAAATCTACCGAAAAGGAGCATTTACCAGAGAAAAGGAATATTTTAGAATTGCATAGTTTTGAAACCATTGTGATAAATAGAACATTTGCTCCTATGGAGCAAATGTTCTATTTATCACAATGGTTTCAAAAAATGACTTTCAGAGAGGTGTCAAAAGGCGTCAATATGAAGGAATGGGTTAAGAAACAGGTTGGCTCCTGATGAGATGCGAAGTATAGCGACTCTTTTGGATCCAGGCTCCTTGCAAATGCGACTGAAGTTGCAGTTAGTGGGATAAGGGTTAGCTTTTATGACAGTTTTCATAAATTTTTCGTTGTATTATATTTATATGTATAGTAGGACAGAGGGGTCTCGTGAAACCATGGGATTCAATATGGCTGCATAGAATTCAGGGCTCAAGCTCGAGCTCTCCATCAAGGAGAAGTTTAGTGGTATTGAGAAAGATGTGATGGTCCAGATTTTGTATCTCCCTATGTGTTCTATATATTAAATTTTCTCCCTCAGCTCAAACAGGGAGAGGTCTTCAGGGTTGAGAAGACTTTCTCTCCTAAATTGCCCTCTAGCTTGAGCCCTGGATTTATGAGAGTGTTGCTCAAACAGATTGTATTTTAAATATCATGATAAATGATGATTGAACAATATGGGTCTACTCTGCAAGTTGTAGAAAGGTGTATTTATCAAAGACCTATAATAACACATAGATAAGAAACTTTGACAAATCACGCAACACCTTGCGGCCAGTGTACCAAATCACGCAGTCACATTTGCAAATTTCTCTGGTTGTAAGAAAAGCTCAGGAAATATAAGCATATCATTATGTATAGCATTGGTTATAAATACTATTAATAAAATTGTTATCACAAAAAAAACTTCTGTTTTTCAGTAGTTTATAAAATAAAAAAAAGTTTGTCACATGCCGAAATAAGGTATTCTTAGCATGTACCAAATCAAACAAAGTCACTTTTGCAAATATCTCTGATGGTAAGAAAAGCTCAGGAAATATAAGCATATCATTGTGTAGAACAATTATTCAGCTACAATATGGTATCTTGAATGTTAAAATCTGTCCATAAACAAAGCCTTATGCAAAGACCCAAACCACCTATCAGAATTAAGGTCTCCTAGCGTTATATTGTAGTTTCTTATCTTATGTGTTTTCATAGGTCTTTGTATTTATGGAGTAAAGGGTTAAGACCGATATTAAGTGATATTGTGTACATTAGAAGAAATTGGGTGATGGAATACTAAGTTATATAGGTTCAGTGATGTTGGGCAAACATTAAGTGATACAGGGCTAATGTTTAGTGATAGTTGACAAATACAAAGTGATACAGGGTGAGTGTTGAGTGGTGTTGGCAGATATTAAGTGATACAGGGTAAATGTAATTTGATGCAGGACATTTGGAAAGTAATTTAACCCTTTCCCTCATATAAACACCTGTTCATGCATTTGCAAACAGAGACGACCCAGATCAGATGGCTCATAGGGGAGCCATCTGATCAGGTTCTGCTCTGTTTGCTTATTGATAGATATATTTCTTTAGTTTCTAAAATTGCTACAATTTTCCACTTTCCAAATTACATAATACTGTATTGACCATGAATATTCAGTTGTTATTAAAATTTGGACTAAATATAGAACAGGGACAGAGATAAATCAAACTATTAGTGATACATGATATATATCCCTTTCAGTGCTGAATATTCACAATGTATTGACTAATCAGCGTTTAACCCTTTCCTCCATAAATACGCCTTTCTACGCCTCTGTAAAAGTCACCTGTTGAAACCATTGTGATAAATAGAGCATTTGCTCCTATAGGAGCAAATGCTCTATTTATCACAATAGTTTCAAACTACAAAATTCTAAAATTTTCCTTTTCTCAAGTTAATGCTCCTTTTTGGTAAATTTATTCAAAGTGGTTGGATCTAAAAATAGCCTATGAGGGAATGGGTTAATTAAAGAGTCCATTCAGTAGGAAAGGCTTCATTTATTGGAGGATCTTGAATGACAGGGTAAGCCCCGATCAGAGGACACAGAGAATACTCCTTCAGGAGCCCTTAATCTGGGTATATACTATTTTCAAATACCAGTACTCCCGTTTCCTTAATTTTTAGGGTCAGAGGCAGACGACCTTGATGAGTCATTATTACTGGCTACTGATATATTATTATATTTGCATCTTGTCTTGTATTAGATATCAAAAGCCACACATTGCTATATCTCCACAAATTTAATTTTTTGGAGTATATAGGAGTCACTTTGTCCATTGGTCTGTTGGAATACTAAAATGTGTGGCACAAACTACTTATTAAATGGGATTGCAATGAAACTTTGCATGCTTGATTGCCATGTGATATAGTTGTGCATGACACAATTTTCCTTCGCTCCAGGGTATATGGAGTTACTTGCCCTTGAACTCAGACGTTATTGGAGCTAGTGGCACATACTATTTCTACAGTTTTCATCTGATTTCAATGACAGTTCATACACATACCTGTAGTCTCTATGACGTGTAGATGTGCACGGCACAAGTTTCATTCACCTCTTTCTAGGTTACATGGAGTCTCCCATGTAACCTTATAATTGGTTATTTCTGCAAGTGTAAATTTTTGCGGTTTTGGGTTGAAAATGGGTATATCAGTGTCCGTGGTGTAGGGTCAGGAGTAACAAATAAATTGCTCTCGACTTTTCTGCTGTCTTATGGGACCTGCAAAATTTTGCAAATATTACCTTCTCGCAGAAATTACCAGTTACACAGTACAGTTAAATGTTGTGTAGAAATACCTGCAAGCTTGTTGCACAAACTACTTCTACAATTTTCAACAGATTTCAGTGAAAGTTTATACACATTGTCTGTATGAAGGTAGACATTCATAATACTTTTTCCAGTATTTACGTATGTATACAGGAGTTGTCTGCCCCTGGACTTGTACAAAAAGTGTTCCAGGCCTATAAAGTTCGTAGAGTGAACTTCTAGAGTTTTCAACATATTTCATGTAAAGTTGATGCACATAATCTCAATGAAGTGTGCATGTGTATCACATAAGTCTAGTGTCTAAAATTGCATGCAGGAGTTATTTGCCTTTAGATTTGCGATCAAAGCTGCCATGTGGAGTATTTATCACCTTTAGTGATAACTCTAGATAATATTTGATATAAGTGGATATTCATAGATAGATATTTCACTTGATATTTTGATGAATGAAATTACTTTTGTGTTTGTTAATTGAGGTGTTCTTTTATTGATGTTTTTAAATGTATAGAAATGTATAAATATTTGCAAATTGCTCATTGTTGTTATTAAAGTTCTACTTTTTATCAATATTTCAAGTTACAGATTGGAAATTTGTTTGAACCCCACTGTATAAAACCAGTTTATAGGCTGTAAACAGTATACAATTAGATGAGCTGCTACAATCAACACTGTCTGATCAGGTTCTGCACTGTTTACAATTATGTCAGCTACTACATGATTATTATTGTTATTATATCACATTTATATAGCGCTCTTTTCACACAGCATATGTGCCTTCAATAGTGCTACAGTCAACACTGTCCGACTAATTTCTGCAATTGATCACATCTAAAAGAACCAGAGAAACTCTGTCTATGATAAGAGTAGGGCATTGCGCTCGGATTTCTCTGTATCCACTCCCCTCTCTCTGGGGCGTCTAATTAAGCCCATAATTGGCGTAAACGGATGTTACACAAACAAACAATTAGGTCAGCTGCTACAATCAACACTGTATGATCAGGTTCTGCACTATTTACCTACTTTCAGAAACTATTCTGTTTTTTATGCCCCCATTGACGATAGTCGGGGGGCATATTGTTTTTGCCCTGTCTGTTTGTCCGTTTGTCTGTTTGTCTGTTTGTCTGTTTGTTTGTCAGCAACTTTAACATTGGTCATAACTTTTGAGCCAGTATAGATAGAGACTTGATATTTGGCATACATATGTATCTCATCAAGCCGCACATTTTGAGGGGTGACGTGTCAAGGTCAAGGTCATCCTTCAAGGTCAGACGTCAAATATATGGGTCAAATCGCCGACTTTAACATTGGCCATAACTTTTGGACCAATGGAGATAGAGACTTGATATTTGGCATGCTTGTGTATCTCATGAGGCTGCACATTTTGAGGGGTGACATGTCAAGGTCAAGGTCATCCTTCAAGGTCAGAGGTCAAATATATGAGGGGGCATAGTGTTTCACAAACACATCTTGTCTTAATTGTGTAAGAAATAGTGTAGAAATTGGTCAGATGTCGCATTTTAAATGAGGATGTTGATCTAGTTCTGCACTGTTGGTATAAAACCTGGTTCTCATATAGTGGGCTCATTTGTTCTTTTGATGGTGCATTGAGGTTTATTTTTGTGATGAATGAGTAATACTATTGTGGGTGTTTTAAGCCGTTTTATTGTGGTTTTGCCGATGAACTAAATTTGCATTTTGTAGGTGCATTGATTTTATTGATGTTTTAGTGTAAATGTTTCTGGGGACTTTAGGTGTATCTTTAGATGTATCTTGTTATGCCCCCATTGACGATAGTCGGGGGGCATATTGTTTTTGCCCTGTCTGTTTGTTTGTTTGTCAGCAACTTTAACATTGGTCATAACTTTTGAGCCAGTACAGATAGAGACTTGATATTTGGCATACATATGTATCTCATAAAGCCACACATTTTGAGGTCAAGGTCATCCTTCAAGGTCAGAGGTCAAATATATGGGTCAAATCACCGACTTTAACATTGGCCATAACTTTTGGACCAGTAGAGATAGAGACTTGATATTTAGCATGCTTGTGTATCTCATGAGACTGCACATTTTGAGGGGTGACATGTCAAGGTTAAGGTCATCCTTCAAGGTCAGAAGTCAAATATATGAGGGGGCATAGTGTTTCACAAACACATCTTGTTAAATGTATATTTGGGTTTATCTTTAGATGTAGTTTTAGATGTACCTTTAGATGTATCTTTAGAGCTATCTTTAGGCATATCTTTAGATGTACTTTTATGTTTCTGGGGACTTTAGGTGTATCTAGATGTATCGTTAAGTGTATCTTTGGGTGTATCTTTAGATCTTTATGTGTATCTTTAGGTATATCCTTAAAATGTATCTTTAGGCATATTTTAGATGCATCTTTAGATGTTCTTTTAGGTGTATCTTTAGATGTATCTTTAGGTGTATCTTTAGATGTATCTTTAGGTGTATCTTTAGATGTATCTATAGGTGTATCTTTAGTTGCATCTTTGGGTGCTTTAGGTGCATCTTTAGGTGTAGATTTAGGGGTATCTATTCTTTAGGTGCAGATTTAGGTGCATCTTTAGGTGTAGATTTAGTTGTATCTATAGGTGCATCTTTAAGTGCATCTTTAGGTGTTATCTTCATATGCATCTTTTAAATTGTTTTGTTTTTTAAATGTGATGAGTTATGTGCAATTCCATGATTCCACTGATTTGTACAGTGATTCCTCTGATTTGTACTGGGATTCCAATCATTCCACTCATTTGTACTGGGATTATGGCCGTAGATGATAAAACTGTAATGTCTGTTGTCGTCTGAAGGTAGTCGTCACTTGTGCAAGATACCAGCAAGTATTTCAGCCTTCTATCTGTGGTTTGTTTGACATTTGAGCATTGCAACTATGGATCAGTAAATCATATTTTTTCAACAGTTTTATCTTTAACCCTTCGCTTGCTGAATTTTAAAATACATTTCTCCTTCTTTACCCATGTCCTGTTGTATAATTACATATATCTTCACTGTGTACAAGTATTGCGCTGTGCAATCACTGCTGTGGAGTGCACTGGTTGCACAATCTACTTGTAAATAGTGCAGACCCTGATGAGACAGCTCCTGCAGGAGCTGTCTCATCTGGGTCTTCACTATTTACAGGTAGGTATATTGACGCGAATAGCAAGCGAAGGGTTAATATAATGATAGATGGTCTCACATTTTGTTATACATATACATGTATGACTTTATAGTAACTGGTTCTAATTTTGACATGTCATCTCAGTGTTCTCATTAGGATTGAATTTTACCGAGTCCCTGGGACCCAGGGCATCAACAAAAGTTGCGTCCCAAGCAAATACAACTTGAGTCCCAGATAATTTCACTTCTGCTTTTGTAATGGAGCTTTTTTGCACCATTAAATGTAAAGGTGTATCATTTAACATAAAAAAGATTTATAAGTATTATAAGCACTGTATAATAAGGTATTTCTTGATGCTTTGATTTGAAGTGCACAACGATGAGCATCGTTTGAGTGAGCTGCGCTGAGCATCACTGTATCCGCTGGTACCTAAAAGCGGTTTTCACTTCATTTTCAGTGCATACAAAGCATCACATGGTAATTCTATTGGTTTCAGGGCTAACATCATTTACTTACAAGTCTTTAAACTCACGATCTTGCACCCATAACGCTTTAAAGTTCCTGGCGTGTTCAACTTTTTACGCCATCTTTTTTCAGTACCCAAATGTCATTACTACGCGACAGGACGGTTCTTATAGAATATCATAATTTTAGATGCTGACATTAGGGTGGAAATCGTAACCAGTCGATGCAGGTGCCCTCCTACGTACCTGGAATAACCCAGGACTCGATATTAACCCTTCGCTTGCTATTCGCGTCAATACACATACCTGTAAATAGTGAAGACCCAGATGAGACAGCTCCTGCAGGATCTGTCTCATCAGGGTCTGCACTATTTACAAGTTGAGTGTGCAACCAGTGCACTCCACAGCAGTGATTGCACAGCTAAATACGTGTACACAGTGAAGATAAGTGTAATTATACAACAGGGCATGGGTAAAGAAGGATAAATGTATTCTAAAATTCAGCAAGCGAAGGGTACGTTGCAATTTCGGAAAAATGTCAAGAAAACGGAGTGAGATTCACTTTGTTTATTGATCCGGATTGATGTAAGACTGAGTATCAGTTGTTAATTTACCTGGATTCGTTTAAATCGGTAAAATTTCGATCATTGATCTTGCGTCCCATGGACGCAACGTACTTGACTATTTTGCGTTCCAACGATTTTCGGTGCATATTTAGATATGATTACGACGTAAACGGGAACACTGCATCTGTATATTTCTAGTTGGTCCCATATTCTGTTTGTTATCTGTTTACTAGTTTTTAATTCAGCATTTGGCAATGTATCTAGTTATCCATTCCCATTATTATTATCAGTTAATGAGACTTATTTGAACATTTCAGCTATTTATCTGTTGTTTGTACCACATTTTGGCAGCTGCTTATTTCTTGTCAGTCCCAAACCCTGGCACTGCATCTTCAACAAATGGTTTTTATTTAATTTGCTGTTAGTCCCACATATTGACATTGTATGCACATGTATACTGTTCCTGATCTGATGTCCCACATATTGACATTGTATGCACATGTATACTGTTCCTGATCTGATTTCACCAACAGCTGTTTATCTGTAATTAATGCTGCATATTTTAGTTAATTAAACACTTTAACCCTTTACCTGATAAAAACTCATGTTTACGTATACAGTAAAACCTCTCTATATCAGTCACTAAATATGTGTTAATTAGTTGGTATTTAGGGCAGGTGGCTGCTCAAAGCAAGGTGAAAGTAAAACAGAACGCTCCTATAGGAGCGTTCTGTTTTACTTTTACCTTGCTTTAAGCAGCCACCTGCCTTTAACACAAAATACTTTAGGTAATTTAATGGCCATTATAGAGAGGTTTTACTGTCTATGCAAACAGAGAAGACCCACATTAGACAGACCCAGTAGGAGCTGTCTGACCAGGATCTGCTGTATTTAAATAATATTAATTTCATTCTACAATTTCTACCATGGTGAAAATTGCATTATAAAATTCAGCTAATTAGTATTCATAGTTATTATTTCTTACATGAATATTCATGAGGTAAAGGGTTAACTGGTGTATCATGTATCCAGAAGCATCAGTTTCCAGATAACAGTCAGGGCAGACATTCCCTACTTAATGATGCATTATATATAAACATGTGTGTGCACAATAGACTCTGATTCAAGCAGTGAGATTTCTGGATTATTGAGCGCAGAATAAGGAGTCAAACCTTAACCCTTTCCCTCATATAAACGTGTTTTCACGCATTTGCAAACAGAGTAGACCCAGATCAGACGGCTCCTAGAGGAGCCGTCTGATCAGGGTCTGCTCTGTTTGCTAACAGAATTTGATTAGATCTGTTTCTTTGCTTTCTTAGATGTCTACAATGTTTCACCTTCCATATTTCTTTATAACTATTTTGTTAATGACTATTCAGTAGGTATTGATATTCGTAATAAACATAGAACAGGGAAAGGGTTGTTTAGCTTTTTGCATGCTATGTAACCGTAGTCTACATAAAATAGCCTTTGATACAAGTCTCTTTTCAAAGTTCGTTTTTCTTTCCATTTTTGTTCAAAATCAGAACGACAAACTGTTGGGTTCCTGATGGGATGCTAAATTATCAGAAATTTGTTTTTAAAGAGTTAATATCACAGATAAAAAACAGGCTTAGACTAGTTTAATCTATCTATACTGACATACCTTTGAAAAATTATAAGCTATGCTGTGCTAGATTATATTTGTATATTTTGTTGCTATATTGTGTTAGAAGCTTTAAAGTTTATTTAAAGATATTTGATATATATTTTTCCCCATTTATTTTATGCATTGTTTGTGATATTGTATTGAACACTGCTGTCTAGTAAAGAACGTGGCTGATTAATGTAGAAGAACACTAATTCAGGAAGGTGCAGGCGAACTTTAGAATTCACCTGTTTTAAACCCTTTATTTCATATGAACTCCTTTTGACACCTTACAGAGTAGACCTAGATCAGGTAACCCGTATAGGACCCGTCTGATCAGGGTCTGCTCTGTGTGTGTGTGTGAATGTTACAGATTCTACCAGTACCACACATTTCTGTGTACATATTCAGCTAATGAATATTCATGATGTCAGTGTTTCTCACCAGGATATGCAACAGGGAAAGAGTTAAACATGCCTTTGAGTGATGGTTATCAGTGGTTTAACCGTACTGTTAGTGTTTATGAATATTAAGTTATTAATGTGAAGGGCGGGCTGTTGGTGACAGAAGTTGGTGTACAGATAGCTTGCGTGCAGACAAAGGGTTTGATTACATTGTGTTTTAGCCACGGTCACTGTGTAGGTCACTGTAAATATGCAGTTTATGGTATTTTCGTGCTATAGCTCTTTTTATAGTATATTGAGTAAATATAGAATGCATTTCATGAAGCCTTACACAAACTTTCCAAATTAGTGAACAGTACACAAATGAGTCGGTGGTGGTATTTGGTTGTCTTTGGCTTACTATTCTACTTTCTGTTGCGATGATAGTGGTCAATTACATTTTACTTTCAGATACATTCCCTCCCTTGTTGTTTAGTGATAATTTATATATCAATGGACCTTTAGCCTGCTGGGTAAATTTCCATGCACATTTATAAAAATGAACTCTAATGTGGTTTCCTCTTAACCCTTTCCCTAATGAACGTCTATAAATGAATTGATCACGTGATGAATACTGATTTAACTTAATTATTATAATGTAACAATTGCAAACCGTAGAATCCTACCTATATAATTGTATAAGCAAACAGAGCAGACCCTGATCAGGAACTGTCTGATCTAGGCATACTCTATTTGCAAATGCGTGAAAAGGCATTTATATGAGGGAAAGGGTTAAATTATAACATACCATTTGAGTATCGAAGTTTTGATTTGGCTGAAACACCGCATTACTCGGCTCTTCACCTGCATTCAAACTTTCTACAAAGTAATCACACTTTTGCCCATAGCATGCTAAAGGTTTATAATGACAGTAAAAACTGTCTTAAGTGGCCATCAAAAAGGTGTGTAACACAGGTGGTAGCTTATTGCAGGTCAAAAGTAATGCAGAAAACTCCTAAAGCTTTCTTCATTATGTTTGCCCTGTATTAAGCAAGCACCTGGTTTTTATACGCCCACCTAATAAAGGTGGTCGTATATTGTGGCCCTGTCCGTCCGTCCGTTCGTTCGTTCGTTCGTTCGTTCGTTCGTCCGTCAACATTTTGTTTGCCCGCTGTTTTCTGGGAAAACTATTTGACAGATATTAATGAAACTTCACACAAATGTTTAATGCATCAAGATCTGAAGATGAGTTGATTCTGAGGTTCATTTGATTTTTCATTTCAGAGTTACGGCCCTTGTCCTAAAAAATATGCAAATAGTTTGTCCGCTGTTTTCTGGGAAAACTATTTGACAGATATTAATGAAACTTCACACAAATGTTTAATGCATCAAGATCTGAAGCTGAGTCGATTCTGAGGTTCATTTGATTTTTCATTTCAGAGTTATGGCCCTTGTCCTTAAAAAATATGCAAATAGTTTGTCCGCTGTATTTTGGGAAAACTATTTGAGAGATATTAATGAAACTTCACAAAAATGTTTAATGCATCAAGATCTGAAGCTGAGTCGATTCTGAGGTTCATTTGATTTGTCGTTTCGGAGTTATGGCCCTTTTACTTAAAAAAATAATGCAAATATATGCATATAGTTTGTCCGCTGTTTTCTGGCAAAACTGTTTGACAGATATTAATGAAACTTCATACACATGTTTAATGCAACAAGACCTGAAGCTAAGTCAATTCTGAGGATCATTTGATTTGTTGTTTCGGAGTTATGGCCCTTGCACTTAAAAAAAATAATGCAAATATGAGGATGGCCATAACTTTTTCATTTGAATTGATATTTACTTCAATTTTTTTATATGGTTAAACCTTAATGTGAATTTTCACATATATTGCGGGGGTTTTGATATGTCAATTTATTCTAAAGTTATGGTCCTTGAAATTTGTGTGTTAGTTGCTTTGTTTGTCGGTCAACTTTTAGTTTGTCTGTTGTTTTCTGGGAAAACTATTAAAATGTTATAAATGAAACTTGACACAAATGTTTTAAGCAACACAATTTGAAGCTGAGTTTATTTTGAGGTTCATTCAGTTTGTCTTTACAGAGTTATGGCCGTTGCACTTTACAAAAATCTGCAAAAATGAGGATTAGCTGTAACTTTTTTATTTAATAAGATATTCACTTCATTTTTTTAAAAAATAGTATCACCTTAATATGGAAATCAAGATCTGAAGCACATATTAGGAAATGTTAACACTTATAAGGCATGTTGAATCAGAGAAAGTTTGCAAGTGGGCGTATTATGTACCGTATGCGGTACTCTTGTTAGTATTCTTGTGTCCAATCAATATAATGTCGCTTAAGAGAGGTTCTACTGAACTTGATCAACTCCTAGCTATTTGTGATATAGTGCAGTCTTGCTTCTTGTGCAAATTGTATTCATTATACCTTTCACTGCTTGCCGATTATACTTTTGTCCATAATCATGGCTCGTGGATTTTTGAAACCCTGATTATTCATGTTCGATGGGTATCGCATGATCTTTATGGAATTGAACAAATAAAAGTTCTTAATGCATCAATGTTTTCCATTCTTTTTTACACCAGAGTCTTATTTAACCCATTCCCTCATATTGACGACGTTTGGCGTTTTAAAAGTCACATTGTGAAACCATTGTGATAAATAGAGCAGTTGCTCCTATAGGAGCAAATGCTCTATTTATCACAGTGGTTTCAAACTACAAAATTATGAAGTTTTCCTTTTCCCTAGTTAATGCTCCTTTTCGGTAGAATTACTCAAAGAGGTTGGATCTAAAAATAGTCTATGAGGTAATGGGTTAAATATACAACATTGTAAAACATACAAAATCAACTGTCTAACAAATTGTATATTGATGAAACACTGATATGCTCAGCATCTGCTTTGCACAGTCTGGATAGCACAGTTGTTATTGCACCAATTCTCACCAATGAGGGATTCGATCGACGACCATGGGCAGTATGTGAGCGGACACGTCGGTTTCCCTTACAAGCTGACGGGTTTTCTGTGGGTACTCAATTTAGTGTGGTTTGTATAATGTATTTCATAATCATAGTTATTATAACTACATGTATTTAAAACGAGTGTAGTAATTATCAGTCAGCGTAGACCCAGCTTAGAGAGCCCTTAGAGGAATCCTGTGATCATGGTCTACGCTGTATGCAATTCAGAATCTCACAAAGTAGAAGTATTCCTTCTAATTGGACCTTTCAAAGGGTTGAACTAGGTAATGAATTGGCGTATTAATTGTAGTTACAATTATAGTTTTGCACGAAGCCGTCGAATGAGCACAAAACGTTAGCAAGAAGTTAGTATTTTCCACAAATTCCAAACGTTAGCAAGAATATAGCACTCCATACCTCCAACATCTTAATATTTCCAAACGTTAGCAAGAAGATAGCACTCCATACCTCCAACATCTTAATATTTCCAAACGTTAGCAAGAAGATAGCACTCCATACCTCCAACATCTTAATATTTCCAAACGTTAGCAAGAAGTTTGCAGTGACCTAATAGTTCCAAACGTTAGCGTGATATTAGTTAGCATTGTCCATATCTCCAGCATTTTAATATAAGCAAGAAGTTAGCATTCTATAACCCCAACATCTAAATTTTTCCAAATGTCATCAATAAGTTAGTTAGAATGGTACACAACTCTTAATATCTTAATATTTCCAAATGATATCAAGTCATCTTAATATTTCTGATCGTTAGCAGGAAGTTAGCGTTGTCCAAACTCCAACATCTTAATATTTAACCGCAATAAACTCACAATTACAAGGGAGACAAGTGACGTGTTGCCTATTGATGTCTTGTTCGATTGATAACTATCCTTTGCTATAAATTCAGCATAGTTGAGCTAGAGATAGACAGACACTGACTTAATCATTTCATCGTGAAATTATTAACTGTTGTACACATGCTGTTTTGGTATTGTTAGAATGTTTGCCCCTATTTAATAACTATTGGCGGAATTGTTCAATATCAATAACCACAAAGTTGTTGTCTTGGATAGTCATACTTTCCCTTTTTTCCTACATCTAAAACCAGCCGCATGACTCAGTGGTAGAGCGTCCGCCTGCGGTACGGAAGGTCGTCGGTTCGACCCAGGCCGCGACAGACCAAAAGTCGTTAAAAGTTGGTACTAGTAGCTCCCTTGTCTACACTCAACATTAAAAGGGTAGTTCTAGGACTGGTCGGCCCGGTGTCAACTGCTGCAATAAGTAACCATAAGCTGCACTAAGCAACCAACTGCTGCAATTAGTAACCATAGGCTGCACTAAGCAACCAACGACTGCAATAAGTAACCATAGGCTGCACTAAGCAACCAACGACTGCAATAAGTAACCATAGGCAACGACTGCAATAAGTAACCATTGGCTGCACTATGCAACCAACTGCTGAACTAAGCAACCATAGGCTGCACTAAGCAACCAACTGCTGCAATAAGTAACCATAAGCTGCACTAAGCAACCAACTGCTGCAATTAGTAACCATAGGCTGCACTAAGCAACCAACGACTGCAATAAGTAACCATAGGCTGCACTAAGCAACCAACGACTGCAATAAGTAACCATAGGCAACGACTGCAATAAGTAACCATTGGCTGCACTATGCAACCAACTGCTGAACTAAGCAACCATAGGCTGCACTAAGCAACCAACTGCTGCAATAAGTAACCATAAGCTGCACTAAGCAACCAACTGCTGCAATTAGTAACCATAGGCTGCACTAAGCAACCAACGACTGCAATAAGTAACCATAGGCTGCACTAAGCAACCAACTGCTGCACTAAGCAACCAACGACTGCAATAAGTAACCATAGGCTGCACTAAGCAACCAACGACTGCAATAAGTAACCATAGGCTGCACTAAGCAACCAACGACTGCAATAAGTAACCATAGGCAACGACTGCAATAAGTAACCATAGGCTGCACTAAGCAACCAACTGCTGCACTAAGCAACCAACGACTGCAATAAGTAACCATAGGCTGCACTAAGCAACCAACTATTGAACTAAACAAACATAGGCTGCACTAAGCAACCAACAGCTGAACAAACAACTATAGGCTGCACTGACCAACCGACTGCTGTACTAAGCCTCCAGCAACTGCAATAAATAACCAACGGCTGCACTACGCAACCAGTGACTGGACTAAGCAATCAGTAACTGACTAAGCAACCAGAGGCCGAACTAAGCAACCAACTGCTGCACTAAGCAATCGTCGGTTGCAATAAGCAACCAATTGCCATACTAAGCAACTATAGGATGCACTAAGCAACCAGTGACTGCATTAAGCAATCAACGGCTGCGTTAAACAATCAGCCGCTGCACTAAGAGACGTCTATATATCCATTTAGTGGTTGATATACAACTGTTCTACTGTACGCAGTCTGGTCGACATGCTTCCATCTTAGTTACACACAATTTGGATTCAAATGACACGTCTAGACACTATACGTATTATCTTTCGCTGCCAAATATGGCCGTCTGCAAAACTGGTTGTCTTCGGCAATACCGTTTGTTTAATTTTCTCCCCTTTTCTCAGTAGTTTCAGTAATAAACATTTTGGATCCATCAGAATCCAAATTATTTGCACATGTACCCACATATACGACATTGTTAATCTGCATGGTTGATCCCGACTAAAAACGGTTAACCAAATCATTCTGTATCATTTAAATACAGTAAGTCCCCTCTGAACCGGAATTCTAGTAAAGAAGAGTTTAGATACTTTTAGGCAGGTGACAGATTAATGCAGGATGAAAGTCATGCAGAAAGCTCGTAGAGGAGCTTTCTGCATGACTTTCACCCTTGCATTAAGCTGCCACCTGTCTCCAAGACCGATATTTATACCAAACTGAACGTGCGGTTTAGAGAATGTTTTACTGTACAGTAGAACTAAACAACCACTTAGTGAATCTTTACCAAACTCCTCACAGTGATCTCCCTTGTCACTACGTGCGGTCAGCGTAGCGATTAGGGGAGATTACTGCGTTGGAGGTTGGGTCTTTACAAGCAGACGGCTGCTGAATAGGGAACGAAAGTAATGCAAAAAGGTCTTAAGTGAACTCGCCCTGCATTAAGCCTTTCCTTGTTAAATATCCAATGACGTCACGAATATTTATTGACTATTTTTTGTTATAATGTCCTATACTGTACACATGAGTTTTTGGTATTGGTAGAAACTGTAGAGTCAGCGCTAGTATAATTTCGTACGCAAACAGAGCAGACCCAGATCAGACGGCTACTGTAGGATCCGTCTGATCTGGGTCTACTCTGTTTGCAAATGCGTGAAAAATGGGTTTGTATAAGGGGGAAGGATTAAGTTACCAAAACTTCCGAATTAGACTTGTGTATACATGTAATATTATTTGTGTATACCAGATACGCTTACAGAATTATTGAAATCTTGTATCGACCGCAAATGGTCTGCCAAGAAACCTAGACAACAAAGCGTTGTTCATCCTGCCAAAATAGAATTAACCCTTTCCCTTATATAAACGCCTTAAACGGCTTTGCAAACAGAGTAAACCCACATCAGACGGTTCCTGTGTGAGCCGTGTAGTCAGGGTCTGCTCTGTTTGCGTATGTCTGATTCTGCCCTGGTTTACCAACTCCTGTGTTTGTATGCCATTATAAAATTCATCTACAGTTCAATATCACGATCAGATCCCTAGGTTTAAAACTTTTTGCTTGATTCTGAGATCATTTTCAAGCATCTGATTGGTCAGATTTTGAGCTTGCTCAAACTTTGACCAATCAGATATTTGAGAATGAACCCAGACTGTAACGTAATTTGGTTCTTGTTGAGATGCTGAGTCATTCGGCGTGTCATTTGAGTTTAGGCTGTTCGTAATGGTTACGGCATGCTAAAACATAGCTCGCAACTGACAGAGTTAAAGCAATTCTTATAAATTTCTAAAGTTTTGTGTCTAATTTTCTCTCTGTTCTTCTATCTCTTGTCCGCTCTCTGTTTTATATTATCTCTCCATATCTCTTTCTTTCTGTCTGTTTTTCAATATATCTCTTAAAATTTTAACTCCTTCATTTCTCTTTTCTTCGTCTCATGTCCTCTATTATCTCTTTATCTATTAGTCTCTATATTTCATCCCCTGTCTCTCACTCACAGCCACTATATGCATGTATGTATATATTTTCAGCAAAAATGCCATCTCATTGTATGAGTGTTCTTCTGACAAATTTCACTGATTATTATTCACCAGCTGGCCTTGTAACAAGCCCCGGAATGATTCACAACGTTACGCTGACAGTTCTTAGAGAAAAACACACTCGTGTTTAATCAATAAGGTCCGCGTGCATTGCTTATTCTTATAACTTTACGTCTCGATTTTATGTTTTATATTGGAAGAATAATTCTAACTTTACACCCTTATACGCTATTTTAGATCGGTCCCGAGAGGTAAATGGGAGATTCCATATTGACAAAACAATGAGTAAGGGTTGTGAACATGTGGTTACTGGTTATGACGTGTGTGCTGGGGATGCAGAAGTTAGGCGAGCTCGCATGAGGATAGTTCATAGCAGTTAGGACCACAGGCACGAGACAAACATGAGGGAAATAGTGCATATCCAAGCCGGTCAGTGTGGAAATCAGATAGGATCCAAGGTAACAATTAGTCTCGCTTTTTCACGTGCTAATTATTTTTATTTACTGTAGGAAATATGTTCTCTTGTCGGATATAAATGACTATTTATTAGGGAAATACGGAAGTAATTTAACCCTTTACTCCATAGATGAGCATTTTTACGCCTTTGTAAACAGAGTAGACCCAGCCTGGACAGCTCCTGTAGGAACCTTCTGATCAGGGTCTCCTCTGTTCGCTTATCTTATAAATTAGATCATGTCATGATAAAAAATATTTTGTTCACAGTCACATTTTAAAATTTCAGTTAAATAATATTCATGATGTCATTATTATCATTATTGTCTGAATATTCGTTGAGTAAAGGTATAAGGAAATACACCCGTCATTCCCATAATGCCGGAGACCTGGAGCGCGATAGCAGAACTCTAATTAGCCGAACCATTCCAGCGCTTAGTATACAACAATATCGTCTGCTTTAATTACTAAATTTCACTTCTACAAAAATGTCGTGTGTTTTACACCTCAAATTACACTTCTTTTCATTTCCCTTTTTTGTAAAAACAATGTTCAATTGTATGTATGCTGATGAGTACACGAGTACTAGATATTTCATACGGACCAAGGTTCATTGTGAGCTACAGACAGCACCACTAACCCTTAGCCTGCTATAAAAATGACGTCTGCTTTATCTCTGGTCTGTTACAATTTTCACTTACTTCCGATTTTTCTCAAGCTTTTGGCAAACTATTGACCGAGTGTCAAACAGCTATGACCCTGATAAGATGCCGAGTTACTCGGCAACTCATATGGATACAAGCTGTTTGCTCATTATCTGATGAAGACATATTTTAACGACTTGCAAACAGGATAGTCATAGATCAGACGATTCGAATAGAGGTCGTCTGATGAGTGTCTGCTGTTTGCCCACGTAATTATACAGACCCGATTCAACAATTTCAGCTATTGCCGAAACATCATGTGTCCATATACTGTTATAAAACTTAATTAACCCTGTCCCTTATGTAAGCGCATTTTGACGCATCTGCAAACAGAGTAGACCCAGATCAGACGGCTCCTATAGGACTGTCTGGTCAGGGTCTGCTCTGTTTGCTTATGGTTTAATATAGATCTGATTCTACAGCTTCTGTCTGAGCCAAAATGCCATTATAAAAAATAATCTTATTAATATTGATGACGTCATTATTTCCTACATGAATATTCATCAGGGAAAGGGTTAATTAATATATGTATGCGTCAGATATAGGGTTAACAGACAAATAATTATACACTAAAACACGCCGTCTACATTAGTTTGGCTTTGGGTCAAACATCCACTTGCTTTTAAACAACCTCCAACCGCCGTGTTTATTTCGTAAGTGTTCGCACTGAAATATATAATTTTATATACATGTACACATGTATATATTTAAATGAACATGTATTAAAGTTACATGGATTAATACTGGATATTTAATGTGGATCTTTCTACAACATTGAGTTGTAGAACCATTCACTCCTCTAGTTGGTAATTCCATGTTACGCTTTTGAAAACAGGGTAGATCCAGATCATATAACTGCCGAATGAACTGCTTGTAAAGATAATTAACCCTTTCATTCATATAAACGTGTGTTCATGCATTTGCAAACATAGTAGACCCAGATCAGACAGCTCCCATAGGAGCCGTCTGATCAGGGTCTGCTCTGTTTGCAAATGGAATTTGATAGATCTGTGTCTTTACTTTCTCAAATGGCTGCAATGTTCCACCTTCCATATTTCATTATAACTATTTTTGTACAGGAATATTCAGTAGGTATTGAAAATTGGAATAAACATAAAACTGGTAGGAAGTGGTTAATCGCTTGAGGCAGACTATAGTTTAAATATCTTGACAAAGGCAGCCATCAGCATAAAACTCCTGGAATTTTCACTTGAATAAAGCGGAGGTTTATTTCCAGGTCAAAGGCTTACATTCTTTGGCTAGAAAGAGATAAAACATCTGTTCTATACATGCCTGTGAGGTGTGTGATGTTTTTACACTTTCTCAGCAAGATCACACTTTGCCAGGGTATCAAACAGTTTGGATCCTGATGAGACGCAAAGTTAGCCGGTGGTCTCATCTGGATCAAAACCTAGTCCATGTCTTGACTGGAGTAAACCTTATTAGCTTAATGCAGGACAAAAGTAATGCAGAAAGCTCCTCTTACTTTTGTCCTGCATTAAGCTGCTACAGTATACACATTCAATCATAAAGTGGGAAAGTGAGTTCACTCTTTGGCGGCCTATGGCTTCTCGGCGTCTCATCTGGATCCAAACTGTTTGATGATGTGATTATGATTTTGAGAAAAAAAGATCGAAACTTAATCAATGAAAATGAAGCAGATAACACTTTTGGCTGCGCAGGAGTTAAAATATGACATGCTGGCATTGACTACATATCATTTGTTCATCAGTGCCGTCTATGCACGCAAAAAAGTATTTGCGCTGAAAATCTCTGGAATGCGCAAAAAGTGAATGAATTTTCCATGGTCGGATCCAGGCGCTTGTAATGTTGGGTCGATAAGTTCATGTTGGGCTTTGATATCGTCTCGCTATTTGTTTATTATGTCTTGCATTTCTCTTTTGTTCACTAACGGATCTAGCTACATTGAAAAGTGCCCTATAAGTCCATGTCTCGGGTGTAGTACAGCAAGAAGTGCATTCTGACTAATGCAGAGAAATATATTGACTTAATATCTTAACCCTGTCCTTAATGAACATTTCGCATGAATTAATTCTATAAGGTAAACATTGAAAAGGGAACTGTTGGCTTCGACAAAAACTGTCAGCTCAGACCTAAATAATTTCATAAGCAAACAGAGCAGAGCCTGATCAGACGGCTCTGATCAGGGCCTACTGCTATGAAATGTGTGAAAAAGCATTTGTATGATAGAAATGGTTAAAAACTGAAACTTGGTTTTGAGAAGTCGTACAAAATAGATCGAGTATGTGTGAACTTCTTTTCCTTGGTACTTAACCCTTTCCCTCATATGAACGACTTTTGACCCCTTTAACCTTTAGCCTGCTGAGCAAATTATTTTTGCAATTTTTTACCTACTACATTTTCAAAAATCAAGCTATAATGAATTTGTCTACCAAAATGCAATCGGTGTGTCAAACAGTTTGGATCCTGATGAGACGCCGAGTTACTCGGCGTGTCATCTGGATCCAAACTGTTTGCATAGGTATTCACTTATCCGCCCATAACAGGCTAAAGGTCAATAACTGTTCTGCTTGCTTATGGGATAATAAATATCTGATTCTAAAGATTCTGTTACAGCCATATCTGTCATTGAACATTAATGTGTGATTATAAAAAAACAGTTCGTGAACATTAATACAGTAATAAATTATTAAATTAATATTCATGGGGGAAAGAGTTGAGACAATGTGTCGATAATATGAATGGTATGAGTGAAGCAGCTTCCAATGGCAGATCTAGTAGAATAGACGATGATATATATATATGTATACAGATTTAGTACGGTGGCAGTTCAAATTCAGTTTTTAACTCGTAACATGTTTTAGACAGACACGTCGGCCTAGCAAGCTATGTAGTTGAAGTCCGCTATACAGTGAAACCTCTCTATACCGTAATTCTAGTAGAAAAGAATTTAGATACTTTTAGGCAGGTGGTAGCTTAATGCAGGTCGAAAGTCACACAGAAAGCTCCTCGAGGAGCTTTCTGCATGACTTTCACCCTGCATTAAGCTGCCACCTGTCTCCAAGACAGATATTTATACTAAATTTAACGGCTGATTTAGAGTGATGTACAGTATTTGTTATCAGTTACATTTAGTCATTATCATTTACCTGATAAATATTCATGAGCGACTCTACGCAATTTGACTAGTAGTCCATCTAATTATTATACACACCTATATAATGGTTATAACGAATACACCACTACAACAGCATGCGGAGCGTTTATTTCCAGAACTCCTCTGTACAATTGGAATGCACCCACAGGTGCCAATCCTAGAAGAGGTTTGCACTGAAAACGATGTCTCATTCAGTTAGTAAGAACTGTTGTGGTACTGTGTGTTATGTTTTACAAGCATTCTATCACATATAGTCCACAACTAGCAAATACAGTAAAACCTCTATAAACCCACCACCAAAATAAGATTAGTTCCTGTTCATAAAGGCAGATGGTAGCTTAAGGCAGGATATAATGCAAGCTCCTCTAAGCACTTTCCGTATTATTTTCTTTCTGCATTAAGCAATCACATGTTTAATCACCTGTTTTAAACACCTCCATGTTTATTCATTAATTGGTCTCTTTAGACGGGTGCTACTGTAACGTTTTGGGTGTGGATGTAAGGGATGGACTATGGAGCGACTTCGATCACTAACCAGTGGTCACTACGGTCTATGTTCGAACGCAGACTGGTCGACGTTTGATTAGTTTGGTTTGGTTCCTCTAGCTCGCTCTTCACGAAAAAGGAGCAAAACCACTATTGAGGTATTCCGAATTTCAACTTTAGTTCGACCATACTGCAACCGTTGGTCTAACCAGATACATTAAACTAACGTCATTTCCTCTAACCAGAGACAGTTCGATTAAACTTTAGTCGAACAGTAGTCACCACAGTCGATGATCGAAGTCGCTCTTGGTCTTCCTAGGAATCGCTTTTCCTTTCGCGTTCCAATAATTCAGTCTGCATCTAGTGTGTGCCGTCATATCAGCCGCGGGTTCGATCCCCAGCAGGGTCACAAGGTCTCCAAACTAATCGCCCATCATATTAAGGTACATACAGGACCTTGATGACTCGATGTCAGGATAATGTGACTAACCCTAACCCACTGATCGTGTAAACCAAAGACAGTTAGTGTGTGTTCACACCATACCACTATTACTTCCGTTAGTCATAGATGGCAAAGTATTGACACTAAAACAAGTTATACCCAACCAGAGATAATGATGTTGTTTATGTTTCATGTTCGATATATTGCTTTGTTCTTCAGGTGCTTATCCCTTTACTCCATGAATAATTATGTAAGAAATCATGTATGCATGAATATTAATTAGACATACATGTTTAATAGTGGCACGTGAACTCAGGAAATGTTGGCAACGGCAGAAACCGTAGAATTTCATACGCAAACAGAGCAGTACCTGGTCTGAGTCTACTCTGTTTGCAAAGGCATAGAAAGGCGTATTTATGGTGTAAACAGTTATACGACTAGAATGCGACTAGAATGGTATAAACAGACAGCACCCTGATCAGATCAAATTCCTAGTGATTGTCATTTAATTAAAAAGACAACAACCGCGATTACTAATAGCCAATGCAGAAGTAAATATGAGTTAGTGGCCATACCGTTCACTGCCGATGATGAATGATTGCAAACAGTTTAGATCAGGATGGAACGCCGAGTGACTCGGTGACTCGGTGACTCATCTAGGTCCAGACTGCTTTATTACTGCGATTATGAAGTTGAAAGAAAATTGGGGAAAATTTAACAATAAATATTGCATCTGACACATTTTGCTGACGAACGGTACTTGGCAGTGAAAGAATTCAAACATGCAGAACTCTACGAACATTATTATATACTCAAGCATTTATCTGCTTCATTTTATCGCATTAGCATCAGGAGTCAATATGTTTGCAGTCAGGTCATGTGCATCAGGATCAGATCTGTTTGCAGTCAGGTCACGTGCATCAAGATCAAGTCTATTTACAGTCAGATCATATGCATCAGGATCAGATCTGTTTGCAGTCAGGTCACGTGTATCAAGATCCAGTCTATTTACAGTCAGGTCATATGTATCAGGATCAAATCTGTTTGCAGTCAGGTCACGTGTATCAAGAGGCAGTCTATTTGCAGTCAGGTCACGTGCATCAGACTCCAATCTGTTTGCGTCAAGTCAAGTATATCAAGATCCAACGTGTTTGCAGAAAAGGTCACGTACATCAGGACCCAATCTGTTTGCAGTCAGGTCACGTGCATCGGGATCCAATCTGTTTGCAGTCGGTGCATGTGCACCAGGATCCAATATGTTTGCATTCAAGTCACATACATCAAGATCCAATATATTTGCAGAAAAGGCCACGCGCATCAGGATCAAATTTGTTTGCAGTCAGGTCATGTGCATCGGGATCCAATCTGTTTGCAGTCGGGGCATGTGCATCAGGATCCAATCTGTTTGCAGTCATGTCACGTGCATCGGGATCCAATCTGTTTGCAGTCAGGACATGTGCATCAGGATCCAATCTGTTTGCAGTCATGTCACGTCAATCAGGTTCCAATCTGTTTGCAGTAAGGTCACGTGCATCAAGATCCAATCTGTTTGCAGTCATGTCACATGCATCAAGATCCAATCTGTTTGCAGTCAGGTCACGTGCATCAGGATCCAATCTGTTTGCGGTCAAGTCGCGTACATGAGGATCCAATCTGTTTGCGGTCAAGTCATGTGCATCAGGATCTGATCCCCGTACAATTTTTACTCACATGCAGACAGATTATTCCCAGATGGGACAGCTCCTGTACATATGGGAGGTGCCTCAATGGAGTCTCAAATTCCTTTGTTGACAATACCATAACAAAACAAAAAAAATGTTCATGCAGTCATTATTTCTTTGATGAATATTCATCAGCGAAAGACAATTAAATGAGTCATTTTGTCATCTGTTTAATTTTAGCATTCAACGACATTATCATCTGCAAAAGTTGTCGTCTGCTTCAGCTCAAACGTTCTCAAACTTCTTGTCAAAAGCGCTGTATGTATCCTGGTGTGACGTCACGTTACTCGGCTCTTTATTTGGATCCAAACCCGTAATTGCAAATAGCATGGCCTTACGTTTAAACCCCAAGTTTTCTCGTAAATTTGCATTGCTCAGAATCACAATTTACGCAATGACTCAACATTTGCATTTTGTTCCTGCAGACTGCGTGCCATGTTGCGGGTTATGTTGAGCAAATCATGCTGTCAGCCCGTGTACTGTTATCCAGACGTGTTGGTTTACCATGCCCCCAAACAACAAAGAAATGACTCAATGTTTGCATGTTCATGTACCAGATTAATTCTTATCCTGCTAATAACGAACTGGCTTGTATTTGCAATCAGTTTGAATCCAGATGAGACACGGAATGAAGCTGCGTCTCATTGGGATACAAGTTGTTAGCCACTCGGACTAGAGTTTATATATTATCGGAGAATGTTTGAAAACCACTAACGGGCTTAGAGCAGACATCAATAGCCATGTCAGGATAAATGTAAAATGTCATTTCTGTATGGCATCCCTCGGTAATATTACATATATACATTAAAACATCTCTAAACCGGAATTCTAAATGAGACGAATTCAGATACTTTTAGGCAGGTGGCTGCTTAATGCAGCGTGATAGTCGTGCAGAAAGCTTCTAGAGGAGTTTTCTGCATGACTTTCGCCCTGCATTAAGCTGCCACCTATCTCCAAGACCGATATGAAAACTAAATTGAACGTCGGTTTAGCGATGTTTTACTGTATTTTCAGAGCTGCTGTAGCTTATTTAACATTCAATACGCTATTGAAGAATGACGATGAACTTTGTAAGTTCAAATCAATGGCAGAAACCGGTTAATATGCGATTTGATTACAGTGCGTTATGAGCAATATATGTATTCACGAGTACGTGTTTTATATCACTGTGTTTTATATCAGTTTGTGTATTTTATATCACTTTTATGGTGTATATCACTGTGTTTTATTGCCACTTTGTGTATTTTATATCACTTTTATGTTTTATATCACTGGGTGTTATTGCCACTTTGCCACTTACAAGAGTCTATAAGCCCTCATGATTAGAATCTGCATGTAACAAGAGTCTATAAGCCCTCATGATCAGAGTATGCATGTAACAAGAGGCTATGAGCACTCATGATTACAGTCTGCTACATGTAAAAAGAGGCTATGGGCCTTCATGATCAGAGTCTGCTACATGTAACAAGAGGCTATGAGCCCTCATGATCAGAGTCTGCTACATGTAACAAGAGGCTATGAACCCTCATGATCAGAGTCTACTACATGTAACAAGAGGCTATGAGCCCTCATGAACAGAGTCTGCATGTAACAAGAGGTTATGAGCCCTCATGAACAGAGTCTGCATGTAACAAGAGGCTATGAGCCCTCATGAGCTGAGTCTGCATGTAACAAGAGACTATGATCTCTCATAAGCTGAGTCTACACTGTTTACTTCACAAGCTGTTTTCCAAAGGTCATTGAAGTTACAGAAGTTTTGCAGAAACACTCGTTCTTGTGAAAAATAGATTCATTCTAAATTCGTGTTTGCACGTGTTCACATAGTGTAGGTTATGGTTACCAACCTACCACAGCATTCCGACCCAACAGGGTGCGGAAATAAGTTTAATCCTTTTACCTGACAGAGACACATTTGATGCCTTCGCAATCAGGGTAGACACATATTCTACAGTTTTTGCCACGGCCAAAACTTCCTGTGTCCACGTGCCATTATAACTGTAATCTAATTAAAAATTCTGAAGCGAGGTGATCCCCCGAAAGCAAAAATTGCAATACATTAAGAGAAAATTGCAGACTCGGTTTTATTGAGTCTGTTCATGAGCAGTAATTGAAAGTGCAACACTGCTCACGCCCCCTAGCACAGGCTTAAGCGGTATTCAATTTTCAGAACAAGAAGTACTGGAATTCATGATCTCGAAGGATCAGAAGGTATAACAACACTGAGAATGAAGTACGGGGCGACGTTTTATGGCCGCCACACAAGCACTTAACACCTGCTGTTGTGAACATTATAAATTCTGAAGCGAGGTGATACCCACATAATATGTATTACTAATATTGCACAGAGAGCTGCATGAGAAGCTGCCCCTTTCCTCCATAAATACGCCTTTATACGCCTCTATAAAAGTCACTTAATGAAACCATTGTGATAAATAGAGCATTTGCTCCTATAGGAGCAAATGCTCTATTTATCACAATGGTTTCAAACTACAAAATTCTAAAAGTTCACTTTTCTCTAGTAAATGCTCATTTTTGGTAGATTAATTCAAAGAGGTTAGGTCTAAAATCAGCCTATGGAGGAAAGGGTTATACATCCGGGATCTAGATCAATACCTGTTAGATCAGTATCCTAGTGTTATAGCGTGTTGATATTCGCAAAACACATTATTACATACTCAATACAAAGTAACATTCGTTTAACTCCTTCTCTGCCAATGTCGCAACTATGATTACTTATGCAAGCGGTTTGGATCCCGATCAGACACCAAATAACTCGGTGTCTGATCCGGATCCAAACTGTTTGTAACGGTGGTATTGCTTTTGAAAGAACATGAAAGGAAATTAAACAAATGAAAGTTGTAGCAGACAACAAATTATTAATTTGGTAGCTATTATCGTAAAAATGACGTCTGCCTCAGTTCGTTTTTCTGAACATATATGTTAA
Organism: Azorinus chamasolen; assembly: GCA_963576725.1. Classification (NCBI taxonomy): domain Eukaryota; kingdom Metazoa; phylum Mollusca; class Bivalvia; order Cardiida; family Solecurtidae; genus Azorinus; species Azorinus chamasolen. Next base: position 34,212,898 of record OY755243.1, on the reverse strand, counting down.
AAAATAGTGACCGGGTTTCTAACAGTTTGGATCCTGAGATGTTGAGTTACTCTTTGTTCCACCTTGCACCATATTATGTGCAGATTTTATCACAAATTTTTCCTTAGCACTATTTAACCCTTTCCCTGTTGTAAATATTTATGTAAGAAAAATGACGTCATGAATATTAATAAGATTTTTTTATAATGGCATTTGAAAACAGGACATTTTGGCTCAGGCAGAATCTGTAGAATTAGATCTACTCGTATATTACACCATAAGCAAACAGAGCAGACCCTGATCAGACGGCTCCTATAGGAGCCGTCTGATCTGGGTCTACTCTGTTTGCAGATGCATCAAAATGCGCTTACATAAAGGGAAGGGTTAATGTAGATCTAGATGAAATGTTTTAAGCAAATGTTTTCTATCGCTTATAAACGACACAGGCCTTGTTGGGTATGAATCATTTCACCTCTTCCGCTAAGTTGCAGTTTCTTGAGAAATATTCAGTCCAAAATATCGACAAACTATTAATGTTTTCTACAATCGATGAAGTCTAGACATCACTGAAATGTTTCCATGGCAACCGTGGCATTATTTCTGCAACTCTTGCAGTTTTGAGGCCATTTTGCCTCTGGTTGGTTTTTAAACTTACGACTGCTATGCATGTCATTTGTGTTTCATGTAAAACGCTAATTTATTGCCTTATCAATATTAGGAAAACTAGACAACTTAGTCTCGTCCATCTCATTCTCAGCATGCAGGATGTATCCAATTGCTCAACTATTACACTGACAGCGTCAAGTAGTTTGAATTCTTTTGAGACACAGAATTAACTGGTGTCTCATCTGCATCAGAAGTGTTTGCAAAGTTAATCAGAGAATCGCTCACAGCATGCTAAACATGAACGCTTACAACGCTGAATTTTCAAATGGACTATTCCGAAATTCAAACAAGTCAAGCTTATGGTTAATACTTAGGGTTTTTTTTCTAAAGAAAAGTATAACATGACAAACAGTGCAGACCCTGATGAGAAGGCTCCTCTAGGGGCCCTCTCATCTGGGTCTACACTGTTTTCAAAGGGCATTAGTGACTCGTGTCCTGCACTGTAAGAGTTAAAGGAGACTGCTTCTGAGGATCATCCATACTAATCGATCGACAATGTATGTGCCTTGTACAGCCAGTCACTACGGGATTGTCGTATATATGACTTTTGCACGACATTAGGCAGCACCTAAAAACAGTAAAAAACAGTAAAACAGAAAAAAATTACTCCATGAATATTCATGTAATAATGAAATCATGAATATTAATTAGATTATTTGTTATAATAGTACGTAAAATCACGTCTATTATCATACATAAGCAAACAGAGCAGACCTTGATCAGACGGCTCCTACAAGGAGCCGTTTGATCTGGATCTAGTCTGTTTACAAAGGCGTAGAAAAGTGTATTTATGGAGTAGAGGGTGAAACCATGCTTTACAATGCAACGTCTAATGGGAATTGTCTAATGGGAATTGTCGTTGTTTATCAACTTGGGTAATAGAATCTGATGTATGTTTACAGATGCGTGTTAAACACTGCAGCACAGGTGGCCTAAATACCAGATGTGTTGGCCAGATGTGTTGGAAATATTGTCAAAACTTTTATATATGTTATAGATATGCATTTTAAATAAAATCCGGTAGGTTGCAAAACGGTTTTTACTGTTATATATCATTCAATGATATGTAATAGTAAAAAGAGTTGGGTTTTTTTGCAGCATACTAGATTGGATGTATTGTACATTTTTCTCGTATGTAAGTTTGACAATATTTCCAATAATTTTGGTATCTATGGTGATAGTTTGCGCACAGCACACGTACACTGCAGACAGCACGTCTCTGACAATATTGCTAATCTGGATCTACACTAATTGTAAAGCTCCGAAACTCATTTTTCTCGTGAGTCGTATGTTCGTTCATCACGTAGACACAAACTGAATGACGTTTGTAAAGATATACGCGATAAATTTAAATTACCATAACGGCTCATGCAGACTTCATTATCAAGCTTATTGGTCCAATAAATGAATAAATCCTAATTAGATCTATGACCCATTAGTATAGTATTGTCATCTTGAAGTGTATTGGGTAACAACGAAACTCTTCAACGTGTGTCACACCAAAAAGTAGTGGACATTTATGAGTACTACTGATGTTTTCCTAATTATGAATACGTGTAAATCCCCCTGTCCTGATCAGTTAACCATTGCCTCCATAAATACGAATTTCTACGTCTTTGCAAACAGAGTAGACCCATATCAGACGGCTCCTATAGGAGTCATGTGATCAGGGTCTGCTCTGTTTGCTTATAGATTGAAATAGAGCTGATTCTATAGTTTCGACTTTTGTGAATTAATTTTTAAAATGGCATATTAACACATGGTATATGTGTTAGTATGCCATTTTAAAGTTAATCTAATATTCATGATGTCACACACTTCTTTCATGAATATTCATAGAGTAGATTGTGAAACCTTTTCACCGTGTGTTTATGTAAAAAATAATAACTTCTCCATCTGGACCCCATTGCTGCCAGCCCCGTGAGTTACTTTACCGGAGGGGACTAAATGATTACTTATTGTTTGTATACCTGTTAAAACTGTGTTTTTCCTCTTCAGTTCTGGGAGGTGATATCGGACGAGCATGGCATCGACCCCACAGGAGCTTACCACGGAGACATAGACGAGCAGCTGCAGAGGATCAACGTCTATTTCAATGAGGCTTCAGGTATAGAGAGTCAAACTTCTCCATAACGAACACACAAAACAAGTCTAAGTAGGTGTCATCAAGACAGGTGGTATCTGAATGCAAGATAAAAACGTAATACAAAAAGCTCCCAAATTAGTTTTATGCAGTCCCACTGCCCTGCATTAAGCAAACGTCTGCTTTTCAAAGACTCGCATGATTATTCATTTAGTGCTCGCTTCAAAGCGGTTTATTAACATTCCGAGAATTAAGTGCAAAATTATGGTGGCTGAATGTTGTGTTGTAAGTGTGTTAAAAGAGATAATTGTCTGAAAATAACTTAATCATATATTTGTCAGAGTCATTGGGATTGACCTAGTTTAGCTATGGAGACAAAACATTATATCTTTGTGTCCCAATTTTCAAATATCCGACCAAAATTGTCTCTTTGTCAGAGTCATTGGAATTTACCTAGTTTAGATGTGGCGACAATACGCGGTGTACATTAAATCATTCTGTCCCAATTTTTTTACATATCTGACCAACACTGTCTATTTGTCATTGAGATTTACCTAGTTTAGCTATGGCTACAAAAAAATAAAGTAGTGTGTCATAATTTTCACGTATCTAACTAATTACTCCAATTTTGGTTGTTAAATGAGTACTCGTACTTAGTACAAGCTGTGATCAATATAAAACGAACCCACAATGCGTTGATGGAAACTCAGTAAAAGAACCCATACTTTCTTTGATATAAGCTCTTATAAAAGTGCTCATAATTTCTGTGATGTCAGCTCTTATAAAAGAGTTTATACTTTCTGTGACGTCAGCTCTTATAAAAAAGCTCATGCTTTCTTTGATGTCAGCTCTTATAAAAGAGCTAATAGGTTTGATGTTAGCTCTTATAAAAGAGCTCATACTTTCTTTGATATCAACTCATATAAAATATCTCATACTTTCTTTGATGTCAAATCATATAAAAGGGCTCATACGTTCTGTGATGTCAGCCCTTATAACAGTATTCACGAACACATTCGTATTTACAAAAATGCTTGTACCCAGATTAGACGCAGACAAACTCGTTGTCTCGTCATTATCCAGACTGTCTGATACTCGGTCAACAGTTTCCCAAACTGTCTGATACTCGATCAACAGTTTTCCAAACTGTCTGATACTCGGTCAACAGTTTTCCAAACTGTCTGATGCTCGGTCAACAGTTTTCCAAACTGTCTGATACTCGGTCAACAGTTTTCCAAACTGTCAGATACTCGGTCAACAGTTTTTCCAAACTGTCTGATACTCGGTCAACAGTTTCCCAAACTGTCTGATACTCGGTCAACAGTTTTCCAGACTGTCTGATACTCAGTCAACAGTTTCCCAAACTGTCTGATACTCGGTCAACATTTTTTTTTCCAAACTGTCTGATACTCAGTCAACTGTTTCCCAAACTGTCTGATACTCGGTCAACAGTTTCCCAAACTGTCTGATACTCGGTCAACAGTTTCTCAAGAACTTGATTGAATAGGAAGAAGTCGAGTTGCACCAACTCCATATTTGGGCAGACGTGTACTTTTACAGCCTATTAACCCATTACCTAATAGGCTATTTTTAGACACAACCGCTTTGAACAGATCTACCGGAAAGGAGCATTTATTACACAAAAGGGGATTTCTAGAATTGTTTAGTTTGGAAACCATTGTGATATATGGAGCAAATGCTCTATTTATCACAATGGTTTCAAAAAGTTACTTTTACTGTGGCGTCAAAAGGCGTCAATATGAGGGAATGGGTTAAACTAAATATTATTTCCATATGAATTAGAAGGGTCGGTTTATAGCGGCATTCAAGGAATAACAGTGCTCGCGTGACAAAAATACTCTAAAAAGTTAGAAATATTTATAAAGAATTTGTAGAGATATTTATAACGATATCTATACTATCGTGCGATAGTATTAACAAATTTTGATTATATTTATTTTTTATGTCATGCATAGACCTGTTTTCATTATTTGAATGTTAGCGTCACTAGGAAAATGCGTCACCAAAGAACACCTTTTACTTGGTTTCAGTTAAACGTTCACTCGATTGCTTGATATTTCGAGCTGTTTCAGCAGAATCTATGTCTTTAAAATCTGAGCAAAAACATGTGTATACTTAGTGTAGTAATACTGGGCAATGTGATGTAAAATCTACTCTATATTTGCAAGAAATTAGAGAAGAAACATAATACGTAAGTCACATTTAAATGAAAACAGCCACGTGCCCTTTTGTGAAGAATTTTAAAACACTTTTGACAAATTTATGTCTGTGCCGTTTTTATTTTATCTTGAAGGGAACAAATATGTGCCACGCTCAATCTTGTTGGATTTGGAACCAGGGACCATGGACTCGGTTCGTTCCGGACCATTTGGAGCTCTGTTTCGTCCAGATAACTTCGTGTTCGGTCAGTCCGGAGCCGGGAACAACTGGGCCAAAGGCCATTACACAGAGGGCGCTGAACTTGTCGACACGGTGCTCGAAGTCGTACGGAAGGAATCAGAAAACTGCGACTGTTTGCAAGGCTTCCAATTGACCCATTCGTTAGGCGGAGGCACCGGATCGGGAATGGGAACTCTTCTGATTAGCAAGATCCGAGAAGAATATCCGGACAGAATAATGACCAGCTTTTCTGTGATGCCATCACCAAAGGTACATGTTTAATCATTGGCGCCCTAGCGACGAAGTCGTGATTATCCGTGTCAACAGTTTGGATCCAGGTCTAAACTTTTTGGATCCAGATGAGACGCAGAGATACTCGGTATCTTATCAGGATCCAAGCTGTTTAAAATTATTGTTGTAGTTTGGAAGAAAAATATCAAATTTTAGAATTATTGCAGACAATAATTTTGGCATGCGACAATGACTTTAAATTTGCAAATTATTAATAAGGAACACTCCGCACTTAAAAAGTGTTAGAACAGTGTCTTGTGATCGGTGATTAGTTGATCACCGACTCGAATATTGCATTGCGTCTTGTGAGAGGCAATTGGTTAGCCACCGGCTCGGATATTGCATTTTGTCTTGTGATATGTAAATGGTTGGCCACTGGCTCGGATATTGCATTGTGTCTTGTGATAGGTAATTGGTTGGCTCGGGTATTGTATTGTGTCTTGTGATAGGTAATTGGTAGGCCCCGGCTCAGATATTGAATTGCGCCATGTGAGAGGAAATTGGTAGGACACCGGCTATGCTATTACATTGCGTCTTATGGGAAGCAATTGGTTGGCACATTTGAACGTTTGTGATTCAACATTGCTATGCGCAAAAGAAATAAAGCGGGGACTAATTGCCGTGACGAAGCGAGATTCAATATACATGTAGAAATTTTACAAGTAGGGTTTCCACTGCTTTGGTTAATGATCTCCTTGTTTGTAATACTAACCTTAATGGCTAAGATACAGACTCTAAGATACAAATTAACAAAACGGATTGAACATTGGTCTATCAAGATCTACTCATATTTTCTTACGTGTAACATTTAAGTACTCTTAATACGAATATTTACTATAGCAAGGGAGATAATGCATTGCTGACTTATAATATCGCTGACCCACATAAGATGTTGTCAGCGACTTTTACAATTACGGTCGTTGCTCTGTTGTATTGAAACTCGTGGCCTCCCTCAGATCTTACTATTGCTCTGGGTACGTTTGACTTAATTGGCTCAATTTAATTTTAACATTGGTTCTAAATTTGTGACTCTAAACCATCAAATACAGTTGTTCTGGAACTTCAAGGGACCAAACAAATTACTTAGAGAAAACAGAGGTCGGGGTTATCCGATCTCTTATCTGATCAATTTCTCAAGTTCACAGCTTAATACAGGTCAAAAAAAAATGCTGGAAGCTCCTGTAGGAGCTTTCAGAATTACTTTAGACCTGCATTAAGATGTCACATGTGTTTCTAGATATGTATAGTGATATATTTTAGAACAAAACTGTACTGTAAGTTTTACTTCGATTTAACTCGAAGTTCGAGCTATTCGAGTTGGAGATATCGAAGTTCGAGCTATTCGAGTTGGACATATCGAAGTTCAACTGTTTAACTAAGATAGTAAGTTGAACATTTTAATACATTTCTCTAAAGTTTCATAATTATGACCAAGTGACCGAAATTTTACATAATTATTTTATTAATTGGTGAAACACTATTGAAATTGCACTGCCTTACTCCGAGTCTTAACCTAATTAATATTTATGATATTATTATTTCTGACACAGGGAAAGGCTTAAGCAGAACTGTATATAAGAGTGCGTACCCAAATACAAAAATCGTCATTTCTCCACCAACCCCTATACCGTGACTACTCTTTAGAATCTTCTTTTCGAGACGATTCTAAAGAGTGGTCACAGTATGGGGTTTGGTGGAGAAATAAAGGAGATATTCTTGAAAATGTTTAAATTTACGCATCTAACCGAACCTCTAGCTTTTATTGATACTTATTTAAATTGGTCGGTCTATTGTGTTTCTTATTAAAACAATGTTTCACTTTGTATTACCACAATAAGGTGTTATTTTGCCTTCCAGGTTTCTGACACTGTGGTTGAGCCATACAATGCAACATTGTCCATCCACCAACTCGTTGAAAACACTGACGAGACCTTTTGCATAGACAACGAGGCTCTCTACGACATTTGCTTCAGGACCCTGAAATTGACCACGCCCACATACGGAGACTTGAACCATTTGGTGTCAGCTACTATGTCTGGTGTCACCACTTGCCTACGATTCCCTGGCCAGCTGAATGCCGACTTACGCAAACTTGCCGTAAACATGGTACCATTCCCGCGTCTCCATTTCTTTGTACCCGGATTCGCCCCACTTACTTCACGCGGAAGCCAACAGTACCGGGCATTAACTGTACCGGAACTGACGCAACAAATGTTCGATGCCAAAAACATGATGGCTGCTTGCGATCCGAGACACGGGCGATATCTTACTGTCGCAGCAATGTTTCGGGGTCGCATGTCCATGAAAGAAGTTGACGAGCAAATGTTGAACGTCCAGAGCAAAAACAGCGCTTACTTTGTCGAATGGATTCCGAGCAATGTGAAAACTGCAGTCTGTGATATTCCTCCACGCGGACTCAAGATGTCGGCCACGTTTATCGGTAATACAACCGCTATTCAAGAAATCTTTAAACGCGTGTCTGAGCAGTTCACTGCTATGTTCCGTCGCAAGGCTTTCTTGCATTGGTACACTGGCGAGGGCATGGATGAGATGGAATTCACTGAGGCCGAGTCCAACATGAACGACCTGGTATCCGAGTACCAGCAGTACCAGGACGCCACTGCCGAAGACGACGATGCAGAGATATACGACGAGGAAGACGAGGGCGTAGAGGAAGAAGCCTAAACACAAATCAATAGGACTTCAAAACATGCGTCTCCTGAAGAAGACTCTCAATAAAAGTGTCCATTTATTCCACAAAATACATATTTATATGTAATACTTTCTATTCTCGCCAAAACACTGAATGTGATGAACATTGTTCGCATATTTTAGCCTTCTGTCTTGTTTTGTATACATTTTGTACAGTGACAGAAATCAAATAAACACTCTCAAGTGTGTCTTTCAAGTTTTATAAAAATGCCAAAATGCTGCGTTTGGACGGATTTTTTGCCGGTGTTTTTTATACAAAACTTTAGTATTAAATAAGAAATTGGAGGCAGTCTAGGCACTGTGTAGTCTTCAATATTTGAATACCTGTATTATCAATCGAAATTGTTTGCAGTAGAAACATATGTAACGCTTTTAAACTGAATAAAAGAAACCATGTCACAGTAGCACTGTAATATTGCAATCAGTCTAGGCAGGCCATGGCCTGGATTCGTCGGAACATCCCACGAAAACAATACAGCATGTTTATATACTGTATGTCATTTGTCGGAATCAACATTACTTTGCTCACTACCACTAAGTCTTTACTCTGTAGAAAGTACATACATTTGTATTTAACAGAGTTGGGAATCAGAGGGGCACGGATCTATTGAAATCTCTTAATTTTCAGCCAAGCCCTATTCTGTTGGTACTCATTTGATTCTGATGAACACCAACACAGTATGCTTTGACTAAGAACTATTGAGAACATCTAAACATCTCATCTAAAGCTCATTTAATGCTGAAGAAACTGATATCTGTCTTTGCTTCTGCGAATCTGTTCTTGCTCTTGACGCAATAAAATAATTATGCATAAACTTTCAAATGGGTTTACATCAAAGTTAGTTTTTTTACGTTTAGTATTTATCACGTGGCTCAAAAATTGGCTTTCAATATGTTCTTGTTCAATGTTCATGTTCTGAAAACAATGATAAACATTATACATAGTTTGGATCCTGATGAGACACCGACTTTGCCTTGTGTCTCATCTGGATCCAAACTGTATCCGATGTGTCCGAATTCTGTGCAAGCATGCAAAGAGTTAATTGGTTGAACACTCGAGAGTTTCCGACTCTTCAGTCATTTTGGGATTGCGTAATAAGAACGTTAAGACTGCTTGTATTTACAGTTTATTTTCCTTAACGCTATACTACATGAATATTCGTGTTAGAAATAGTGATATCGTGAATATTAATTAGATGAATTTTCTAAGTACCTCATGAGCAAACATAGCAGACCCTGATCAGACGGCTCCTATAGGAGCTGTCTGATCTGGTTTTACTCTGTTTGCAAAGGGGTTAAAAGTGTATTTATGGAGTAAAAGGTTAAACTATCTGCGAATAGCCAATACATACAAAGTTGTGAATCAAGAACTATCATGTCATTTAATATCTATAACAATGTACACGAAACAATGTAGAACATGTTTAGGTCTAACTGACATGCACCTTAGTCGCTTCACGTTGAAAAATCGTGACAACTCGATACTCTCCGGTTAGCATGACAAACAACGTTATCTGAATAAAGTCGAGGGAAAATACTTTCGCGCAAATGATGTAGAGTTAGTCTAGGCCTACTGTTTGCACCAAAGACTATAGGTCTAACCAGGGTCAACATCGTTTGTCAAGTTTGATAAACGTTGTAGAATTTCGTGATTATAAAACAGTGTGGACCCTGATCAGACGTACGGCGGTTGTTTCGACTGTCGGCAAAACTGCGAATTGGTCTTGCTCGTGATGTGGCTCTATGGTAAATAAAAAAGTTTGGAGCAAAAGTGACATTCAGTTCATAATAAACATCTGCCTTTAAAATATTGGGTTATGCTATTCAGTACTCATTTCGAATACCACATAAACTGTTCCAAAGCTTGCTGTTCAATGATATATGAAAAGAATTCTTGAAAAATTTATATCAATATTCAAACTAATCTATCACACACATACACAACAGTTTTCAGGACCCCGTTTTCCATGTCCGTCTTTGTTTTAAACTCGGAAAGAGACAACTATTTTCCAATGGTTCCGTGGGATCTAACAATAGTACGTATATACTTTCGATCTATATTAAGCACTACTAGCTTTTCACTGAAAAGTTGAGTGAACAGTCACTGACTTCCCCTTGTTAAATTTTTGAGGACTTTTTTCTAAGATGCACCAAAGTTAATACTTAACATTGGTGCATAATTTGTTTCTGTTGGAATTTGTTTGAGGTTTGGCCTATTTTAAAGCTAATTTGACTGGCCTATTTAAAACGCCTTGCTTATCATAAAGTAGTCGCTATTTAGACGCACCCCGGTTACACACAATGTACGTTGAATAACCGGTAAACCCGGAGGGACCTCAGGTACCCGGCCCCATCTGTCGTATAGCATTTGCCATAGCACAATGTATACTGTAAACCCCCTCTAGACAGGAATTTGAGCAAAGAGGGTTTTAGCTCTATGAAGCCAAGTACCTGCTTAACGCAGGATAAAACTCGCACAGAAAGCTCATTTGAGAGCTCTCTCCGTGACTTTCATCCTGCATTACGCTGCCACAGACTGACATTTCATCCTGCATTACGCTGTCACAGACTTGCATTTCATCCTGCATTACGCTGCCACAGAATGGCATTTCATCCTGCATTACGCTGCCACAGACTGGCATTTCATCCTGCATTACGCTGTCACATACTGGCATTTCATCCTGCATTACGCTGCCATAGACTGTCATTTCAACGTCTGGTTTAGGGGAGTGTCACTGTATAACAGTGACTACAACAGTGACGTTTGATCAAACTAACAAACAATAAGCACACAGTATAACAGATTGTATGCACGTTACATGTATAATTATATATATTTACATTCGCCCTGCAACGTCCTTATATAACCTTATTCTAAAAAGAAAGTTGCATTTTCCCATGAACGTTCATTTCAATACCGGTTTGAGTCGGTTCTCCTTTTCCCAGAATTCCGCTGGACAATTTACTGATTAAAATCTTGTATTCATTCTATATTTATAATATGTGTTTGGGACTATTTTTCATACCATATATAGAGATCCTTGTATATATGGGACGGGAATAGATGATTGACACGTCTTCTTCTTTCACAATTTACTTCTCTCAATTCTATGTATGTATGGGCGTGTTCGGGTATTGGAATACATAAGTAGGTGGAAATTGCATACACTTCGTCCTATAGCTCTTTAAACCCAATTAACATAAATTCCCCATCGTTTCCTTCAGATAGAAACCGGAAAATTAATCAGGGAGAGAGAATGACTCGTCAGATGTCAGATATTGCCATGAACCACAAGGAAAGAAATGTACGAAGATCTGATTCGCATTTTTCATAATAAACAAATACAGTAACAATCCTCTGCAGCGGAATTCTTGCAGAGAATAATTTAGATACTTTCAGGCAGGCGGCTGCTTAATGCAGGATGAAAGTCGTACAGAAAGCTCCTTTAGGAGCTTTCTGTACTACTTTCACCCTGCATTAAGCTATCATCTGTCTTAAAGGAGTGACATTGGTACTTTTTTCAGCGTCCGGTATACAGTGGGTTTACTGTAAAGTAAAACATTTCTACAATAACGTCTCAAATTGTTAGTCTCGTCTTTTAGACCAGTGGTAGCTTAACGCAAGGACGAAAGCCACACAGATAGCTGAGCTTTCTGCATTACTTTCACCCTGCATTAAGCTGTCATCTGTCTTAAAGAGTAACACTGATACTTTTAGAGCGTCCGGTTTAACTTTCAACAACAATTTCTCAAATTGTTAGTCTCGTCTATTAGACAAGGGGTAGTTTAACGCAAGGAAGAAAGCCATAAAGAAATATCTCAGTTTCCTACATTACTTTCTCTTACTATTAAGCACGTTGTCTGCTTTTAAATACATTGTATCGTCTGATCAAGGTCTACACACTTCTTACCCTAAATTTGATGCATATTCATGTTAGGCTCCACCCATTATGAACGTTATATACTAAGTAATTACACTTGCGTCAAAATAAGGAATTCCACTTGCATGGCAAATCTTACAGAACAGGTCTATAATATTTCACGTGCAAACAGAGTTGAACATATCAAACAACTATAGGAGTTGTCTAATTCGGTTCTACACTATTTGGAAGAGTAGCTCCGTTATTTATTTACAAAAGTCTATGTCTTTCCAACTGGCTCGAAAATATTACTCAAAAGGATGGTCACATCACAGGGTTTGATGGAGAAATGGCGAGTTTTGTATTCGCAATACGCCCCGTTGATGGAGAAATGGCGAGTTTTGTATTTGCGATACGCCCGGTTGATGGAGAAATGGCGAGTTTTGTATTTGCGATACGCCCGGTTGATGGAGAAATGGCGAGTTTTGTATTTGCGATACGCCCCGTTATATGCGATTCCCTGAATGTTTAATGCAGAAAGAAAGTCAAACTGAAAACATGAACCATACATATAACCCTGTCATAGTGCATGGACTCAATTTCAGACAACACTGGGCTATTGAATTTTCAAAAATCAGCATTCAGCGGATTAAGCCCATTCTCTCCTACTGACGCCTTTTTGCGCCTCTGTGAAACATGTATTGAAACCATTGTAATAAATAGAGCATTTGCTTCATGGAAGCAAATACTCTATTTATCACAATGGTTTCAAAACTGCACACTTCTAAAATTCTCCTGTCATTTCGGTAGAATAACTCAAAGAGGCTGTGTCTAAAATAGTCTACGGAATGAGTTAACTCTTTGTCGTCATATGTAAATCTTTTGAACCAAGACGAGGTACTGAGTTACTCCCCGTATCACCAGAAGCCATGCTGTTTGACAGGCTGAGTATGATTTGTAAGAAAACTGAATCTCCATTGTGAAACCAGAAGTAGACAAGGGTCTTAGCGGACACGGTTTATTAGTTCCTGTTGACCCCCGCACTCGTAAATGAATCACCCTTCTCAGCACGTGAAAGTGCCTATTTGTAAAGTGCCTATTTGTATTGTTATAATCACTAAATGAATTGCATATTTGTCAAACACCGAGGGAGATCATTCTGAATCGTAAATTAGAATCATAAATGGTCAAACCTTAACATTAGTGCAATCATTTAAGTAGATATATCTATTAAGCTACGTCACTTAAACACTTGTTCACACTCAACATTATCACTAAGTTGACAAGGCGGTCACCATATACATTTACCCTGCTGTAACAACTAAATCTGATCAAACTTCCACATCTTATACTTTAGCTTCGATTAGATCGAGCTTTATACACTTATGGTGACCGAATGCCCAACAGCTTAGCTTCTGATGAGACACCGGGTTACTTGGCGTCGAATCTGGGTCTAAGTTTGACGCAAATTCAAGTCAGATCGCTTTTAACAAGAGAAAGGTTAAGAAAACCTGTTGGTATTAAACTGTATTTGATTCCACTTTGTAGCCCTATTGCTAATCTGAGTCACATTTCGGTTCTTAAAGTACTTAACCCTGGTTCCCTGTTCTATGTTTATTGCAAATTTCAATACTGAATATTCATGGACAAAATAGTTACAATGACATATGGAAGGTAGAACACTGTGGCCATTTTATAAAATAAAGAAACAGATCTATCAAAATCCATTAGCAAACAGAGCAGACCCTGATCAGACGGCTCATATAGGAGCCGTCTGATCTGGGTCTACTCTGTTTGCAAATGCGTGAAAACACGTTTATAAATATGAGGGAAAGGGTTAAGCAGAGCTAGAAGTAAGATGAAGAAATGGTCTTCACATTTTACACTTGCACATTTGTCGTCTGCTATACCTTTTATTCATATATAATGTCTTGCGCATATTTTGACGCATGTCCCTTTGTCGCCTGTACAGGTATAACATTTTACCTGATAATCACGCATTTCTGCAAATTGGCGAACAGAGCAGACCCAAATCAGACAACCCCTGGTACGTTTGTTTGCTTTTTACAGAGATGATTATCTACTGCTTGCAATGACAATAGATTACATGTAATCAGTACATAAACGCAATGTTTATTTCATGTAATAAATAGCCTACATAAACGCAATGTATATAAGTACACACACGCAATGTTTATTACGTGTAATAAGTACAGTATATAAACGCAACGTTTTCTTACATAAACTACAGTTTATTTTCTAGAAAATGTTATGTTTTAAAAAACGCATGAATAAAATTTACTGTTAACATAACACGTTTATATGTACTATTAACATAACACGTTTATATGTACTGTTAACATAACACGTTTATATGTACTGATTTTTTTTTATCTTCAATCATTATATCAAACATGCACAATCGTACATTTCTTTAGAAAATATACACCAAGTACAGTAAAACCTCTCTATAACGGCCACTAAATTGTATTAATTACATGTATTTGGTATTTAGGACAGGTGGTCGCATAAAGCAAGGTGAAAGTAAAACAGAACGCTCCTATAGGAGCGTTCTGTTTTACTTTCACCTTGCTTTAGACCTGCTTTTAACACATAATAATTGATATATTTTAGTGGCCGTTATAGAGAGGTTTTACTGTACATATATCATATAAATTCGACTTTCTTTTACCATGAAACGTGAATATAAATCATCATTGCACTCAAATCTTATATCAAAACGCACAAAATAACAGGTCTTTATCATAAACTGTATGTAGCATGCATTGACTTTACATCAACTGTTCATACAAATTCATATATTTATATAAACAAGCAACCTCACTGAATAAATGACACACGAAGAATGAATAACCGGACTAGCGCCAATAAATCCTAGTAGTGAAATCAATTTTCCTCCATTAACACTTCTTTTAGTCCCATTACAAACAGAGTAGACTCATATCAGACGGTCCATGTATGAGCCGTCTGATATGAGTCAGCTCTGTTTGCTTCTGATATAATATAGAAAGGATTCTACAGTTTCTGCCATGGCCAAAACATCATTAAACATTAATCTAAATATGCATAATGTCCTTAATTCTTACATAAATATTCATGGAGTAATGGGTTAATAGTTTTCTACAAAGTTCACGCGTTACAATTTCGCTGAACTCTTATTCCATGAATATTCATGTAAGAAATAATTACATCATAGATATTTATTGGCTGAACTTTTCTAATAGTACATGGACACGTGGTGATTTTACTGTGACATAAACTATACAATCACATATATAGTGTTTCATAAGCAAATAGAGCCGATCCTGACCAGAGGGCTCCTAAAGAAATATTCCTACTCTGTTTGCGAAGGTGGGTATGGACACTGGCACTTGATCGAAACAGACTATAGTTGTATAATAATAGTTATATCATAGTATATTAATGTACTAGTTGCTATAAATAAACTATAGCCTTTTTCGATCAAGTGCCAGTGGGTATGGAGAGTAAAGGGATAAAACGTATTATACCGTCTAGAAAGTTTTATATGAACAATAATTAACAGATTCTGAACAAGTTGGGCTTATTCATGTACACTTAACACTTTACCGTAACCTCAAGAATATTCATATAAGAAATAATGACATCATGACTATTAATTAGATACATGAACACATGGAGATTTACCGATATTAGAAACTGTCAAATCATATCTATATTATTATTGTATCATAAGCAAAAAGAGCGGACTCGGATCAGACGGCTTCTACTGGAACGGTTTGACCTGGGTCTACCCCGTTTGCAAAGGCGTCACATGGTGTATACATTATTGTATGGAGTAAAGGTTCAACTCTTTTGGCGCCAAATTTCAAATTGTCGTCTGCAATCCATGTTGTGTTAAATCATTCGGTACAATAAGGAAATGAGATAATTAAATGCAAATTTCAAAGGAATAAAACAGATATAGAAATAGAGATTGAGACAAAAAAGTGAAGTCCCTGATCAGACGCCACCTTGAAAAGGTGGCGTCTGATCTGGGACTAAACTAATTTTCTTGGCACATTTATGCGACATTGGCGGTGAAAGGGTTAAAAAGGTATGGATTGTCTGTTGACGTCACAGGTCTTAGCTATACACGTGCAACAAGAAATTAACCCTTTGGCTGCACCCAGTTGTATAAACAGTAGTAAATAGTTTATACAATAACTGACCCAAACGTTACCCCCCCCCCAAACTATAGATAACCAGTATTCTAACTAGTGTTATACAACTGGGTGCAGATAGATACAGATAGATACACAGATAGATACACCCTTTGGTGCATTTTGCAATAGAGTAGGTACCGGTTGATCAGGGTCTGCTCTATTTGATTATGAAACAATATAGATCTAATTCTCCTGATCCTTCCATGGATAAAGACTCCCTTTCTTGAAATGACATAATTAAATGCATGTAGTTAACATTTATGATGTCATTATGTTTATATGAATATTCACTAGGTAAAGGGTTAAGGCGATTGTTTATTTTAGTGCATTCAGTTATTAACATTTCTCTCTCTCTCTCTCTCTCTCTCTCTCTCTCTCTCTTTCTCTCTCTCTACGTTTGCTGAGATAGAATCAGCACACTTCATTAGAACTTACTCTTGCAACAGTTTCTCTTGTACAATAACATAACAGCGCCGTGTGGGACTATGTACACACTGTACGCCCAAAATGGCCATGGGCAGGCTGTCACATTTGTCGATACCCATATCGGATGTTTACAGTAATAGGTTTTTTGTCATGTTTGTAAAAAATAAGTCCCCATATTTGGTAGAACTATATGATGTTGACAAGGACACAGTTTTTAAACGCAGAAAAAACAATGTCGACTTAGATCATAATCATGTTGGAGGATACATCTGATCAAGGTCTGCATGGTTTGTTGTTCCCTAATAATTTCTAAGATATAAACAATATACACAGGCATTAAACCTATACCTGACAGAGGCGCCTTTGGCAGACAGAGTAAACCCAGATCAGATGGTACCTGTTTGGCAGACCAGATGGTATCTGTTTGGCAGACAGAGTAAACCCAGATCAGATGGTACCTGTTTGGAAGACAGAGTAAACCCAGATCAGATGGTATCTGTTTGGCAGACAGAGTAAACCCAGATCAAATGGTACCTGTTTGGCAGACAGAGTAAACCCAGATCAAATGGTACCTGTTTGGCAGACAGGTCAGATGTAAACCCAGATCAGATGGTATCTGTTTGGCAGACAGAGTAAACCCAGATCAGATGGTACCTGTTTGGCAGACAGAGTAAACCCAGATCAGATGGTATCTGTTTGGCAGACAGAGTAAACCCAGATCAGATGGTATCTGTTTGGCAGACAGAGTAAACCCAGATCAGATGGTATCTGTTTGGCAGACAGAGTAAACCCAGATCAGATGGTATCTGTTTGTCAGACAGAGTAAACACAGATCAGATGGTACCTGTAGGAGTCGTTTTAACAGGATCTGGTCAGTTCGTATAAGGTACACTAGAGATCTGATTCTACAGTTTCTGTCGTGGTTCACAATACCAATATAAAACTTTGGCTTACTATCCCATTTGTTCCCACGATCCAAAATATGGGACGTAGGCAAACAGTGTAGACTCTGATCAGACGCCGCATAATGCGGTGTCTGATTAGGCTAGAGTCTACACTGTTTGCTGATACGAATATCAATATAAAACAAAAGGAAATTGAAAATTAAGGCCAGATACCCCTTAGGTTAAAAAAATGGACTAATCCAATATATAAACATGGAAGAATTCACTGGGCGCAAATGGGTTAATACATATTTATGCATACATTATATCTGACATGAATATTCATGAGGAAAACGGTTAATTGGGCAACAGACAAATGTCCGTACCCAAATACTAAAGTCGTCCTATGGTTTGGTGGAGGAATAAAGAGGTTTTTTCTAGAAAATGTTTCAATTTACGCATCTTATCTGGACCACTGATTAATATAATAACTCGTCCGGATAAAAACTAGCTTTGCCAAAGCCTTATTTGAAAATTGACCTTGCGTTATTCATATTCAGGTCTCCAGCCTCGAATGTACATGGAAATCTTCTGTTGATCAATCAGGTTGACCCCCGACATCGACTCTCTGACGGTCGTCTCGCCGTTTAGAATATCACTTAAAACAGCCCCATTAATGTCTAAGTCTTCCATCTGAGACAAGGTCATCTCCCGAATGCCGATCGTTTTGAAGTGTCTACGAACATCAGCTGTTGTAAGCTGACATAGCTCCTGTGGGTCGCTTGGAAAAGAACTCCGTGTAACTTCACAGCTTCCAGAGTCTGTACGCTGAGATTTTGTTTTTCGCAACTTTCTTACGACACACTGCCAGTCATCCCTCTGTTCTCTGCTGGAAGCACACAAAATTCCCTCAGAAACAGTTCTTATCCGTTCAACCTCGCCAACTCTGCGCCCGCTTGGACTCGAATTGAACGAAGCAGTCTTGTCATTTTCAATAGTCGCGTCTGAACATCCACTATCACCAGAATGTGATTCGAATTCATTCCGAATCCCATCAAAATCATTGTCAAAATCTGATTCGCCGTTTCTAGTTTCTGGGTGTTTGTGCTGAGAATTATTAGAGGTGCATTCCGAATCTGCATCTGCAATCACCTGTGTCTCGTCACCTGTATCACAATGCATTGACCCATAATCTCGAGAATAGATACAATTCAAGGCAAAATCGCACTCTAAGCCAACCATATCATTTTCATTTGTTGCTTGTTCACTTTCTTCAGGATTTTTTGTAGTATCTGTAATGAGTTCGTCCAAAGCAGATCCTTCTTGTCCTTGAACAAACTGTGACTCTGCTGTTTCATTTGACACATTTTCATTAGCCAATGGATTTGAATTGCTTTCTGTTGATAGTGTTTCATTTAGAAGCTTGCCAGGAAACATGCCATCATACTGGTTGTTGGAATCATCTGTAATTTGAATTTCGTCATCATTTTTACGAGTTTCTGAATACATATTTTCATTAATGTCTTCAACATTCGTAGGAGACAACTCTAAGTCTTTATCGTACTCAAAAGTCAGATCTGAAATGGATGCCAATTCAGTCGGTTCTCCCCTATAAGACGTTTCAATCGATGATCTGATATTCAAGTCTGGGTGATGATCGTTCGTAAGCGGGCTGCTTTGTTCTGAGACCGAACCACTTGTTCCGATTTGACCGCATTCAATATCAAGCGTCTTGCATATTTCCATAAGAGATTGAATATTTTCATAAATTGGGCTATCGATATCGACACTAGATTCCTCTAGTTCTTCAACAAGATCGCCTTTCAGTCCAACAAAGGACTGAGACATTGGCTTACAACCTTCTGCGAAGGTGTAAGTCGACGGTCTGCGCACTCGGGATGATGCCCCAGCTTCGGAGGCAGTGGTACTTCCCGTTGTGACGGTCCCACGGGAAGAACCAGACAAACTACTAGCACAAGAATCTGTTTTTGGAACATGGTACTCGCAAGAATCTGAAGATGCCCGTTTTGAGTTAACACCATCGCTCATGGACGACAAAGAACCAGAGGACACACCACTAGTACTTGAGGACAGTGGTATCGGTGGAGGAGCAGTCTCCGGAGGATGGGAACTTGGGCGTCGCGAACTCGATATGGGAATGTAATTCGGAAAATCAGAACCTTCGCTCTCTCTTAACGGAGAAATAGTATTAATATACGAGCCAATGTTCGTACATGCCATCGGAGGAGGGCATTCCACCATAGTTGATTGTGCAGCGTCTTTGTCATCTTCTAAATGAATATCACCTTCCATTTCCATGAATTTACCGTTGAATGAAATCCGCGACCCTCTTTTTGTCGTATATGTTATCTCCTTCGTCGTGTTGTTGTTTCCAGAATTCCTCTTTTCTGTACACGTCTCGAACAGTGGAACTGTTAAGTAACTGTTACCGAAACACAAGCTCATCCGACTAGTGGAGGTACATCTACTTGGTCGGAGACTGATTTCTGAGGTCTCTGAAATGTCTGAATGCCGTACGTTCGGTGAGGGAATACTAGGAGTATCGGTTTCCTCTGCATTTTCGTCATTAGTTTCGTCAATACGAGGTCGAAACAATTGTACGTAAGCAGCACTGTTCCTGTCCTGTTCTATATCAGTGTTTTTGATTTTCCCACCTCTCATAGTGAAATTGTAACAAATCTTGATGTTCCTCATATATGTGCTCGCCCTCTCTGCACAGAAATGTTTTGCATTTTGATAGCACGCGTTCTTTCGAAGGGCATCATTTGTGACTGCAATTTTGAAGAAGAGCTCATTGTTCATCGGAATTTCCATAAGAATATTCTGCTTGTTTACAATCGTTGAAGCAATCACTGACTGTTCTATTCTCGATGACTCTGCCTTCATGAGTCCGGTAAATGCACATTGCGTGACTGGAAAACGACCGAACACAAGCTTGATAATTCTTGGCGTTAGTTTCCGAGCCACTATGTCACTCATCTGCATAACATTTTTGGTAGGTTTACCGGATTTGTGCGAAATCTGGTAAAATATACCTTGCTGTTCAAACGGAAGTAAAATATCTCTGTCCGACTCGTCCGTGCACATTAGGAATTTTTCTCGTATGTATTTGGGTTTCCTGAACAAACGCGTTCTCTTTTTAGCCTCACCATATTCCACTTTTTCCGCTGTAAGTGTATCCCCAGGAAAAAAATATTTTTGGTCATGTTTTATTTGGCCCTCGGATCTGTCAAGTATTTGTAGTCCATTGATTTTCTTGGTTCCACCAATCAGGAACTTTTCCGTGTTAGAATTCGCGAGCTCTTCAACGCTAGAGAAATGCGGGACAGTGTCGTCTGCTTTTGTACTTCCAGTCAGTCGTTGTAACACTGCAAACCAACCTGGAAAAACAAACCCGGATAGTTTAACGAGTGTAAGTATGCTATTAGTACCCTTGTCGACATGTCGCCGCAGTAAGAAGTGTCGTTATTAAAAACGTAACTCGCAGCGATAATCTTAGAACAGGAACACATTGTAACCAAATGCATGGGTGTGTATATAGCGATCGTCTTGAATATACAGCTACGACCAGCATTAAAGGTGCAGAAATAGACTCTCGTATTATCTCTAATAACGTTCCGTAGGGGAGTGAGGTCCTTCTCATCCTTTTGTACATACACACGTGGTTGCTTAATGCAGAATGAAAGCAATGCGGAAAGCTCCCATGAGAGTTTTCTGCACTGCTTTCTGTTTGTATTAAGGTACCCCCACCCTGTATTGCAAAAATCTATTTATTTATTTAATGGTTATCTTTAATTTCCTTATCGTTAGTTTTCCCTCAGAAGTAAGGGGGTGTTATTAGAGTTGGACTATTTATTAGGGAGGATACTGCATATGTAATCGAACAGTGTAGAGAGAGTTTACTACATACAAACATCAAGTTACTTGCCTTTGTAATCTTCAGGTATCAGCAATGACTCGCCAAGGTCTTTGTACTTTTCATCTTTGATGTGTAATGAAGATGCGGCAACTTTCTGCAAGAAGCAAATATCAAACTATTCAATGAAACCAAATTATTCCTAGCCTTTATGGCTGTATTTGTCGCAGTATTTAATCACATTTATATGAAATCCTACTCATTTATACGGAAGCTTATATCGACCCTTTGTTATAAAATTCATTTACGCTGAAGCAACATTTCTTATTTATATGTAATAGTTCATTATATGAATTCAATTGTAAATACCGGGTACATTTATATTCAATGAATAAGCTTTCATTTAACTTCTTATTTTCATCCTTCAAATTCAGTAAGAGAATAAATGAGATTTGTTGAATACCCTAAGTACCCTTAGTATCTGGGCACCAAATTCACCTCTCCTTCTGTTTATTAAGCTAATTACCCTTAGTATTTGGGCATCAAATCCCCTCTCCTTCTGTTTATTAAGCTAATTACCCTTAGTATTTGGGCATCCAACCCCCTCTCCTCTTGTTTATTAAGCTAATTACCCTTAGTATGTATTAGGGCATCCAATCCCTTCTTGTCCTTTTTATTAAGCTAATTAGCCTTAGTATTTGGGCATCCAATCCCCTCTCCTCTTGTTTATTAAGCTAATTACCCTTAGTATTTGAACACCCAATTCCCCTCTTATCCTGTTTATTAAGCTAATTACCCTTAGTATTTGGACACCCAATTCCCCCCCCCCCTCATCCTGTTTATTAAGCTAATTACCCTTAGTATTTGAACATCCATTTCCCCTCTCATCCTGTTTATTAAGCTAATTACCCTTAGTATTTGAACACCCAATTCCCCCCTCATCCTGTTTATTAAGCTAATTATCCTTAGTATTTGGAAACTCAATTCCCCTCTCATCCTTTTTATTAAGCTAATTACCTTTAGTATTTGGACACCCAATTCCCCTCTCATCCTTTTTATTAAGCTAATTACCCTTAGTATTTGGACAGCCAATAATATGTACTCTGTTCAAACTGGTCCTTCAGGAGCTGTTTAATCTGGGGTATGCACTATTTGCATAATTTGTCTGTCCGAATATTTAGGACAATTAGAGTATTACTGCTAAAACACCCCAAAATAATTCTCAAATCCCTTTTTTAATTTATTTGGCAAAACATCGAATCACTAATTTCAGCAAATCTGCATAATATTGAAATTCTGTATGAAGAAGGATGTTGATTTCAATATCTTCCGTTTCCCATTTCTTTTTGTACGCATGGCGATACTAGTACACGTGTATAAATCCTAATTACTCCCAGTGTACGGACACCAAATCTACCACTTCCTAATTACCCTAGTATTCGGACACCAAATCTACCCTTTCCTAATTACCCTTGTATTCGGACACCAAATCTACCCTTTCCTAATTATCCTTGTATTCGGACACCAAATCTACCCTTTTCTAATTACCTTGTATTCGGACACCAAATCTACCCTTTCCTAATTTCATCTAGTATCCGAACACCCAATCTACTCAATTCTCTTTTATTTTCTCAGTTTGTATATACATACAAAAAACAAATGGTATCAATTAACACTGGTATCAATTAACACGGGTATAATTAACACTGGTGTAATTAACACGGATATAATTAACATGGGTATCAAAATATCAATTAACACGGGCATAATTAACACGGGTATCAATTAACACGGGTATCCATTAACACGGGTATAATTAACACGGGTATCAATTAACACGGGTATAATTAACACGGGCATCATTTAACACGGGTATAATTTTAACACGAATATCAATTACTTTTTATCCTGCCGAAAAGATATGTCAGCTAGAACCCCGTTCTCTTGTCATTTTTCCGACTCATTCAAGCGTTTGGGAAACTATTGCCGAATTGTCAAGTAACTTGGATCATGTTTCTTTGCAATTTGACAGGTGTCAAACAACCTGAATCCAATTTGTTTGCAAATTTGACAGGTGGTGACCGGTAGGGAGAACGATGGCAATACAGATAAATCCTATGGAAACGTGTGTGTATATATTTCGTCTTGTATTACGTTACCTACCCGGAATTAATAATTGAATATCCATATAAGGGTGGATTTACTCGACAAGTATTCAAAAATCAAACTTCTTACATTCGTGTATAACGCTACAGAAATTTTCAATTGAAAAGAACCGAGTTGTGTATATCAAACACGATGAAAGAAATCATAAATGACATTATCCATATCATGACATTTTGACATTTAAATTCGACATGCCGTTATCCTCTTTTTAAGTAAGTGACATTTTGGTTAAGTCCCCCAAAGTACTGTAAAAGTACTTCTACGAAGAGCACAATGGTGATTGGCCTGTATATAGTTGATATAGAGCACACTGGTGATTGGCCTGTATATAGTTGATATAGAGCACAATGGTGATTGGCTTGTATATAGTTGATATAGAGCACAATGGTGATTAGACTGTATATAGTTGATATAGAGCACAATGGTGATTGGACTGTATATAGTTGATATAGAGCACAATGGTGATTAGACTGTATATAGATGATATAGAGCACAGTGGTGATTAGACTGTATATAGTTGATATAGAGCACAATGGTGATTAGACTTATATAGATGATATAGAGCACAATGGTGATTAGACTGTATATAGTTGATATAGAGCACAATGGTGATTGGCCTATATATATAGTTGATATAGAGCACAATGGTGATTGGCCTGTATATAGTTGATATAGAGCACACTGGTGATTGGCCTGTATATAGTTGATATAGAGCACACTGGTGATTGGCCTGTATATAGTTGATATAGAGCACAATGGTGATTGGACTGTATATAGTTGATATAGAGCACAATGGTGATTGGCCTGTATATAGTTGATATAGAGCACACTGGTGATTGGCCTGTATATAGTTGATATAGAGCACAATGGTGATTGGCCTGTATATAGTTGATATAGAGCACACTGGTGATTGGCCTGTATATAGTTGATAGACAAATTATCTGGTGCCATATTTGTACGGAAAATAAGCCCCTATATACATGTAATAGAATAGGCAAGACGCTTTGATCCAGATCACGCACTGAGCCAATCATAAGGGCGTCTAGTCAAACTATGTCCCAAAGTACTGTAAAAGTACTTCTACGAAGAGCACAATGGTGATTGGCCTGTATATAGTTGATATAGAGCACACTGGTGATTGGCCTGTATATAGTTGATATAGAGCACAGTGGTGATTGGCCTGCATATAGTTGATATAGAGCACAATGGTGATTAGACTGTATATAGTTGATATAGAGCACAGTGGTGATTGGCCTGTATATAGTTGATATAGAGCACAATGGTGATTGGCCTGTATATAGTTGATATAGAGCACACTGGTGATTGGCCTGTATATAGTTGATAGACAAATTATCTGGTGCCATATTTGTACGGAAAATAAGCCCCTATATACATGTAATAGAAAAGGCAAGACGCGTTGATCCAGATCACGCACTGAGCCAATCATAAGGGCGTCTAGTCAAACTCTGTAAATGAACAACCCTGGTTCTGTTAACCCGTTACCTCATAGGATATTTTAGATACCTCTTTGAATAAATCGACCGAAAAGGAGCATTAACTAGAGAAAAGGAATTTTTTAGAATTTTGTAGTTTGAAACCATTGTGATAAATAAAGCATTTGCTCCTATTGGAGCAAATGCTCTATTTATCACAATGGTTTCACAAAGTGACCTTTACAGAGTCGTCAAAAGTCGTCAATATGAGGGAATGGGTTAACAGTGACCTAACTGGTGTTTGAAACTCATTTGGTTCCAGATGGGACAAATTCTCACCAGGATTAAAGTTGTTTGGCACCTTGGTCTGAAGTTATAAAACGTCTGAGTCCATTCTTAAGTATCTGTATTTGCTTCAGTATGATCGCAGACTTAAGCAAGACGTTCTATAACCTCGGGGCTTAATATGTACGTTAGGAACCGAAACTAAGCAATAACTGCTCCAGATCCAAGTCTAAGATGACGTCATTTTTACAATTTGATGATGAGGGTAATTACGTTGGTAATATCAAACGTGTACTTATTTTCAAAAAAAGACGAAATTATTTTTTGCAATGTACACGTTTGCATTGTTAACTCTTTGTTCATTTCGCTCTTGTTCCAATCATTTTATTCTGTTTCTTTCATTACCATCTTTTTCGTTTCTTTTCCGATTCAACATGTATTCCAAGCGTCCATTATAATTTGAATCTTGTAATAGTCATATGTGACTAATGTTTATCTTTCGTTGTGATGAGCAACTGCTTTTGTGAAGTTTTATTTAATAGATACCAAGGAGAGGAATTTAATAAGCTCCAAGCTTTCATTCCAATTCTTCTTAGGAACTATGTATATTTATTTTATCCAGTCACCAGGCTTCTCTAGTGACATAATAAAGGGGGTGCAGATAAACTTAGGTTTATTAGGTTACTTCCGGTAGTAGAAGGTTTATTAGGTTAGTAGATAGGCGTAATGATTCTATAACCATGGAACTATTTTAATTTTCTGTAAATATGCATAAAAATCATGTTGACGAAATAGATCTAACAGAAAATTCACCAAAAGAATTATTCAAATGAGAAAAAAATAATAATAATTGGCTATAGCTGGATTCGAACCCGCGCCTGATCCTACAAAAACCAATTCCAATCACTCTAGAGGCGTCGTCCTTACCGACTACGCCACTGAGGCCACATACAAAGTGATGTTGAATTATCAAACTCTTACAGGGGCGGTGATAGTCATAGACCTAAATATAGCCTGTTTATGAGTGACGTTAGGTCTATCTAAAAATAGAAACTGAGACTACGGAACTCGAATTTGACCAGAGAATATAACCATGTCTGTTTGAAATAACTTACCGACCCTCGATTCAAATCATCTTATTTTTCAAATTTAACCACGTTTTCCCCTCTTGTAATGCAAGTATCGAAACTATTTTCCACTGTGGTATCTCATTAGATCTATTTACGTCTAAATGGAAATGAAAAGGGAGGGATCCGTTGATCGAAAAACCGCATTTTCAATGTAAATTATTTCAAGAGTGTTATGTTTTATGAGTATGAAAAAAGATATTTAACTAAATTGACTGGATAAATCGAATAATAGGTTAGTGCCGTAGATGGGACGCCTTTATCCGACTCGGAGAGAAAACAGTTGAGGCTCGGCAAGCCTCGCCTCAACGTTTTCTCCCCTCGTCGGATAAAGGCGTCCCATCTACGGCACTAACCTATTATTCTCTATTTATGTTGTAAATTACAGAAATAAAATATGTTTAAACTAAAGGGGTGAATATTTCAGCAAAATATATTTAAATATTCACATAATCTAAATGCGCAATCTTGTCTGTTAACGTAAACGTTTAGAGGACTCAAACTGCATTTGCAACTCTTCAGAATCTGGGCCCGTTAATATTATACTGTTTACACGAGTCCGAGTTCATCTTGAAGGATTTGATTGGTCATATTTTGAATGAAAACCAAACAGATTCATTAGAAATAATTCAAAATGAAATCTTAGAAGTTGTATAACAGTGGTGTTCGCACAGCCTGTCTAAAGAAGCCACTAAATAGAGCTATCATACGTCTTGAAAACAGGAAGATTAAATGCAAGATGGAAAAGTACAGAAAAATCACCCGTCAGTTTACTGCAGTGCTTTTGTTCGTCATTACTAAGATAACTGATATTAAAGAACCCTGTGTATATCAAGTGGTCGGGCTAACCCCTTTCCCTGTTCCGTTTATTCCAAATTTCGATATCGTCTGAATATTCATGGACAAAATAGTTATAATGAAATATTGAGGGTGAAGCATGGTAGCCATTTTAGAAACAAAAGAAACAGATCTATCAAATCATGTTAGCAAACAGAGCAGACCCTGACCAGACGGCTCCTATAGGAAAACACGTTTATATGAGGACAAGGGTTAGGGCAAACAGAGTGACCAATATCAGAATCCCCTGTATGAGAAATCTAAATCAGGATCTGTTCTGCATTCTTGTTGAATTATACAATCTGATTCTACAGTGTCTGCTTTTACCAAACACGCATGGTGTTCATCCAATAAATATTCATGATATAATAATTTCTTACATGAATATTCATGAGGTAAAGGGTTAAAGATTCAATGGTAAACTCAAGATCTATACTTGTTGATACTTCAACATGTTGGGACGGTATTGTCAGAACAACGGATAAAGATGCGTTTTCAAATATTTATACACATATCATCATTGTCTCTACCAAACCCTACGTAGTCACCTTTCTAAAGAGTGATCACAACATAGGGTTTGGTGGAGAAATAAAGGAGTTATTGTTATTGAAAATGTTTGATTCATACTGTTAGTGATGTTTACATATATATTTTGTCCTCGTGGGCTTTATAGCTCAATGGAATCATTTGAATAAAACTATCAAACTATGTGCCTCTATATGGTGTAAACCTCTCTATAATGGCCACTAAAGTGTGTTAATTAGTTGGTATTTAGGGCAGGTTGCTGCTTAAAGCAAGGTGAAAGTAAACAGAACGCTCCATTTGAGCGTTCTGTTTAACTTTCACCCTGCTTTAAGCAGCCATCTGTCTTTAACACAAACTGCTTGATGTAATTTAGTGGTCGTTATAGAGAGATTTTACTACTGTATAGAGTTTGGTAATACATGTACAAAAATGTATGTGTCCATTCTGTTTGATACGTGTTATTATTATCACAAATTTATAACCCAGCGTGACAAGCAGTAAAGACCATGATCGTATAATACTGAAAGGGGGTTGTTTGTTAATATGTGTATACACTATGCATGTAATTCATTTTGCAGTGACGTTACTCAGTTCTCGAGGGAAAAATGCAACACCAACGTTACGTACGTTCTATATTCGGCGCCAAATGCAACAACAGAACATTTATTTCACATAAGACTGAAGTCAGGTAGGTAGCTTAATGCTGAACCAATGTAATGACTGAAAGAAGGTAATGACTGAACGCAGTTAATCTTTGAATGGAGGTAATTTTTGAACGAAGATAATGTTTGAACGAAGGTAATGACTTTAAACGAAGGTAATGACTTTAAACGAAGGTAATGACTGAACGAAAGTAAATGCTCAACGGAGGTTTTGTTGAAAACTCCTTTGAAAGAAGTCCGCATTACTGTTGTAATTAAACTGCATTTTTTAAGAGGCAGACAATTAAATTCAGTTTAACCGGACGCCATAGATATGCGTTACTGTCTATTAACTCCTCCATCATTGTACGAGATTGCGTGATGGCCTTTATAAACAGTTTATATCCAGATGAGATGTTGATTGTGAACAGTTTGTATCTAGATGATATCTTGATTAACTAGTTACCTCATAAGGATCTAAACTGTTTGACACCTTGGCTACATGTTTAACTCATTCCCTTATATTGACACCTTTTGGCGCCTCTGTAAAAGCAACGTTTTGAAACCATTGAGATAAATAGAACATGTTGCTCCTATAGAGCAAATGCTCTGTTTATCACAATGGTTTCATAACTACACATTTCTAAAAAAAAATCATTTTCTCTAGTAATTGCTCCTTTTCGGTAGATTTGGTCAAATAGGTTGGATCTAAGAATAGTCTATGAGGTAATGGGTTAAGAGAAATAAAAAAAACAAGGACTTTCACAAATTCAGCAGATGACAATATTTGCTGATAACATATAATTTGCATGATTATTTCCGACGCTTTACTTGATCGAGGCGCAGGTTTACACATTTGCAAACAGAGTAGACCCAGACCAAACAGCTTCAGTTGGAGTTAACTAGTGATGATCTGCTCTATGTGTCTATTGAACGATATACAGTTGAACTTCGAAATCTCGAACTTCAAGGGACCATTAAAATTAGTTCGAGATAACAGAGTCATCCGATTTATAATTTGACCGATATCTCAAGTTCACAGCTTCATGCATTACTTTAGTAATGTTGAAGGCTCCTGCGGGAGCTTTCAGCATTACTTTCGACATGCATTAAGCTGTCACAGGTGTTTCTAGATATGTGTAGTGATACATTTGAGAACAATTCTGCATTGTAAATGTTGGAAGGACCGAACGTTTAGGTCGAGTTATCTCTAAGTTCGAGTTATCCGACTTCGAGATATCGAAGTTCAACTATAGTTTGTCTTCTACCCACCTGTATATTCCTCTTCTTGTACAGCAGTAAGGGTTGAGTGAGGTCGAAGTGGAACTTATTAAAGGGAATAGCGTGTTCACCACAGTCGTACTGTACCACCAGGGGTAGCAAGTGCGAGTCTAGTATTTCCGGTATAGTATAGGTCCCATCCTCAAATTGAAGGTCCGGTCGCTCGTTAGCCAGCTCTGTCGGCTCAAGCACAAAGTTTTCCATGGCTAATAATTCAGTCTATCAAACTTGCTTTTCGTAGATCCATTCCTTGAAATAAAACAAGCATATACTTGTATGAACACTTTACTTATGAACACTTCTTCCCCACCTACGCTTTGCAAACTTGAATCGTTTAATTATACAAGAAACCACCACTTAACAAGCTCATCAGAAGTATATTCATTTATTGTTGAGAATAAGACTGATCCTATTTTATTTCCGTTTGAATTTGTCGTCTGTCATCTGTCCATCATCTAATAATCACAGCTTCATTGTAATTTCCTGATTTCATTTGTAAAAAATATTAAAACTTTTTTTTTTTTTTTTTTAAATCTTATTGACTAAACCTTTGATCTGGAACGAAATATTTCATAAGTCGGTAAGCTTTAACGGCAAGTCTAGTCCCGGCAAAATGCAGCCTACCAGTGGCCAAAACAGGAAATAGATACTTAAACATCCCTTGGCTGCTTAGCCGTTGTTTATTATGTGTCAGACTGATTTTTCCTCTGCTGTGTGGATATTTCCACTTTACACAACACTGATGATTACAATTTATGTGCATTTGGTGAAGTTGTTTTCCGCGAGAAAAAATACTTCTGTGTTCGAAAACAGTGTAAACCGAAACCAGTGGTCTAGTGGAAGATACAGCATATCGAGGGTTTGGTGCAAAACTATTGTAGCTCCTTCACAAAGTGATGGAGTTACAATAGCTTTGCACCATACCCTCGATGTGTATTATCATTATACTACATAACATAACTGCAGTCTTCTGATGACGGTGTGTACTCACATCAGATGATGTGTGCTGGTCTGGGTCTACAATGTTTATAAAACACAGACGATATATTCCCCGGTAGGGTGTCTGTCTAATGCTGGTCTCATCAGCGTAATTTTAATTACAGAATTTCACCAAAGAAGAATTTAGACTTCAATGCAATCGGCTGTACCATGCACGGTGAGGATATGCAAAAAGCTTCTAACGGTACGCTCTGCATGGCCTTTAACCTGCATTAAGCTGTTATCTGTTTGAAAGCTCAACGTTAATACATATTTTAGTGTTCAGTTTAGAGCATACGGCCTGGTCCTGCAGGAATTGAGTAGCGATTCTTGAGTTTAGATACTATACATATTACATCTAACAGTATTGCCCGAATGCAGTAACCCTTTACTCCATGATTATTTATGTCAATATATAATGACATCATTAATATATTTTCGGTTCTTTTTATAATGAATTTATAGTTCCACAAGTAAACAGAGCAAACACTGACCAGACCGTTCCTGCAGGGGGCATCTGATCTGGGTCTATTCTATTTGCAAAAGCGTCAGACTGCGTATTATATACAGTACAGGTATAACAAGCATCGAACAAGAAGCGCTTGAGACCGAACGAACGTATATGGAAGCTTTTTTAAATTAATTTCGTGCTGCATTTAGCTACCACCTGACTATGAAACAGACAATAGTATATATTATTAGGGGCCGCTTTTAACCCCTTTCCCTCATGACGCTTTTCAAGTATTTGAAAACAAAGTAGACCCTGATCAGACGGCCCCTATAGGAGCCGTCTGATCAGGATCTGATCTGTTTGCTAATGGAATCATATAGATTTGATCCTACAGTTTTGTCTTAGCCAAATACTCCATTGAAAATTTATAAAGACGCATTTCTACGCCTCTGTAAAAATCACCTGTTGAAACCATTGTGATAAATAGAGCATTTTCTCCTATATGAGCAAATGCTCTATTTATCACAATGGTTTCAAACTACAAAATTCTAAAGTTTTCTTTTTCTATAGTAAATGCTCCTTTTGGGTAGATTCATTCAAAGAGGTTGGGTCTAAAAATAGCCTATGGAGGAAAGGGATGTGTTAATGAATATTCAATAAGTGACAAATTTATGCATAAATGTTCATTAGGGAAAGGTTCAACTTATCCGGTAATTATTACTGTTAAAGGTCAGATGGATGTTCAGTAGTTATTACTGTTAATGGTCCGGTGGATGTTCAGTAATTATTACTGTTAAAGGTCAGATGGATGTTCAGTAGTTATTACTGTTAATGGTCCGGTGGATGTTCAGTAATTATTACTGTTAAAGGTCAGATGGATGTTCAGTAGTTATTACTGTTAATGGTCCGGTGGATGTTCAGTAATTATTACTGTTAAAGGTCAGATGGATGTTCAGTAGTTATTACTGTTAATGGTCCGGTGGATGTTCAGTAATTATTACTGTTAAAGGTCAGATGGATGTTCAGTAGTTATTACTGTTAATGGTCCGGTGGATGTTCAGTAATTATTACTGTTAAAGGTCAGATGGATGTTCAGTAGTTATTACTGTTAACGGTCAGGTGGTTGTCCAGTAGTTATTAGTGTTAACGGTCAGGTGGTTGTCCAGTGGTTATTAGTGTTAACGGTCAGGTGGTTGTCCAGTAGTTATAAGTGCTAACGGTCAGATGGTTGTCCAGTAGTTATTAGTGTTAACGGTCAGGTGGTTGTCCAGTAGTTATTACTGCTAATGGTCAGATGGTTGTCCAGTAGTTATTACTGTTAACGGTCAGGTGGTTGTCCAGTAGTTATTACTGCTAATGGTCAGATGGTTGTCCAGTAGTTATTACTGCAAATTGTCAGATGGTTTTTAAGTAGTTATTACTGCTAATGGTCAGGTGGTTGTCCAGTAGTTATTACTGCAAATTGTCAGATGGTTGTCCAGTAGTTATTACTGTTAACGGTCAGGTGGTTGTCCAGTAGTTATTACTGCTAATGGTCAGATGGTTGTCCAGTAGTTATTACTGCTAATGGTCAGATGGTTGTCCAGTAGTTATTAGTGCTAACGGTCAGATGGTTGTCCAGTAGTTATTACTGTTAACGGTCAGATGGTTGTCCAGTAGTTATTACTGCTAACGGTCAGGTGGTTGTCCAGTAGTTATTACTGCTAATGGTCAGATGGTTGTCCAGTAGTTATTACTGCAAATTGTCAGATGGTTGTTAAGTAGTTATTACTGCTAATGGTCAGGTGGTTGTCCAGTAGTTATTACTGCAAATTGTCAGATGGTTGTCCAGTAGTTATTACTGTTAACGGTCAGGTGGTTGTCCAGTAGTTATTACTGCTAATGGTCAGATGGTTGTCCAGTAGTTATTACTGCAAATTGTCAGATGGTGTCCAGTAGTTAATAGTGCTAACGGTCAGATGGTTGTCCAGTAGTTATTACTGTTAACGGTCAGGTGGTTGTCCAGTAGTTATTACTGCTAATGGTCAGATGGTTGTCCAGTAGTTATTAGTGTTAATGGTCAGGTGGTTGTCCAGTAGTTATTAGTGTTAATGGTCAGATGGTTGTCCAGTAGTTATTACTGTTAACGGTCAGGTGGTTGTCCAGTAGCTATTAGTGCTAATGGTCAGATGGTTGTCCAGTAGTTATTACTGCAAATTGTCAGATGGTTGTCCAGTAGTTATTACTGTTAACGGTCAGGTGGTTGTCCAGTAGTTATTACTGCTAATGGTCAGATGGTTGTCCAGTAGTTATTACTGCAAATTGTCAGATGGTTGTCCAGTAGTTATTAGTGCTAACGGTCAGATGGTTGTCCAGTAGTTATTAGTGTTAACGGTCAGGTGGTTGTTCAGTAGTTATTACTGCTAATGGTCAGGTGGTTGTCCAGTAGTTATTACTGCTAATGGTCAGATGGTTGTCCAGTAGTTATTACTGCAAATTGTCAGATGGTTGTCCAGTAGTTATTAGTGCTAACGGTCAGATGGTTGTCCAGTAGTTATTAGTGTTAACGGTCAGGTGGTTGTTCAGTAGTTATTACTGCTAATGGTCAGGTGGTTGTCCAGTAGTTATTACTGCTAATGGTCAGATGGTTGTCCAGTAGTTATTACTGCAAATTGTCAGATGGTTGTCCAGTAGTTATTAGTGCTAACGGTCAGATGGTTGTCCAGTAGTTATTAGTGTTAATGGTCAGGCGGTTGTCCAGTAGTTATTACTGCTAATGGTCAGGTGGTTGTCCAGTAGTTATTACTGTTAACGGTCAGGCGGTTGTCCAGTAGTTATTAGTGTTAATGGTCAGATGGTTGTCCAGTAGTTATTACTGCTAACGGTCAGATGGTTGTCCAGTAGTTATTAGTGTTAACGGTCAGGTGGTTGTTCAGTAGTTATTACTGCTAATGGTCAGATGGTGTCTCCAGCAGTCATCTTATCTAGATTCAGATTCTATTTCCAGGAGTATACCATGGACACATGTGGTTTAATTCTTCCATTGTCACGTTTTGTCGTCTGCAAGAATTATCGTCTGCTTCAAATTTTATTTTTTCAGTTTTCTTCTTTTTTGTTTTAACCATTTCCCTGTTCAATATTCATGTAAAAGAATTAATGGCACCATGAATATTTATTAGCTGCTAATAAATAGATCATAGATTCGCCATTTGCATCGCAAGAGTTTATCGAAACCTTATCGAACTCGTAAACCAGCAATTAACAAGAAATGCACCAGTTATGAGCGAAATGCAGTTAGTGAAGTGATGTGAAGATAAAAGGAGTGTCCAAACAGACACAATATTTTAGATGTGGTTTTCCGTTATGCAAGAATTAACCATTGCACCGCTAGACTTAAAGTAAACTATGGACCTTAATACTTCTAAAAAGTAATACAATTTGTATGCAAGTATTGGCGTTATCCTCAGCTATCAAATCATCTTCCGTTTCATTTATTTTCAGAAATGCTGTCAGTTTGCTTTATGGTTGGATCATGATGAGTTTTTGAACGTCTCTCCTAGAGCCTCAATCGTACATAACACAGAGTGGAAACGGTAAACCCTCTACTAGTGCAAAGATCCACCTCACTGGAATTTGCAAAACAGTTTGGATACAGATTAACATGTGTTGACATTGTTTCTCCATATTCTGTCTATTCTCACAGTTTATCTGTCTTTCTCCTCTGTCTCTCTGCTTATGTATGTCTATCTGTCTTTCCTTCTGTCTGTCTATATCTCTGTTTATGTCTGTCTATCTGTCTGTCTCTCTATGCATGTCTATTTATCTGTCTATGTCAGTCTATCTGTCTGTCTATGTCTGTCTGCCTGTCTCTCTGTCTATGTCTGTCTATCTGCCTGTCTCTCTGTCTATGTCTGTATATATGTCTGTCTCTCTATGTCTGTCTATATGTATGTCTATGACTGTCTGTCTGCCTGTCTCTCTGTCTATGTCTGTATATATGTCTGTCTCTCTGTGTATGTCTATATGTGTCTCTATGTCTGTCTATGTCTGTCTATGACTGTCTGTCTGCCTGTCTCTCTGTCTATGTCTGTATATATGTCTGTCTCTCTATGTCTGTCTATATGTCTGTCTATGACTGTCTGTCTGCCTGTCTCTCTGTCTATGTCTGTATATATGTCTGTCTCTCTGTGTATGTCTATATGTCTCTCTATGTCTGCCTATGTCTGTCTATGTCTGTCTATCTGTCTGTCTCTCTGTCTATGTCTGTTTATATGTCTGTCTCTCTGTGTATGTCTATATGTCTCTCTATGTCTGTCTATGACTGTCTGTCTGCCTGTCTCTCTGTCTATGTTTATCTATCTGCCTGCCTCTCTGTCTATGTCTGTATATATGTCTGTCTCTCTATGTCTGTCTATATATCTCTCTATGTCTGTATATCTGTCTGTCTCTCTGTAGATGTCTGTCTATCTATCTGTCTCTCTATGTGTGTCTATATGTCTGTCTCTCTTTGTCTGTCTCTATGTCTGTCTATGTCTGTCTATCTGTTTTTCTCTTTATATATATGTCTCTCTGTCTGTCGGTTTGTCTTTTCACTGTCTCTCTGTCAGTCTGTTTGTATTGTACTGTCTGTCTGTCTGTTTGTATTTGTCTGTCTCTCTGTATGTCTGTTTGTATATGTCTGTCTGTCTCTCTCTGTCTGTTTGTATTCGTCTATCTCTCTGTCATTATCTCTGACCGTTTCTGACTATTTCAGTCTGTCTCTGTCTTTGCCTCTCCTCTGTCTCTCTTTCTCTGTCTGTGTGTCTCTCTGTCTGTCTCTGTGTCTCTGTTTATCTATATGTCTGTATGTTTCTGTGTGTGTCTGTGTGTAAGTGTCTCTCTCCCTCTCCCCCTCTCTCTCTCGCTCTTTCTGTCCCTCTCAATCTCTGTATGTCTCTGTATCCCCCTATGTCTGTATGTGTTTCTCTGTTGCTGTCTCTCTCTATCTTTGTTTCTGTGTGTGTGTGTGTGTGTGTCTATATGCATGTTTGTTTATTTGCCTGTCTGTCTGTCTCAGTATGCCTGTATGTCTCTGCCCCTGTCTCTGTACCTGTCCCTGTCTCTGTCCCTGTCGCTGTCTCTGTCTGTCTCTCTCTCTCTTTCTCTCTCTCTTTCTTTCTTTCTCTCTCTCTATCTCTCTCTCTATCTCTCTATCTCTCTCTCTGCCTCAGCCTCTGCCTGTTTCTGTCTCTGTCACTGTCTTTGTCTGAGTCTCTGCCCCTGTCTTTATATCTGCCCCTGTCTCTGTATCAACCCTTATATCTATATCTGCCCCTATCTCTGTCTCTGTCCATGTATATGTCCCTTACTCTATATCTACCCCTGTCTCTCTATCTCTGTGCCCCTGTCTCTGTCTCTACCCTTAATTCTGTCTCTGTCCATGTCTATGTCTATGTCCCTGTCTCTATCTCTGTCCCTGTCTCTGTCTCTCTCTCTCTGCCCCTGTCTGTGCCCATGTCTCTGTCTCTGCCCCTATCTCTGTCTCTGTCCATGTATATGTCCCTTACTCTATATTTACCCCTGTCTCTATCTCTCTGTGCCCCTGTCTCTGTCTCTACCCTTATTTCTGTCTCTGTCTCTGTCCATGTCTATGTCTATGTCCCT
This sequence comes from Azorinus chamasolen, assembly GCA_963576725.1. Lineage (NCBI taxonomy): Eukaryota > Metazoa > Mollusca > Bivalvia > Cardiida > Solecurtidae > Azorinus > Azorinus chamasolen. The sequence continues at coordinate 34,176,169 of OY755243.1, read as the reverse complement.
GTCTCTGTCCCTGTCTCTCTCTCTCTCTGCCCCTGTCTGTGCCCATGTCTCTGTCTCTGCCCCTGTCTCTGTATCTGCCCTGTATATGTCTCTGTCACTGTCTCTGTCTCTGCCCCTGTCTCTGCCCATGTATCTGTTTCTGCCCATGTCTCTGTTTATGTCTCTGTCCCTGTCTCTGTCCCTGTCTCAGTCTTTCCCCCTGTCTCTGCCATGTCTCTGTTAGTACTATGTCTGTCTCTCTTTCTCTCTCTCTCTATGTCCCTGTCTCTCTCTGTCTGTCTCCCGTCAACCTTATATAACCCAAATTTGCAAATGTTAGAGATAAATAAAACGTGTAAACTTACAAAATTGGATATAACATTTGCCCTTTAAATCTACCAGTCTACTGAATGACTAAATGGGTTGTATGTGAGAAATGGGCGATATATTGTATGCAGACTATAATGGACATCGCACGGGAGGGTTTTTGATTGTAGGTGGCGGTTGAATGAAGAACAAAAGTAATTTATAAGATTTCGTTACTTTAGACCTGCAATACTTAATGACAGCATATACGATTCGGATGCAAAGAAGATTCTTAGTTGTTTTAGTTGAATTTAATGTAAGTTGATCGTGATTGTGTCAGCTAATAACTAACACTCTGTACGCTTTGAAATTATTGTCAGGAAATAATATTCTAGAAGTAGTTTTTACAAAGTAGTGTCAAACAATTACTCAGTTTGAACGGGTGACATTTCACGTGAGATCATCTAGATCCAAACTGTTTGAACGGGTGACATTCCACGTGATATCATCTAGATCCAAACTGTTTGAATGGGTGACGGGTGATATCATCTAGATCCAAACTGTTTGAATGGGTGATATTTCACGTGATATCATCTAGATCCAAACTGTTTCAATGGGTGACATTTCACGAAGTCACTGCTAGCATGCAAACGAATTCAAATCTGTCGAACAGGAAATGTCACATTTCAGATTGTGTCGGTGGAAATGTCATGAAACCGAACTTCTCAGCTGTACATTGTCTACTGAAAAAGACCACTCAAAGTGTACTGTGTAGAAGGTTAAGGAAAGGTCTCTCTCACTGCCACATAGTCAGTGTTGTCTGCTGAAAGTGACATTAGATATCTCCTACAAATGTCTGTGTAGTAGTAGTGGTAGCAGCAGTAATAAACAATGGTGGGAGTTTTAAAGTTGTAGTAGTAGAAGTTGTAATATTAGTAGTAGTAGTAGTAGTAGTAGTTGTTGTAGTAGTAGTAGTAGTGGTAGTGGTAGCAGTAGTAGTAGCAGCAGCAGTAGTAGTAGTAGTAGTAGTAGTAGTAGCAGTAGTAGTAGTAGTAGTAGTAGAAGTAGTAGTAGTAGTAGCAGCAGTAGTAGTAGTAGTAGTAGTAGTAGTAGTAGTAGAGTAGTAGCAGTAGTAGTAGCAGTAACAACGATGATAATAATGATTATATCTATGATAATAATAATAATATAATAATAATAATAATAATTGATAATAATAATAGCAATAATAATGTCTATAATAATGTCAATAATAATAATAATAATAATAATAATAATAATAATAATAATAATAATTATAATAATAATAATAATAATAATAATAATTATAATAATAATAATAATTATAATAATAATAATAGTAATAATAATAAAATTATCATCATTATCATAATCATCACCCGAAGGTAATGATACTACTTATAATGAAGATACTAATAATGATAGAAAAATAATTACCATGAAAACGTTTATGACAACATTAACAACAGTAGTTTCAATAAAACCAAATAGTTACCTCTACATAACTCCTGTACGACTGTAAGCACTGACAACCTTTCAATGTTAACTAGTCTCCTTTTTCTCTCACTTTGGTATAAACACGGTCAACTTTGCTAAATATTAGTAATGAGTATTCATGTGTCTGAACGTCCTTTCCGAAGCACAACGATGCTACAATCAGTACGTACCAAGCTTATATTTCAAAACAAAAGTATAGTCCATTGATGTCTGAAGGGTGGTTCAATTTTCCAACATTGAGAAAAAACAATTTTCAGCTTTAACTTTATTAGAAGCTAAAAATGTTTCAATCGGCGAACGTTTGATATGAGACCATGCAGGGTTCGAAAGGAACTATCCCACTGAGCCCTGGTTCCCTGTACACAGTATGTCGCGTGTGAGCAGGGATACAGTTGTTTAGTTAATTGAGTCCCCTTTGGACCGCAGGCTCGATCCGTTAAGAGTGCTTAAGAGTTATGAAAGATTTTGGGCGGCAATTTACGGGCATTACAGTCATTTAACACTTGAAGATTTCCTGGTGACGTTTTATGATTAATACATAATTAGTTGTTGGATTGGTTTATTTACAGATTTCGCAACAAGATCCAAGGTCCTAGGTGGGGACCTAGGGTGGATGGTCAAATATAAACAGCAATTAGATAGTTTGTCGTGGGAACTAGCATGTTTCTCCAGTCTCAGAAGTTGTTTCTTTTCAACGTTACAATGCTAACAGGCTCGTGCTACATAACCAACTTAGGTCTAATATTTTCTATTTTCTATTTTATCTATAGGAGCCGTCTGATCAGGGTCTGCTCTGTTTGCTTATGGTACAATATAGATCTGATTATACAGCTTCTGTCCGAATCAAAATGTCCTGTGTTCATATGCCATAATAAAAAATAATCTTATTAACCCTTCTCTTGCTGAATTTTAAAATACATTTCTCCTTCTTTACCCATGCCCTGTTGTATAATTACATATACATGTATCTTCACTGTGTACAAGTATTTCGCTGTGCAATCACTGCTGTGGAGTGCACTGGTTGCACAATCAACTTGTAAATAGTGCAGACCCTGATGAGACAGCTCCTGCAGGAGCTGTCTCATCTGGGTCTTCACTATTTACAGGTACGTATATTGACGTGAATAGCAAACGAAGGGTTAATATTCATGACGTCATTATTTTCTAAATGAATATTCATCGGGGAAAGGGCTAATTAATACAGGACGCACGTAGCGCAGAACGCATAGTTAAAGAGAGTTTTCTGCTTAACTTTCGTCTATGCGTCTTCTAGACAATATTTAGATTTCTGTTGATTTGTCGTTGTGGAGAGATTTTTCTGTATGTTCAAATCTTGCAGTCTCTCTTTTTTCCTGTTTCTTATCCCGTCTTTATCAGGCAAGTTTGTATTCTATTTCACCAGGTTAGAAATGGAAAAGGCCATTTCTTTCTAGATAAGTATTATATGGCATTGTGACTATATTAGTCCTCTATCGTTACAACGGCCACGTTCTAGATAAGTATTATATGGTATCGTGACTATATTAGTCCTCTATCGTTACAACGGCCACGTTCTAGATAAGTATTATATGGCATTGTGAATATATTAGTCCTCTATCGTTACAACGACCACGTTCTAGATAAGTATTATATGGCATTGTGAATATATTAGTCCTCTATCGTTACAACGGCCACGTTCTAGATAAGTATTATATGGCATTGTGACTATATTAGTCCTCTATCGTTACAACGGCCACGTTCTAGATATAAGTATTATATGGCATTGTGACTATATTAGTCCTCTATCATTGTGACTATACTAGTCCTCTATCGTTACAACGGCCACGTTCTAGATATAAGTATTATATGGCATTGTGACTATATTAGTCCTCTATCGTTACACGGCCACGTTCTAGATATAAGTATTATATGGCATTGTGACTATATTAGTCCTCTATCATTGTGACTATATTAGTCCTCTATCGTTACAACGGCCACGTTCTAGATATAAGTATTATATGGCATTGTGACTATATTAGTCCTCTATCATTGTGACTATATTAGTCCTCTATCATTGTGACTATATTAGTCCTCTATCATTGTGACTATATTAGTCCTCTATCATTGTGACTATATTAGTCCTCTATCATTGTGACTATATTAGTTCTCTATCATTGTGACTATATTAGTCCTCTATCGTTACAACGGCCACGTTCGTTACCACAGAAAGTGTTGTTGAATTGACAATGTCGTTGTAATGAACAATAACTGAAACAGTAAAACCCCTCTAAACTCCTCTAGGCCCCTCTAAACCCCTCTAAACCGCTCTAGACCCCTCTAAACCTCTCTAAACCCCTCTAAACCCCCTCTAAACCCATCCAAACCCCTCTAAACTCCTCTAGACCCCTCTAAACCCCTCTAGACCCCTCTAACCCCCTTTAGACCCCTCTAACCCCCTCTAGACCCCTCTAACCCCTTCTAGACCCCTCTAGACCCCATAGACCCCTCTAAACCCATCTAGACCCCTCTAGACCCCTCTTAACCTCTCTAAACCCCTCTAACCCCCCTAAACCCATCTAAACCATTCTAAACCCCTCTAAATCCCCCCTCTAAGCCCCTCTAAACCCATCTAAACCCCTCTAAACTGGACGTTGACCTTCTGTATGACTTTCATCCCGCAATTTTTTTAGCAGCCACTTGCCTAAAAGGATCTAAATTCATCTTCACTATAAGTTCGGTTTTGAGGAGTTTTACTGTATATGTTTCCATCCGTCGTGAGTATTGTGAATATTCCGTTATATCGAATGTCGTTATAACGAGTATTCACTGCAGTGAATGTGCTATGCGTATTTACATATTCTTCGCGTAATGCAGAATTCTCCCAAAAGACTTTCCCTGCATTCACAATGAGCAGCCACTCAGTTTTAATGGATCCATTTTGATCAGGAAGTGGTAGTTTTAACTCATTTTATCGTCTGCAAACGTTGTCGTCTGCTACAGTTTTAATTTTTCCTCATTTTGTTTAAAACTCAGTCAAAGTAACGAACAGGTTTGGCCCTGGTGAGACGTCTCATCTCGACATAAGTAATCACAGCAGCGAAAACAGCAGCGAACTACTTAAAGAGGCTCAGGCTCTGACAATGTAAGAACTCCTACATGACTTAACTTATGAATGATGCACTTTTGCTGCATGTCGTAGGCCTACATGAAAGGCACAGTTTCTAGCAAATTATATCTGAGTGAACTTGTAACACTTACATCTTATTCTGCTAGGCACGACACAAACATTTGCAAACAACGTAGATCCAGATGTGATAGACGCCGATTAAATCTGGATCCAAGTTGTTTGACACTCAATCAACAGTTTCTCAACATACTTGAGAGAATCGCAAGTAAGGAAACCTGCCACAGAGAGAAATGTCAGCACACTTCCATTTCTTACAGCAGAATGAAGGTTAAATGGACGGGAAAGAGTCATAAACAGCTTAACTTGGGAAATGTGTGACAACATTATCAAAGCAGTTTGGATCCAAACAGATGTGCAGAGTGTCCTTATCCATACTGTTTGGCACTGGACACTTAACATTTGACAGTGGACAATTGAGAATTTACAATTGACACTTAGCTCTTGGACATAAGTACAATATGATTATTATAGTGTTATGAATTGAAGCAATTGATGTTTTAGCAGAACCCAGCATAAGCTCTTACACGTTTAAAGGTTAACACCTTAAATACCACAGGCAAATCCTTGACAACGTTTGCAAATAGTTTAGATCCAAATGTGACGGCGGACAACTCAACGTCTCACCCGGATAAAGCTGTTTGCGAGTCTGCTCGTGTTTTATTGTACAGAGATTGAAGAAAAAAACACTTTGAAACTTGAAGCAGACAGTAATCTGAGAAGACGAAACTTATTTGGCGCGGTGACATGGTAATGGACATGATTGTCCTAATTGGCTGTGAATGCTCCACTCTGCAGTGTAACAGCTTAAGAGGATATACAGATAATGGTCATAAACAGTGTGTACACGCTTGTATACGAGATCATACAAATTACTTTGCAGACAGTGATGACCGAGATCTCGCTTTCTTGAAGACCATGATCTACACAGTCTGACGCTCCTGGTGCATGGTATTACTTAATCCATTCCCTCCTAGCCTAGACTATTTTTAGACCAAACTTCTTTGAATACATCTACCGAAAAGAAGTATTTACTAGAGAAAAGGAAAAGTAGAATTGTGTAGTTTTGAAACCATGGTGATAAATAGAGCATTTGCTCCATAGGAGCAAATGCTATTTATCACAATGGTTTCTAAAATGGCTTTTACAGAGGCGTCAAAGTGCGTCACTAGGAGGGAATGGATTAATCTGAAAATAGTGTAGACACCGATCAGGTATCGCGCCTCAGACATGATCTCTGGTATGGACCTACAGTTTGCAGAAAAGCTTTTCACAAAGAGCCGTTAACTTGTAAAACGAACAGAGACGAACCAGACGTCGAATCAATCGGCATCTGAATGTGAAAAAGAACTGAATAAACAACACCATTTATTTGCCAGTTCTTCGAAAATATGAAAATTAGAATTCAAAATGAAAGTAAAACCATTCGGAACGGTTAGCCTGAACTAATTGCTTTATTATAAACAAAACATAAGATCCCGTAATATTCTGCACTGAAGATTTACCTTAGCCTATGTAAACTGGAAATATATTTATAAACTGTAGTATCAGGGCATTGTTGAGTATGTATGTCCATAATGGGAAAACACAAATAGAAACGTATAGAAAAGGAGCATAAGAAATAACATTATTCAATTAAACTTCACGTATACGTACAAACTCTCGAACAGCATGTAAATAATGCTTCAAATACTCAAATAAATATCCATAATTCTTTAAAATATTAAACATCAAATGATGAAAATAAAACTGATGATGTCACATGGTGGTGATTGTGACGGTGGTGGCAGGGGTAATGGTAATGGTGGTGATAATGTGATGATGATTTGGATGATGATGATGATGATTAAAATTAGTATTATTATTACTGTCATATTATGGTAATGAAAACTATTTCTTACAGACAGGCTGGCAGACTAATTACAAACTGACAGATAAACAAAAATGGAGATAAATGTATTATACCTCTTTACTGGCACCTCTGTGTTTTTCCAGTTCAGACGAAATAAATATAAACAGTCTGCACATTAGTCCCTTCAGCTGTCAGTAATTGTCCCACTAAGAAACAATTAAAACAATTAAAATTTGTCATACACATGCCCTTTGATTCTACTATTCGTTACAATAGTGATTTTTCTTCCTACAAAAACATAAATACGGAAGTTCAAATAAGATGGCACTGGTTTCCGTAAAAATAGAATTACCGTAAATGGTATGTATACAGTAAAACCAAAACCTGTCTGAACCGGAATTCTAGTAGAGAAGAAATACTTTTAGGCATGTTGCTGCTTAATACAGGGTGAAAATCATGCAAAAAGCTCCTAGAGAAGCTTTCTGCATGACTTTCACCCTGCATTAAGCTGCCATCTGCCTCCAAGACCGATATTTATACCAACTTTAACGTCCGGATTAGAGAGGTTTACTGTAATACATTAAGGTGCTTTTTCATTAGCTTGGCTATTTGTCGATACAGTTAACCGGGCATATGGTAAAGGTACGTTGAAAATCGCATCATCGAGCGTGATATGCCAGTGGAGTTATGGTGTGGTTCCAAAATGATGTCATAATACCTCTGCGCTGTTAGACTGCCTTCAATAGACATTAACGAAGTCTTATGCAAGTAACATAGGCCTTTGCACTATACTGGGAGTGGTGGTCCAGTGGTAGGACGTTAGACTATAATAATAATAATAATAATAATAAAGACTTTATTTAACGAGAGTACTCATTTGGTTATGACCAATCTTCCACGAGGCCCTCAACAGAGAGAAAACATATATACAATTTGTAATGCTTTCATAATAATTTTGCATAAGCACCAACCTTGCACTGGTGATACACAGATCTGAGTTAACCCATAATGTGCTAAGCACGATTTTTTACCACACACAGTGTATACCCAGATGAGCGAGTTCCTGTAGGAGCCCTCTCATCAGAATCTGCATTGCTTGAAATGGGAAATTGAAATTGAAATTCAAAAATCGTTGGCTCTGGTGCAAAAAGGCTGCATGTGGAATTCATAGGTAAATGCAACCCCATTTCACCGAGTTGACGATTTAGATCGATTAGAACTAACGATATCAGTGACAAACTGCATCATGTATATATAGACTGTGTCAGCAAAAGATGACATGGATAAATGACGTCATGAATTTTCAGGCGGTTGAGACTTACCTTAGGACTATTTTAAACACTGGGAATTCCATTAATTAATAGTATACCATTGTCAAGTGCTTATGACGCGAATGCATACGTCATCCATGACCTGAATATATTACTTAATCAGATGACGCAAATCAGACGCCGTCAAAAGATGTTTAACATCCATAACTGATTTCGCCAAGAGCAAGTGCCTGGGCCGACCCCGGACGTCCTCGGGCATTCTCGCGGCCGCGAAAATTCCACGAAAACAACCGAACACGTCCCAAACACCGTCCCCGTACACCCACGGAAGTCGGCGGAAATCCAAAAACCAATCATGGACGAAACACCTTATTCACGAAGCAACGAGTCTGAAACTCAGACTAAAGACTCAGAATGGAAACTAACGCAGCTTGAATAATATTGTTTTGATCAACTTAAGAAATGAGTGTGCCAATATCAGCTGTAAAATAACTATTTATGGCAATTTTCATTCCATTTTGCCAAGGCATGGTTGAGATGTTGGCATATTCTGTTTGAGTTTTGAGTCTAAGTTTCAGACTCAGCGCTTTGTGAATACGGGCCCAGCAGATCCATGCGTAGAATGCTGTACAGAATTACAGATACTGTACACGGATATGTAAGACAAGTAATATCCAAATACAGGTCGAATGTTGCACTAAAATCGGTTTGTTTCTCATCTTCTGTATATAGATCTACTAGAATTTGGCTAGTAAATATTCATCGGAGGAGAAGCAATATAAAATTATGCCCCGAACTACTTTGTCGAGTTTACGAATTAACAGATTTTTTGTAGAATTTTGCGATAATAAAAGAGTGCAAGATTGGTACATTTGCAACATCATATAGATATACATAAATGAAATCAACACCAAACTCATAGTACGATTGAACAGCTCTTATAACGGTATAATAGGTCTGTGTCTTAACCCTTCGCTTGCTACTCGCGTCAATATACCTACCTGTAAATAGTGAAGACCCAGATGAGACAGCTCCTGCATCTCATCAGGGTCTGCACTATTTACAAGTTGATTGTGCAAACAGTGCAATCCACAGCAGTGATTACACAGCGAAATACTTGTACACAGTGAGTATATATGTAATTATACAACAGGCTGAACAGGGCATGGGTAACAAAGGAGAAATGTACTTTAAAATTCAGCAAGAGAAAGAAGGGTTAACATAAAACACTGGCAACAAGACCATTAACAACAGTAGAATACAGCAAACATTGTATGCCCTGCTAATAGGACCCAGATTGGAGTCCTCCGGTCAGAGACCACCCGGTTTGCTACAATATGTCATATCTCACACAAAACAGGCAATCTGTTATAACTCACATCAAGGTACGCTATTAAAAAACCAGAAGATGTGCCACAAACAGTAAAGACCCTGACTATAAATATTTGGCAATCACTTCTCCATAAATCAGGATCCACACCTTTTGCAGAATAAGAACAAAGACAAACAGTGAAGAGCCTAATCAGAGGAACTTCTAAATAACAGTTAACCTGTGAATAAATGTCAAGAATAGGGGTGAAATTGAAACACATGTCTGTTTTGTGAAAGAACTATAATACTGAAGATGTATTAATCGTTTAGCTTTGTCGACTGTAAATACAATTTTTTGAATTGAATAACCGAACTGGCATTTTTCACATGATAAGGCAGGCTGTTCCAAATGGATGATCCGGAATAAATAAACGATTTTCTAAACAATTCAGTTTTAGGTCTAGGTGAGTAGAGTTGAAAGTTAGAAGATGATCTCAGCGTTCTATCATGGATGTTAGAAGTATGAGTGAACATATTTCTTAAGTAATCTGGAGAAAGGTCATTGAATATTTTATATAATAAAACAGCTTTTTGAAATTTTACTCTTTCAGGAAACGTTAACCAGTTTAGTTCATTGAATAGATCTTTAGATGGGGTGGAAAAATCTTTGTCAAGTATAGGTCGTGCAGCTCTTTTTTTATCCACTTGTGAATTGTTACAGTTTCCCCATATAATACAACAGTAATCAAGATGGGGTAAAAGATATATGTTGAAAAATAATTTTCGTATTGGAATAGAAATGAATGATTTAATTCTAGATAACAAAAACAACAACGAATTGCATTTTTTTCAGAACAACGTCGACTTGTTTGTCCCAAGTAAGAGTTTTGTCAATTACAATTCCTAACAACCTTTCCTCGGAACTATAATTTATTATTTCATTGCTAAGTTCTATACAAGGCAACCGGTTTTGAATGCGTTTAGCATTGGGTTTAGATGCAATTATCATCGTTTTGGTTTTTGCTACATTGATAGACATGCGATTTGAAACACACCAGGAGTTAACATTAAATAGATCTTGAGTTAGAGATTCAACAACTTGATTTACAGATGAACTATGAAAAGAAAGTGTGGTGTCATCAGCAAAGATATCAGGAGTAGAATGAGTGGTTGTAAGTGGTAGATCATTTATGAAGATCAAAAATAACAATTAAAAATAAAAAGGCCCTAGAATTGAGCCTTGAGGAACTCCTGATACAACTGGTTTTTGGTCTGAGCTCACCCCAGATACTTGAGTTTGTTGGAGTCTATTTTCCAAATAAGAAGAAAACCAAGAATGAGCACCCCGGTCTACTTTATATTGCTTTAACTTTTTTAATAGTATACCATGATCAACCAAATCAAACGCTTTCGAAAGATCAAGAAATATTGTACCTACAATTTCATTTTTGTCAATGGCAGCAATCCAGTCGTCTAATAGTTTGATTAGAGCAGTTTGACAAGAGTGGTTCTTTCTAAAACCGGACTGCCTAGAGTAAAACAAACTATTTGTTTCAAAATATTCTTTTAAATGAACACTTACATGTCGTTCAAAAATTAAAGAAATTATTGGTAAAATAGAGATTGGTCTGTAATTTGCTTAATCAGTCTTTTTCCCCTTTTTGTGAATAGCTACGACTTTTGAATTTTTGTGGATAAATGCCGGTTTGTAAGCTGTTGTTATAATTTTTTGTAAGCACAGGAGCAATAACGGATGCAGACATCTTAAGAAATCTGGCACTCAGGCCATCAGAACCTGTAGCCTTACTAGTATCAAGTGATTTTAATTGCTTTTCAACAAAAGTTACACTAACTTTGGGAATGACGAAATAGGGTGTATTCTTATGTTTCTCCTCGGTACTGTCTGAAAGAATTCTGGTTTTGTTATTGATATCATGGATCTGACTATTTCTTTGTACTGTTTGAAACACCGAGCAAAAATGATCATTTAAAACATTAGCTGAAATTGATGGATCTGTAATAGGTATTCCGTTTGCATCATCAATATAATTCGTGTGTATCTGTGTTTTAAAGCCAGTTAGATCGTGAAGACTGTTCCAAAGATCTTTTGTATTACGGTTTTTCAATGAAATATTGTTGTTGTAAAATTGCCGCTTTGATTCAGTTATGAGATTTTTAACATTTTGTCTCCAAATTTTGTAATTAATACTGTCCTTCTTCTTATGAAAGTGATCTCTTATTTTTATTGCTTGTAATATGTCGGGGTTCATCCAGCTTGGTTGGTTATTTCTTTTGACTCGTTTTTTTCTTTGAGGAGTATGTTTATCTAAAATCGATTTAAAAATATTTAAGAATAATTCAGTTGAATCGTCAGGATCATCGTGTATATCCACGAGAAACCAAGGTTGGCCTGATAGATCTTCTAGAAATTGATTTTCATTAAAATGCTTCATAGATCTGTAGGTTATTGTTTTATGTACAGGACCTTTCATGTGATTTGACGATATTTTGCGAGTAATACAAACAGGATAGTGATCACTTATTGCATAACATGGTACTAATATATCAGAAATATTAAGAGGAATGGTAGAAAAAACATGATCTATCAATGTAGCAGAATGCAATGTTACTCTTGTGGGGTCATGAACTAACTGATTAAAATGCATTGATTCCATCAGTTCAAGCCAGGATTTAGAATTGTAATCTGTTTTCATCAGATCAAAATTAAAGTCTCCAATGACTATACATTCCTTTTCATCTCATATTGCTTTTTCAGTTATAAAGGTAAAGTCGTTGATCCATTGGACTTTAGACGAGGGTGGCCTGTAAAGGTATGATAATATAAATGGTTTTGAATTAGACTGCTTAATTTCAATACATATTGATTCAACAAAATTTGTTTCGAGGTCGTGTCTTTGGTCACATGGAATTTCATCTCTAATATAAATAACCAGTCCCCCACCTACAGTATTTCTATCTTTACGAAATATTTTGTAGTTGTTGATATTTAATTCATTATTTGAAAAAGTGTCGTTTAAAAAGGTTTCACATACACAAAGAATATCAATACATGTATCTTGTTTTGATAAAAGTAGTTTGATTTCATCTAATTTTGGATACAGGTAGTGAATATTTAAATGAACTATTTTTATACCCCCCTTTTGAAAAAATGGGGGTATATTGCTTTGCACATGTCGGTCGGTCGGTAGGTCGGTCTGTCGGTCGGTCGGTAGATCGATGGTTTCCGAACGATAACTAATAAACGACTTGGCCTAGAATCTTCAAACTTGCTGTGGTGGTTGGTCATGACAAGTAGATGACCCCTATTGTTTTTGAGGTCACTAGGTCAAAGGTCAAGGTCACCATGACCTAAAATGGTGAAATAGTTTCCGATCAATAACTGCTCAAGGGTTTGGCTTGGGATCTTCAAACTTGCTGTGGTGGTTGGTCATGACCACTAGATGACCCCTATTGATTTTGAGGTCACTAGGTCAAAGGTCAAGGTCACCATGACCTTAAATGGTTAAATGGTTTCCGATCAATAACTGCTCAAGGGTTTAGCTTAGAATCTTCAAACTTGCTGTGGTAGTTGGTCATGACCACTGGATGACCCCTATTGATTTTAAGGTCACTAGGTCAAAGGTCAAGGTCACCATGACCTTAACTGGTAAAATGGTTTCCGATCAATAACTGCTCAAGGGTTTGGCTTAGGATCTTCAAATTTGCTTAGGTGGTTGGTCATGACAACTAGATGAGTCCTATAGTTATTTAGGTCACTAGGTCAAAGGTCAAGGTCAGCATGACCTTAAAGGGTGGAATGGTTTGCGATCGATAACTGCTCAATAGTTTGGCCTAGGATCTTCAAATTTGCTGTGGTGGTTGGTAATGACCACTAGATGACCCCTATTGCTTTTTAGGTCACTAGGTCAAAGGTCAAGGTCACCATGCTCTTAACTGGTCAAATGGTTTCCGATCAATAACTGCTCAAGGGTTTGTCTTAGAATCTTCAAACTTGCTGCGGTAGTTGGTCATGACAACTGGATGGCCCCTATTGTATTTGAGGTCACTAGGTCAAAGATCAAGGTCACCATGACCTTAACTTGTAAAATTGTTTCTGATCAATAACTGCTCAAGGGTTTGGCTTAGGATCTTCAAATTTGCTTAGGTGGTTGGTCATGACAACTAGATAAGCCCTATTGTTTTTTAGGTCACTAGGTCAAAGGTCAAGATCACCATGACCTTAACTGATGAAATTGTTTGCGATCAATAACTGCTCAAGGGTTTGGCCTAGGATCTTCAAACTTGCTGTGGTGGTTGGTCATGACCAGTAGATAACCCCTATTATTTTTTAGGTCACTAGGTCAAAGGTCAAGGTCACCATGACCTTAACTGGTGAAATGGTTTGCGATCAATAACTGCTCAAGGGTTTGGCTTAGGATCTTCAAAGTTGCTGTGGTGGTTGGTCATGACAACTAGATGACCCCTATTGATTTTGAGGTCACTAGGTTAAAGATCAAGGTCATCATGACCTTAACTGATGAAATGGTTTCCAATTAATTACTGCTCAATGGTTTGGTTCGGGATATTCAAACTTGCTGTGGTAGTTGGTTGTGACCACTTGATGACCCCTAAAGTTGTTGAGGTCACTAGGTCAAAGGTCAAGGTCACCATGACCTTAATATGTGAAATGTTTTCAGATCAATAAATGATCAGTGGTTTGGCTTAGGATATTCAAAGTTGCTGTGGTGATTAGTCATGACCGCTAGATGACCTCTATAGTTGAGGTCACTAGATCAAAGGTCAGGGGGTCTAGGGGGGTATACATGTTTTACAAACATCTCTTGTTAATCCTTTGTTTCTAAACCATGGCTTGGAACTGTTGTGGCTTTCTGTTACACATTCTTTATAAGTACATGAAAAGTTATCAACTGTACTATGATTATGTATAGAGCATTCATTCAAATTTTCAGAAATCAACTGGGCCTCATGGTTTAAACAATTCATGTCAACACCAGTGACATCAGAATTGGAAAAGTCACATGGATATTGATAGTAGTTTTGTTGAACATCTGAATGAAAGGAAAGTTCTTGAGTATCCATATAGGCCGAGTCACAATTTGAGGTTACCCAAGCAAGCGATGAAGTAGTACATGTCTTTGAATTATCTAGTTCCAGTAAAGATTTGGAACAAACCAGGGATTCTGGTTGTTCAGCAAGTACTGTGGTACTGGCATGAACACCGTGTTCCTGTTGTTGTTGAATTTCCTCCTCCCAGGGTACCTCCCATTGTGAAAACTCGGACAAGTTTCGGCCGACATCGGCGACTGATTTATGCCAAGCACTTTGTTCAAAGCCACACGCATACTAGTGCCAAGTGCTTTTCCTCCTTTAGTATTTAAATGAATATTGTCACGATAAAATGAAGCATCGACTGATCCTTGATGAATAAATGTTGTAGAGTTGTTGAGAAAGTAGTGACCATTCTCCTCACACATTGTTTGTAGAGACGTGTTAGTTTTCTGGATCATGTCATTCAATAGTCTGTCTTTCTTACGTGGCAAAACAGATGACACAATGATTTTCACATTTGAATTCGCTGTTTTAATAGTGTGAATAGCATCTTTGAATTCCTCCGTTATGCTCTCACTACGGACTGCATCGGAAATGTTATTGGTTCCTACATGGAGTATTATTGCATCTAATGTATTGAAAGTACAAAAATGAGTCATGCAGGAAACACCACATACAGAACAAACACTCGCCCGAACAGCAACACAAGGAAACAGTAAATGTACATAAGTAGAAAAAACAACAAGAGACGCACAAAGACAAAACAAACATACAATAGGAGGAAGATGGAAGTACCGCTTTGGAACGGTCAGTGACAAAAGTCACCGGGGGGTTAAACCGGTTTATGGGCGCCCAACCTCACACTTATTCCATCCCCATCCTAAAAGACAAACAGTGTAAATAAACGTATCCCCTCTCCGACTAATCTACAACAACCGCGACAGCAAATACAGTGGTAAAATGCATGTATAACAAAAAAACATTTAATTGAACATACTGTATCCACCTATCGCTAGTGTACTCAATGATTGAGCTGCAAACAGAGTAACTGTAGAAAAGTAATAAAGGGTACGACAAAAATGAAATAGTGAAGTTAGCTGGGTCTACATTCATCATGGATTCTATAGTGTGCTCTATAGTTCTTATCCTTCCTCCTGGGTGACTCTTGATTTTGACACTCACTTCATTGTCTGACATTTTAGCCGAACTCGGGATTTTTGTGATAGAATCACCTGCTATGAATGCAGATTTTTGTTTGATCTGAGCCTGTGGTTTGTTGTAATGATCATGACGGCCGGAGACAACAGTTGGAATTTGTCTTGGTGTTTCAATCACATTACGTTCTTTTTCCGTTGATTTCTGATTGCTTTTGATTGATGTTGACCTAACGGACTGGGACTTTTGTATTTGGCTCTTAACATCATCCAGTTCCTTTAATAACACTTTCTTTAAATCGTTCAACTCACAAGCTACTTTGTTTTCCATGTAGCCTTTTCTATCTTATTCTCGACACTATCTGAAACACCTGTACTTTTCATCAGTTGTTCTAGCATCTTTGTTTTTCTTTCGTAACCGTTTCATTGACTTTCCTCAGTTTTGTAATGTCTTGTTCATAAATTAACAACTGAGCATTTGACTCAGAAAGTTCCCCTTTCACTCTAGACAGTGCACTATCTGTTTTCTCTTTTTCCGAAGAAATGACTCTGAATTTTGATCTTAGTATTTTGTTTTCATTATCTTTACTTCCAACTAATTTCAGTAGACTCATTTTCATTTTTTAACAGTTTTGTCTGTGAAAATAAATCTTTCAGTGATTCTTGAAGTTCTTTGTTTTCTCTCCTCATTCCGTTTAATCTTACATCATAATCATCATTTGTGATAGATTTATCTTCAATCAGTGTTTTGCAAAGAGACTTATCTTTGTCATCGTCACTGTCGGCGTTTGATCTGAAACGCTGCTTGACAAGAGTAATGTCATCATCGTTTGTGTCATTTATCTCCTGGCTTGCGTCACAAGATTTAAACAGTTCCTTAGCAATTGTTACAGTACACTCTTGATTCTTATGTTGATTCCAGGTCCTGGGTGTACTATGGTATCTAGATCTAGAATTACTGCGTTCAGTGCGCATCCATTGTCTGTTGTTCGGTATCTGAGCTGTAGATCGGTAAGCCCTACCACCTGTGCTCCTAATGTTATTTATTAAGATGTAGAAGTGGGCTCTTGTTTTTTGGTTGTGTGGGGGTAGTCATTTCTCCCTTTTTAATCTGAAGCTGTCGATCTACGCGAATTATACCAGGTGGGCGGCGAAAAGCCCACCGCACCAAAGTACTTTGATTACATGTTCACTCATGCGTGACGATTTTTGCGTCATAAAATGTCTTCTCTGACGTCATTTTCGCGAAAACTAGTGACAAAAAGATAAAATGGTTAAGATCTTCTTTGAATGCAATTAGCGTATTTCAGTTATAGAGAGAGTAGATCCATCAAAATTACCTTAAGATTTTTCCATAACCTTGATTTACATAAAATCCATTTTGCTGATAATCCGTAAGAATGTTTTCACTGATTCACACGCGATTCGCGGAGACTGGCATCATGTTAATTTTCACTGTTTTTGCACATTGAAACAATCTGCTTGTCAATCTCTGACAAGGAACGCGCGAAATGAACTTTGTCTTTCCACTTTTTCTAAAAAAGGATCCTCCCTCGATGTAAATTTGAGTGTATTACTAGTTTTGATCGTCCGGTTTTTAAAATCATAACGCTAAGTAAGGGAGGCAACTCTGAAAGACTTGGGATCAAATCCTTCCATCGGACTATCAGAATATTTCTGAGCAAAAACTGTATCCCACGTTTGCTCCTCTCTACCTGGGTACCTTTGAGGGAAATAAAGCTAATGTGCCATGGCTGCATTGGGCGCCGAGTGTTAATGGCCGACTTATAACCCAGTGATCAAGGGATAAATTGTTAGATGTGCATTGTATGTAGTTCCAGACTATAAACCTCACCTTTACCTTTTTAACCCGACTGCCATCAAATGTGTCGCGCCCAATGACACAATTGTCAACGTACAACTCGCCAATAACGTCTAAATACTCTTTGACATCCGTTAAACCTGTAAATAAGATATCTAATCTCGTCGTCTGAGTACATTTTACGCCATCGGCGCATTGGAAATGCATTTGGAACGTGCCTATATATTCAACCAGTTACGATCAGTCTGGCGTCGTTTATTAAATACAAACCCCTGTATGGACGGCGCAGTCGTAATCCAGCTTCACTACTGTATCTAGACTAATTCGGTGATTGTGCAAACCCAGAGTATTCTGAGCAATTTCCATAGCAATTCTAAAGTGATGACGTAAATGAGCGAGGCGTATGTACGCGTCCTGACGCCGTGTTGTTACGCAAGGATTGTCACTTCTTGCCTAAGTCGATATCGTTGACCGGTGAACCCCGAGTACTCTAGCGACCGTCATTTGGCTGTTTCCATTAAGCAGCATCCTGACAGCATTGGTGTTGATTTTCAGTTAAACGTGACAGTCTAAGATTTAGCAAATGTAAGTTTTAATATTGCATTAGGTATCTTCTGTGAAAAAAATGAACCGTACTCTAATAATAATTTAGTATCCGCCACTATAAAAGCAAGTCATACCTCGAGTAACCATTTCCATCGTGAATATTCTTGTAATGTCAACGTGAATACCAACAAGCTATATTTTGTGTCGCCTGGTCTGCGCGAGTCCGGAGGATTTTCCCGTGGTCAACGCGGACTTTGACTGGTATAAAACGTTGTAATAACAAAAAATCTAGGTATTTAGTCTATTTACCCAATTAGTTTTGCTTTTAATGATAAAAAAATAGGTTCTAAAGTACTATACCATACTTTTAACACATAACCAACACCCCTCACCCCTCTTAAACTAAATTTTCTTGTCCGCGTGGTCCGGACGACTTTTACATCCACCGATCAGCGTTGTCGTTGTCGTTGTCGTCGTTGTTGTCGCCGTCGTCACACTTCTTGTCTGGCCTGTATCTCCTGTTCCACTGGTGCCATTGAATTGAAACTTTACACATGGAACAGACTTGATGAGAGGAAGTGTCAGGCACAAGGTCCACAACTCTAATATCAGTATTTTTGGAGTTACATTTATTCCCCTTTTTTCATTTTTTGTCCGGCCAATAAGTCCTGATCTACTGATGCCATTGAATTCAAACTTCACTCATGGAACAGGCTTGATGAGAGGACGTGTCAAACACAAGGTCCGTTTTTTTAGCTGTTCCCCCTTTTTCATTTTTGTCCGGCTAATAAGATACCATTGAATTTAAACTTCACACATGGAACAGGCCTGATCAGAGGAAGAGTCAGGCACAAGATCCATAATTCTACCATAAGCTTTTTTTGGAGTTATTCCCCTTTTTCATATTGTTTCCGGCCCTATTCTACTGATGCCATTGAATTCAAACTTCACATATGGAACAGGCCTGGTGAGAGAGGAAGTATCATGCACAAGGTCCATAACCCTGACATCAATACAGTTAAACTTCTATAAACCAGACACGGTTAGGGACAGCTGAAACATCTGGATTAGAGGGGTATCCAGTTTGGAGGGGATTTCTATTTCCAGCCCTTTGGTAAGTTACTATGTATTATTATTTTGGAAAACCAGTAGGCTTAAATGAGATAACTCAGATTTCCTGTTATTGGTTTACTTCAACAGTTATCATTCTGAGTGTAAAAATGAGGTATTAAGATACATATGCCACATTGGGTCAGTGGTTGAAGCTTCTCAGTTCCAATTTTGAAGTCTGTATCTTATCGCCATGGTATCAAAGATCAAGGACATATCATTTTGACCTGTTTGCTTGTCTATTTACAATTTTAACCAGGGATAAAGAATGACCATACGGTTTTAACTAGTAGAGATTCATGTTTCATGATGAGCACGTGCATCTCATTGAAGCTGCAACCTGTCTGTTGTATCAGGTAAGGGTCGTGTCTCAAGGTCAGAGGTCATATTGTGACGTCAATGGAGACGCTAGGGACATGGTGTTTTACGAGTGCACCTTCTTTTCTATTGCATTATTTTGTCTACTCTGTTGGTGCACTTTGTTCTTTAGTCTCATCATTATTTTGTCTACTCTGTAGGTACACTTTGTTCATTAGTCTCATTATTAGTTTGTCTTAGTTCACACTTCTTATACATAGATCATGCTCCTAGTTACGTAGCATCGTAGCTGGATTTATGTTATACCCATATACATGTATACATGCACTGTGATTGTGTCAAGTTTTAAATTGGTGGGAAAAGGGTCAGTACGGAGGCAGGCAACACAGCATCTTGGTTTTGTCTGTTTTCAAATGTGTCGAAAGACATCTCCATGAGGGTTTACACGGTGGCGGTATAGTACGGCACTTATGTCCATTTTAATATTGTATTACGATCAGCTGTGGTCATGTAAAAAAATTGCAAAACACTTTAGAGACTGCAGTGACTTTGTAATAAATTCATTTATCGACATTTATCGACAATCGTGAATCTTCAAACGTTATTGGTTAAATTGCGAAAATATGTGCAAACAGTTTGAATTCAATTAAGCGAGACGCCGAGTAAGGGAGTTTCTCATCTGAATCCAAACTGTCACTCCCATTCTATTTCTAAAAGAAATGAAAAAGAAATATACACATTAAAGATTAAGCAGACAACAGGTTTGCATATGTAGAGTAGTACATTAGAATCAAAGAGTTGATACTCTGATAGTATGTTTAAAAGAAAAAGAAATAATGATACAGATGACAGCTTTTTTCACACACGAGATTTATTGGCTTGCTAACAATTAGCTTTTTGTCTGTCATGGGCGGGTCAGTGACCGCCTTGGCAAACAGGTAGTATCAAGATCAGAAGCGAAGTAACTCGGCGTCTCATCAGGATTTAAAACTTTAGTGATTGTGATTAAGATTTAAATGAAAGACAAGAAACTTCAATCAGACGACAACTTCAGCAGACGACAATTACATCTGGCGTATTAAGAGTCATTGTATATCTAGACGTAACAATCTTTTGTCTATAGTCGGCGGACCAGAAGCAAATATTATTCAATATTACGACGGTTCTGTGCAAAACGATTGCAAATGCACTCTAGTCATGATGAGCTTTGCAAATAGTTTGGACCTATATAGAACACTGTGTTACATGGCGTCTGGTCAAGATCTAAACTGGTTGGCACACTGCATGGTCACACTTTTCAGCAGAAATGAAAGAATAGATAACAGAATTTAGTATAATTTTAAAGAACAAAGTGACATTTAAGGGAGACGGTCATTCAGTAAAGGGTTATTAATGTGTAGTGATATAGTTACAACAGTTTTACACTAAACTCTGAATCATGGGTGGAGTAAATTACTATATAGATCATTACACAATACACCTGTCACTCCGGGGTTTGATCAAAGGATCATTGTTCTAAGGCGCTAGCTAATCAGTTACAAAAAATAATCACAAAGCTATCTAATGCACCAAAGAACGACAATAGTCTATATTTCAAGGTGCGTGGCTCCAAACTGTTGTTCATTAATACATGACTACGGCAAAAGTGCATACGTATGGAGATAAACTGCAACCTTTATAACCGACACGTGCAAGTTCTCCAGACACGATCTTTTCATCGCAGAAGACAATATGGAGTAAGACGCAGCTGTGATCATTAAAACAATAACATTGCTTCTCCATTAGTTAATCAGTGAATACCCAAAATGAAGTCAGTCAGTGCAAATATGTGACACCATGTGAATTATCTTGTACACAAATACTTATTTTCATAAGTATAGATATTAGGAACAGCAGTAGGAGAAATGGCGCCAATGGGTTAACAGGAACACTTCCGGTCTCCGAATGATGTCAGCGAGAGTGGACGAACTACGGGCAAGGACTTCTCGCAAGAAAAAGGTCTTAAGTCGTTGTGTTTTATTTCATTAGATTTACTGTTGATGTGAATTACGATTGTACAAAATGTACTAGTGCGGTGCTATTTATTATCTTCTTCCTTTTTTATTCTCCAGTTTCTTCTTACTCGTCTTTCTATTCTTCCTTTTCTAATACTATACAAATATAATTGTTTCGCTGTCAAATATTGAAAATCGTTTCTTTCAATTTTCATGTTTTAAATTGTCTTCAGTTTTCTGTAAAAAGAAAATGATGTTTAATTCTTAAACCTTGTCAGGATAGTACAGTGTGCACACCATGATGTTTAATTATCAAACCTTGTCAGGATAGTAACGTGTGCACAGCATGATGTTTAATTCACAAACCTTGTCAGGATAGTACAGTGTGCACAGCATGATGTTTAATTCTTAAACCTTGTCAGGATAGTATAGCGTGCACACCATGATGTTTAATTCACAAACCTTGTCAGGATAGTACAGTGTGCACAGCATGATGTTTAATTCTTAAACATTGTCAGGATAGTAACGTGTGCACAGCATGATGTTTAATTCACAAACCTTGTCAGGATAGTACAGTGTGCACAGCATGATGTTTAATTCTTAAACCTTGTCAGGATAGTAAAGCGTGCACACCATGATGTTTAATTCACAAACCTTGTCATGATAGTAACGTGTGCACAGCATGATGTTTAATTCACAAACCTTGTCAGGATAGTACAGTGTGCACAGCATGATGTTTAATTCTCAAACCTTGTCAGGATAGTAACGTGTGCACAGCATGATGTTTAATTCTCAAAGCTTGTCAGGATAGTACAGTGTGCACAGCATGATGTTTAATTCTTAAACCTTGTCAGGATAGTAACGTGTGCACAGCATGATGTTTAATTATCAAACCTTGTCAGGATAGTAACGTGTGCACAGCATGATGTTTAATTCACAAACCTTGTCAGGATAGTAACGTGTGCACAGCATGATGTTTAATTATCAAACCTTGTCAGGATAGTAAAGCGTGCACATCGTGATGTTTAATTCTCAAACCTTGTCAGGATAGTACAGTGTACACAGCATGATGTTTAATTCTCAAAGCTGGTCAGGATAGTAAAGTGTACACAGCATGATGTTTAATTATCGAACCTTGTCAGGATAGTAACGTGTGCACAGCATGATGTTTAATTCTCAAAGCTTGTCAGGATAGTACAGTGTGCACAGCATGATGTTTAATTCTTAAACCTTGTCAGGATAGTAACGTGTGCACAGCATGATGTTTAATTCTCGAACCTTGTCATGATAGTAACGTGTGCACATCATGATGTTTAATTCTCAAACCTTGTCAGGAAAGTAACGTGTGCACAGCATGATGTTTAATTCTCAAACCTTGTCAGGATAGTAGCGTGTGCACAGCATGATGATGTGTAATCCTTTAGGTGATGATTATGCTTGTAAGAAGTAATTAATGCATGATGGGTATCAATTAACATATTAATTATAATTGAATTATGAAAAGGAAGTCTTTGACTGTGGCAGCCAGTTACTGTCACTGGGTTAGTTTATTTATATCAACACGTGTACAGCATTGCTGCGTAGTGCATTTGACAAAGACTCTCCACGTCTCGAAGTTCGATCTCAACACCCGACTAGTATATTTTCTCTAGGAGAAACCCCGGTTACATTTGGCGCCCAACGTTGGGCCGATAGCAAATTGTTCTTCATACCCACAGAATTTCGAGACGAATTCCAACTTATTTGGGGAGTATTGTCAATGGGTGTAGTTTATCTGTATCAACACGTGTACAACAAGGATGTGCAAGTGTGGATACAGATAAACTACACACTGTGATATTACTAGTCTAAACAAAATCTACCAATAAGTGTAAACATATATCAAAACAGATTGGATCCAGTTGAGACGCCGAGTAACTCGGCATCTCACCAGGATCCAAGCTGTTTGAATAGTAGTCAAACGTTTCTAAAAAAAATGAATAAATCGGGAATCACTGAAACTTTCAGCAAATCATAGATTGTGCAGACATTAGTCAAGGTGGGTGGTTGGGCGTTTAAAAGAAAGAAAAAACTCCAGTGACCAAACAAAGAAAGCAAGAACTCAAGTGCCCAAACAAGATTGACTGTAAGCAACCTTTTTCCTTCTGTTTTAAGGTATCTAAAGAGGAACAGAGCCATGAAGACTGGCTTTCGAGACGATTGTCAGCTTATAATTATTCTCGAGACGCTAGACTGGAGGCAATGATGAACTACCCTCAACGAAACCTTCTTTATCGTAAGCATGTTGACATTGACAAACGTTACGAACGCACAACTAAGTTCTATAAAATCTGCCAAAATTCTTGTCATAATGAAAGAAACCGGCAAATAAGAGACACGGAAGAGAAATTCACAAAACTCTTGCAGCATACATTCCAGTCAACTCCAACGAAGACACAATCTCTCGTCAGTAGCTATAACAAGTGGATGTCGAGAAGCTTGGATCAAGACGAGTTCGATAAAATCTTCGACACTAACATGCGCGCACTTGAGTCATCGAATGAATTCTCAAAACTCATCAGGCAGTCTACTTTCACCACTGGTCAAGCCTCGAGAATGAGTTTTATGCGTCGAGAACCAAGTCACAGGAGTCATAGTGCCAATATAACAGCGAAACAAGTGGACGTTAAAAGTCCGTTCAAGAACAGTAAACCAACTGACAGACTCCATATAGCCTCAACAAGCATGCACTGATACTCTCATTTCTATGCTTTATTCAAAAATACCAGTGTCTAGAAACATAGAATAGGTTTATACCCATTAGAAATCACCAACAAATTCTTAGGCTTAATACTCAAGAATACAGTAAAAACCTTCTAAGCCAGAATTGTAAACAAAAGAAGAAATTACATATTTTGGGTTTGGCAGCTTAACGCAGGGTGAAAGTGGGAGACTTCCATCCGGCATTATGCAGCCACATGCCTAAAAATATCTAAATTCTTCTTTACTTAAATTTCTGTTTAGAGGGGGTTTACTAACTAAACATATATAAGTGATAAATACATTTAATGTAGACTAATGCATGTATAGGTGCATTGTACTTTCATGTTTGTTTAAAATCGACTTACATATATATGTATAAAATTATATGTCCATATTCTAGTCGTATTAAAATATATAGGCAGTCTATTACTAATACAAATGAGTATAAGTGTAATGTCTGGTGTGGTACAGAGTACAGACCGGTTTAAGTGTAATGCCTGGTGTAATACAGAGTATAGACCGTTTTAAGTGCAATGCCTGGCGTGATACGGAGTACAGATCGTTATATAGAGAATCTTTCTAACACCTGATCAAGGTCTTTACTGTCTGATGTTACATTTCCATGATTTAAATTTCCTGTGTCAATATGCAATTATAAACAAGTTCCTGCGGTCATTTCCCTAATATATGAACCTTTGGGTAAAAGGTTAACTTATGTTTGAAACATTGCGTATTTTCCGTTTTAACAAGATGAGTTTGACTTGTTTTCATGACTTTACTGAACAAATGTTTTACGCACAACAACTTAACACTAACACGCTACATGTATTTAGCACGTCGTGTATGAGCCCTGCTATGCCAAACCATGTAGCCCTTTACATCGCAAACAGTATTGACAGTCAGTGTCTGATCTGTCTACATGGGTTGATCTAATAGTGAACAAAATACTATAGCTGGGGATGCATGATGTTTGAAACATCGCAACTGATCTGGATCAGTACAGTTATAACTTTCCAAATGTTGGATAAACCGCTCGCTCCATGAATATGCATGTAACAAATAATGACATCATGAGCAATTATTAGATTTCTTGTTATGGTACATGAACACGGGGAGATTTGGCCATAGCAGGAATTGAACAATCAAATATGTATCATTTCATAAACAAACAAAGCAGACCTTGATCACACGGCTTCTACGGGAGCAACCTGATCTGGGTTTATTTTGTTTGCAAAAATAGGCTCAATTATGGTGTAAAGGGTTAAGTGTATTGGGGCTCAACAGTGTTTAGTATAAGTTATACAGTAGAACCTGTCTTTACCGGTCATAAAATGAGGTCTAATAATGGGTCTATGATGCTGGTGGTAGCTTAATGCAGGTCAAAATGCAGAAAGCTGCTATAGGACATGTCTGCATTATTTTGTCCTGCGTTATGCAACCACTCTTTTAAGCACTCCTATGTTCAATAAATGAATGGCCGCTTAAAATAGATTCTACTGTAGTTCACTTAGAAGAACGTTTGAACAAAATTACACAAAATGGGCATTATAGACTTATTTGTTTAAAATTCTGATATATAGCATATAATCGACTACGATACGGTGAATGCACTGTGTGTGTTTATCCATGTTCGATGGGGAGATTGTATGGACCCAGTGTTCACACTACACTCTTGACGCATTCAAACACTGTGTTGTCGTTTCTCTTCAATCATCAAGGGAAAGTACTGAGCCAACTAATTTCTTTAGATTTTTGAGAGTTAGCCCCCTTTGTTTTGTTTTTGTTATTTTAAACATTTACTAACAAACTAGGTTTATAAAAACATACCAAAAATATTGATGGTATCATTTTATCTTTCATGAATATAATTATAGGAGGTAAAGAGCCAAAGCGTTAGCAAAGTTTTCATATTAATTTGCAATACAGCAAAACCCCTCTAAACCGGAACTTTAATAAGTTTAGTCTTTCATGCAGGTGGGTGCTTAATGCAGAATGAAACTCATATAGAAAGCTCCTTTAAAACTGCATTTAATAACCACCTTTATCATATAATCTGCCTTGTGGGAGTGCCGTAACAGAGTGCCGTAAATCGCAAAAATGCTAGTGCATTTTTATGCAAATTGGCAATCGTTGGCCAATCGTAGCGCTAATTTAAGCATTAACCAATTGTAGCGCTCCATGTGTGTCGTCCCTTATATTACTACGCTGTTTGTAAGGAATGGCCGAAACAGTCGTCAGCTATAGCCTGTTCCATTTTCTATGGCTTATGTGATAAAAAGAATCTCACATTCGTGTTCGTCACTCGTTTACTATAATGAATATGACACTCGCTAAAGCTCGTTTCATATTATTATGGTAAACTCGTTTCATAAAAACAATTGGTAATGAACACTCATGTAAGATCCCCTATGTCTGAAAGATTGATAAATTGACACTAATTGTAACGTCCGGATTAGAGGGGACTACACACTAGTGTCCCATTGCCTGGTGACGCGGGTCAATACGGTGCAAACTATCTAGACATAATTACATACGTCAAGTTACCATGGAGACCTGGGACTAACACACAGATTATTAGTTAAATAATAACTGTTAGCACCCTGCACGTGAATTATTAATGAGCTTTGCAGAAAGTGTTGATTCAAGTGAGATAAGAGACCTAACGTCTCGTTAACCCTTTCCCTTATACAAACGCCTTTTCACGCACTTGCAAACAGAGTGTACCCAGATCAGACGGCTCCTATATGAGCCGTCTGATCAGGGTCTGCTCTATTTGCTTATGACATGGCATAGATCTTAATCTATAGTTTTTATCAAAGCATACAATTTCTTTGAAATGTGTACATTATAAAAGTGTGCTTATAACTATTCACGTCATTGTTTCTTACATGAATACTGATCAGGGAAAGGGTTAATATAACCAATACCCGGACCGGTTAATTACCCTGTTGAATATTCATGCAAGACATAACGACATCATGAATATTGATTAGTTGAAATAGTTAAATAACAGATCATTTATACATGTTTGTGTTTGGTATTAGAAGTAGTTATAATTTCATAAGCAAACAGAGCAGACCCTGATCAGACATCTCCTACACCAGCCGTCTGAACTGAGTCAACCGTTTTTTGCAAAGGCGCGAAAAGATGTTTGTATGAGAGAAAGGAATAACCCTTGAATATTCATGACATACTCGAACAATTCTGAACATTAATTAGCTAATTATTTTATATTCTTATATAAACCAAGTGAATACACACCTATGTCAAATGATATAGAATCAGATCTAAGATAGTATATACGCACAAGGACAGGTCCAGGTCAAACAGCGCCTATAGGGGCCTCTGATCTGCATCTACTCTGTTGACAAAGGGGTCAAAAGAGGTCCTTATTAAGTAAAGGGTTAAAGTACGTGTACGTACCGAATCGAAACAACCAACACGTGTATCAATTTGAAATTGTATAATGTGCCAAGAATTTCTTCGAGACAGACAATCCGACAAGAATAGCAAGTAGCAATGATATTCTAAAATACATGTAGTTTAGTCATATTGTGGACCGCGAACCAATCTTAGAGGTGACAAACATGTTAATTGTTATACATGAAATCTATGCAGTTCTGCGTTAAAGTATATAATAAAGAAGCTTTCACTGCTGGTAACACTTGCTCCATGCTCTTGACGAATGTATAACAGAGTAGACACTCTGATGATCTCGTTTTGAAAAGAAACTGGAGAAAAGTCTATGGCGCCTTATAAAAGCAGACAATAATATTAGCTGACATAACTTACTTAGCAGTAAAACTCCCTCATTCTTAGAAAGCAGCATACAGTAAAACCTCTATATAACGGCCACTAAATTGTGTTGATTAGTTGGTATTTAGGGCAGGTGGCTGCTTAAAGCAAGGTGAAAGTAAAACAGAACGCTCCTATTGGAGCCCTTGCTTTAAGCAGCCACATGCCTTTAACATAAATCTTGATGTAATTTAGTGGCCGTTATAGAGAGGTTTTACAGTAAGAAGTTCACTAAATGTACAATGTAACCCATCTAAAGCGACCACTTAATGAATACACACGGGTATCTTCAAAAGCAGGTGGCTGTTTGATGTATGGCGAACTTTCCTATGTGAGTTTTCTGCACAACGCTCGTCTTGCATTAAGCTACTACCTGCCTATATGCCCCATAATTAGACCTCGTGTTGATGGTCACTGGAGAGAGGTGTTAATGTATGATCTCTTCTAAAGTAGAACATAGCCTATGCGGCCATTCACTTAATGAACATACAGAAAACGAAAAAGCAGGTGGTTGCTTAATGAAGGGTAATGCAGAAAACCTTCTGCATTACTTTTGACTAGCATTGAGCTATCATCTGTATACCTATTTTTGATGACCACTTAAGACAGGTTCTACTGTATATTAAAGCAATGATTGAGAAGCATCCATCCATTCTGTTAAATACTCTCTCACATGGTCTTGAATAAAACAGTACAATGTTTAATTACATACAGTGAAACCCCTCTATGGTAACCGCTTCATGAATAAACAAAGGTTTTTAACCCTTTTGGCGCCGAATTACTAATTGTCGTCTGCAAACCACTTTCGTTAAATCAGTCGGTTAAATAAGGAAATGAGATAAATAAATGCAAATTGCAAAGGAATAAAGCACAGATATAGAAATAGAGTTTGAGACAAAAAGTGAAGTCCTTGAAAAGGCGGCGTCTGATCGGGGACTGCGCTATTTGTCGTGGTACATTTTTGCGACATTGACCGTGAAAGGGTTAAAAGTACTTAGTTGCTTCATAATACAGACACCTTTTCATCCACTTGAAAACAGAGTAGAACCAAATCAGGCAACACTTGCAGATGTCATCTGCACAGGGACTGTCCTGGTTGCATATGCCAGAGTACATACATGACTGTATGTACATGTAAATGTCTCTGTTTATGCCATTATATAAATCTGATTCTGTAGTTTATGTAATGGTCAATATACCATATGTTCATATACAACAATATAAATTACATGTATTTCTTACATGTATATTCATGCCGGAAATGGTTCAAACAGAATTAGATTTCATTAGGGTGACTGTTGAAGAGAGGCTTTACTTCTCAAATGAAATGACAACGAGGCAGCACCTTCCAAAATAAAATTAAAAAAAAGTTGCACTAAACTTCATAAACATTTGCTTGGGTGAAGTCCCAAGTTCTAGCTCACATATACACACAGTGTCTCTATTGTGTCACAACTCTTCCAGTTAACACATATGTTTACAAAAATGGTGTCACAACTCTTCCAGTTAACACATATGTTTACAAAAATGTATCTATATGGTGGCATAACTCTTCCAGCTAACATATGTATGTACAATGTCTCAACGGTGTCATAACTCTTCCAGCTAACATATGTATGTACAATGGTGGCATAACTCTTCCAGATGACATATGTATGTACAATGTCGCAATGGTGTAAAATCTTCCAGATCACATGTCTACCGGGTCTCAATGGTGTCATAACTCTTCCAGATCACATGTCTACCGGGTCTCAATGGTGTCATAACTCTTCCAGATCACATGTATACCGAGTCTCAACGGTGTCATAACTCTTCCAGATCACATATCTACCGTGGCTCAATGGTGTCATAACTCTTCATGGGATAATTTTTAAATGTTTTGCAGGGCGATGACTACGACATTACCAAATGGGTCGGAAAAAATAAAATAAAGAGTTGACTGGCCAGCAGCTGAAGGAGATTTAAAAAAGAAAAAAATATATAACAATAGATATTACTAAGCTCCTAGCGATATCTATATTATTTCAAAAGCAAACAGAGGAGACCCTGATCAGACGGCTCCAATGGGAGTCATCTGATCTTGGTCCACTCTGTTTGCAAAGGCGTAGAAATGCACATTTATGGAGTAAATAATTACTACGTTTGTCAGTTTAAGTAGCTACCCTAACACTGCTATAGAAACCATCGTTGTATAAATCATAGCCGTCGAGTTGTAAACATGAGTCTGCACGGCTCTCAAAGTCAGCCATAGTCATCTTGCTGGTTCCGCTCCATCAAAGCTATATACCCCGCTACGCCCCACTATCATTTGTAAATAACCAGCGTTGTATAAATCATAGTCGTTGAGTTGTTAACATGTTGAGTCTGCACGGCTCTCAAAGTCAGCCTTAGCCATCTTGCTGGTTCCGCTCCATCAAAGCTATATCTCCTGCTACGCCCCGCTTTCATTTGTAAATTATTTAGAATCAGTTTTGATTGCAGGATAAACAGTTTATAAAGCCGTCATTTGTTATATGGGAATATGATGAATTCAATAATTGGTCATTAAGGACTGTTAATGACACGCATAGCAACCTATCTAACCATGGAATAAGTGTTATGTACATGTACAGTAAAACCAACAACATTCGAAATTTACTCAAATCAGGTCTAGTTTTGAATCTTTAAACCTTTTCTCCGTGAATATTAATATAAGCTATGACGGTTAATTAGATCATATTTTATAATGGCATAGGTGAACATTTAGCCATGTAACTCTAGAATCAGATCTATTTTATTTCATAATCAAACAGAGCAGGAGCCGCCTGATCTGGATCTACCTTGTTTGCAAAAGCGTTAAATTGCGTATATAATGAGTTAAGAGTTAAGGCAGGTGGTAGATTAATGCAACACCAAAGTTGTGCACAAAGTTCTTCGTTTATTGTGACTCCTCGTTTAGCCATGAAAGGCTTACCGCACTAATAGTAGAAACATCACAAACACTCGCGATAGATCATTCACTTAATTCCGATCGTCTTGGTGTCTTTTTCTTTTTTGTTTTCACGTGGTTGTTTGGGATTATGTCAGGGAAGTGATTTGAGCCCTGTGGGGCTGATCCATGGATTAACCACGTCATAACATAGTCTTTTGACGACATATTTTTCGGCAAAATTGGTTTAATGGCGGGGTATTGGTCCGGTATTTTCACATTTATGTCAAGTTTTGTGTTTTTGCGCTGAGCATTGTGACTAGGGTTCTGTTGGACAGTAATATTCGTTATCGGATGATGTTGCAAGCGTCTGGGCGACTTCACATTTACATGAGAGTTTGTAGCGTAAATGCTCTCCTGTCCTTTTGGCTTATCTCGCTTCGTGTGGATAGGGCAGGGGGCAGCACGTATTTCCGGCAATATATGTGCGGGATACTCGGTATTGACCGTGTTAGCTTTAGCAACTGTTTCAATGACGTCATCAGGAAGTTCGCCCACGTCGTCACCAGAGTCAATACTCCTGAAAAGAAACAATATCGATACAATGATAAAATTAAAACGTATTTTTCGTAACTGTTACTGAAATCCATAGGTAGAACCTTATTTCATACGGCTATCTAAATATGTAGAAAGTGTCGTGCTCACTGCTGCAGGATACCAAATAATTCATTGTTCCATAGGATCCATGTAAGTCAATTGCCTCAGGTGTGATTGAATCAACATACGTACATTGTTAAAAGCTGAGAGCTAAGCAATTAAAGTTTGAGAATAGTGTTGACTCTCAAATTGTTGACCAACTTGATTTGTGTTGAGTATATTCCTTTCAAAATATTCTGACGTGTGTACATATGAGGTTTGCTGAGAATGCCATACTTTCAAACATTGCTGACGCAGCAACTTCGTTTTAGTTTCGGAGAACGCTGGTTACTAAGATAGTTATTCCTACTAGTTAAGTATTGATTTAACACTTTCGGTGTCAAATTTCTAATTGTCGTCTGCAATCATTTTTTTGTTAAATCAGATGAGACAAATAAATGCAAATTTCAAAGGAATAAAGCACATATATAGAAATAGAGATTGAGACAAAAAGTGAAGCCCCTGATCCTTGAAAATGCGGCGTCTGATCTGGAACTGCACTATTTGTCGCGGCGCATTTATGCGACATTGGCAGTGAAAGGCACACATGTATACTAATACATGTACATGGTGTATTAACACTTTATTCCATTAATACGCATTTTCACACATTTGCAGAATAGATCAAGACCAGACGGTTCCTGTAGGAGGTGTCTGATCAGGGTCAGCTCTGTTTGCTTATGAACTTATAATAGACCTGACTCTACCATTTCTAGCAATACCAAAACGTCATGTGTACATGGGCCATTAAAAAGTTCAATTAATAAGTTTTAACAATATCATTATTTCTAGCATGAATATTCAACAGGAAAATGATTAAAAAAAACAACGAATACGTTCTAAGATTAGCATATCCTTTAGCGAAAACATATATCTATCGAATAACCATTGCACCGGTGCCATTTGAAGTATATAATGGAGAAATTCCAGTAGTAAAGTAAATATGGACAAAGAGGGGCAAGCACCTAACACCCGAATCCTTGTCCTCGTAAAGTATCGGAACTGCGGATAGCATGCAGAACTTCCGCCATCGCACCTGTCGCTTCATGTCACACTTGTCTCAATAATACTACTGAATTGTGTATTAAACGGACTGTCATTAGTTTTCGCTGTAGTGTCATAAAATCACAACCTGAGATTATACAAGTAAAAGGCTGGTTACGTGTCCTTATGCACGAGTATCTATTATCGCATGTATTGTTCGGTTTAGATTATCCCTTTACTCAAGGAATATTCATGTAAGAAATCATGAAGACATCATGAATATTAATTAGATTATCTTTTTAAAATAACACATGGACATAAGAATATTTGGTCATGGCAGAAACTGTAGAATCATATCTATAATTATAATACCATAAGCAAACAGAGCAGACCCTGATCAGACGTCTCCAACAGGAGCCGTCCGATAAGCGTCTACTCTGTTTGTAAAGGCGTAGACATGCGTTTTTATGGAGTAAAGGGTTAAACCAGTTTTAGGTACTGGCTCATTCTCTTCCAATTCGATTGTTAACAGTCAGTCTGATACAAACGAAGTGTATCCAAGAGAGGAGTTTAACTCTTTACTTAATTAATACGCCTAAAGTTGCAAACAGGGTAGAACCAGATCAGACGGGGGCTACTTGAAGTACAGGAGTCATCTGACCAGGATCAACTCGGTTCGCTTATGGAATAATATAGATCTGACTCTTAATGTTTACCAGGGCAAACACTTTTTTGTTCATGTGCATTAATTAAGCTAATTAATAATCATACATCATTATTTCCTACATGGATAATTATGGAATAAAGGGGAAAATACAGATTTCAAAATGAAATAAACACTCTAAAAGTTAATGTACATGTACATTTCCTGTTTGATGTACATGTAACATGATTTCCTTTTATTTCATCGACTCTACATGCCGATCAAACTAAATGTACTCTTGAAAACACAGCCGGTTACTTGTCATGCTCATATTACATCATCAGATTGATATAAACATTAAATACTTCAATGTTCAATTCAAAAACTTGTAAAATCTCCAGACACCCCTGCATTGTATATGCAATTACAGTGTCGCTATGTATATTACATCCAGTCCATGAATATTATTACACCGCTACATGTATATCACCGACT
Organism: Azorinus chamasolen; assembly: GCA_963576725.1. Taxonomy (NCBI): domain Eukaryota; kingdom Metazoa; phylum Mollusca; class Bivalvia; order Cardiida; family Solecurtidae; genus Azorinus; species Azorinus chamasolen. The sequence continues at coordinate 34,142,492 of OY755243.1, read as the reverse complement.
CATTGTAATCGAAAGAATGTTGTCTCTTGAAGATTCCACTCTCAGCAGGTACAATCAAATTGTTTAAAAACACACACATTAAATGCGTTAATAAATAATTAACACCACAACCGAATTAAGTCGCGTGGCTTGTGAAGAGACATGTCAACCAAATAAACAAAGTAATCCGAACATTCCAAATTCTTAAAACGCACATTGCTCTGAGCTATACATATATGTTCATTAGCTGTGTCTATGATTGACATATACTGTTAAAGTGCTTACACACTTATTAGTTCCATTGTTTTTCCCTTTCTACCGATCAATCACAGCGTGGTAAATCGATATAATATCCGCCCTGGCGAAAATATAATTTCATTCCGCCATGCCAACTTTGGTATGTCGTCTTTTGCAATTCTGTTTAATCTTAAAAGTGAGTTCTGCAAAATATGCATTCTGCTTAACCCTTTCCCTCATATAAACGTGTTTTCACACATCTGCAAACAGAGTAGACCAAGATCAGACGGCTCCTAGAGGACCCGTCTGATCAGGGTCTACTCTGTTTGCTAATAGAATTTCAAAGATCTGTGTCTTTACTTTCTAAAATGGCTACAATGCTCCACCTACCATATTTCATTATAACCTTTTTGTCCATGAATACTCAGTAGGTATTGAAATTTGTAATAAACACAGGGAAAGGGTTAAGTTGTCGAAGAAACATATTTTCTATTTCCTATAAGATCCAATTTAGCTCCATTTAACTCTTTCGTCTGCAGATAAATTCCGTCTGCTAAGGCCATCGTCCGAGTCTGATAAATGTAATAAATACAAACTAGCTTAATAATTATAAGAACAATAAATGTTTAGACCCTGATGGAAAATGTAGAATCACACCTAATTAGCCTATAAGCAAACGGAGCAGACCCTGGTCAGGCGGTTGCTATAGTAGCCGTCTGATCTGGATCTACTCTGTTTGCAAAGTCGTTAAAAAGCATGTCTATATAAATCGTTTCAAGTGGAGCAACTTTCATCTGCTGCAAAAATATCGTCTGCTTCATTTTCTAAGTGTTTGTTTCTTTCAAGTCTTTAAACAAATAGACCCTGGATGTCAAACAAACCCTGGATGTCAAATATACCCTGGATGTCAAACAGAACCTGGGTGTCAAACAATTGAAATCCTGGGTGAGACGCATCTAATCTGAATACAGACTGTTAAAAAAGCTTACCACAAAGATTACAAATCTTATAAAAACATCACATAAGTTAATTGATTTTTTATTCCATAAATTCGCCTATACACGCCCTTGCAAACAGAGTAGAACCAGATTAGACGGCCCCTATTGGAGCCGTCTAATCTGGATCTGTTCTGTTTGCTTATAACATTATATAGGTTTAATTATTTAGTTTCTGTCATGGCCAAAGTTCCTGTGTTCATGTACCATGATAAAAATTAATCAATTAATATTCATGACGTCATTATTTCTAACATTTACATAACTATTCATGGAGTAAAGGGTAAAACTTCCGTTTAGATATGCACTGCATCACTAGCTGTGAATTACTTTAGCCTCTTTTCAATACGCGAACACTTTCAAAATAATCCTCTTACTATACTTTCTCTTTTTTTTTTAATTTAAACCGTTATCATTAATATTTCAAACTCGTCGTATTAAACGAAATAATCCACTTACACACAAACGATGCAATCCGCATTAAATCCTATCTTGATAAATGGCTCTTCGCTCATTCACTGGTAACTTTAATAACCTTCAACGTGATTTATATTCTTACCATGTCGACAAATTGTTGCGTTGCTTTGGTTGATTAAAATAAGGAAAGAAGCTGTATTTGGCACAAACTTACATTTCTTCAATAAGTCTTTACCTGATGAATAATCATAAAAGAAATAATGACATCATGAATATTAATCAGATCATTTTAATAATTGTATATGGACAGAGGAATGTTTGGCCAGGGCCGAAACTATAGTCAGATATGTTATAATTAAATAAGCAAACAGGACAGACCCTGATCAGACGGCTCCTGCAGGAGTCTACTGGAGCTACTCTGTTTGCAAAGACACCAACCCTTTCGCTGCCAAACTCTGTCGTCTGCTAACTTTGTCGTCTGCTACAAATTTTCATTCTTTTGATTTTCTTCATTTTTGTTTCAAAAACATAGTAACAGTAACAAACAGTTTGGATCCTGATGAGACGCCGAGATACTCGGCGTCTCATCTGGATCCAAACTGTTTGCATAGGTAATGACAGATCCGGCATTGGCAGAGAAAGGGTTAAAAAGGCGTGTCTGTGAAGTAAATAGATAAGGCGATATCGATAGAGTTTGCCAGTAAAATCTTAGGAGTAACTATATAGTATTTGCCTTCTTTCACCTTTATGTGCATTTACAAACTTGTTCCCCAATGTCTATTCTCTAAAAATTCCCTTTTACACTTCTTTTACATAATATAGCAAGAGAGATCCTTGTAAGACACTGTGCAATACGATGCCCCTCTCTCTCCCTCCCATAACTGTCCCTTCTCTATTTCTCGCTCTGTCTCTTCTGATCTTCTTTGATTCTTTGTCCCTATTTGCCCTCTCCATCTGAAGTATTCACCGCCTATCTATGTTTTTTTCTTACACATATTTAGCTCTCATGTGTGTTTGCGTGCATGCGCGCCTTTTTTCTAACTGAACAATTGCCTCTCATACTCTCAATCTGTTCTATATCACGCACACACACGCACGCATGCACACACACACACATATATCTCTCCTTTTTTGGCATATCTCGGTTGACAATATGAGTAAGTTTCTTAAAACGAGTATTTCCTCCAGTTTACTTACCTACGTACCTAACGATCTACTAACTGGCCAACCTACCTAACGACCGATTGACCTACCTATCTACTGACCGACCGATAGACCTACCTACACTACCTACCTAGCCACCAAGCTACTTACACTACACCACCATACCCTATACCGGTACCCTATCCCACTCCACCCTACCCTACCTACATTATTTCTCTATTCTCCTTTTTTTATCCTAACACACTCTGTAGTTTTCTAATTCTACATGTATCTAGCATTTCCTACTTCTTATCACTATACTGTTGACAAAAATAATTTAAAAGAATATATTTTTCATTATGAAATGTCGATGCTACCATACTGGCACAGATATGAAAAAAGGAAGGATTAACGAACCAATTAACTGTCAATTTATTTTAGAAAGAAATGACCAGGTTACAAATCCTGGGTATTTGTATATCTATGACAGCTTTTCGCGTGTATTATATGGGGAATTGGTTCAAGGTTAATTGGAGGCATACGTGCAGCTCGGTGCATTTATTATAGACTTGTAAGATCAGTTAACCGAGCGAGACTAAGTATTATTAAACTAACGCAAACTACTAACGAGCGTAAAACTGTGTAGACCCAAATGAGCCACTATGTCCCAACACGGCTGTTGGTCTGTGCGTACATAGCATGCACAAACCCTCTACACCCACCACTTAACTTGAAAAAAGATTTTTTTTAGAATTATGTCGTCTTGAAACCATTGTATTAAACAAAGCATTTGCTCCTATGGAGCAAATGCACTATTCATCACAATGGTTTCAGAAAGTGACTTTTGTAGAGGCGTCAACTGGCTAAATATACGGGAATGGGTTAAGCAATCACTTGCTTTAAATAGTGTTGTATAGAGGTTTTACGTCGCCGTAACAGTATTTCAGTCATATCGCGATGTCCAGTTTATTACAGGTGGAGGAAGACCCCAGGTTTTTTTTCTGTGTATGGTACAAATGACATTGTTTCATGATCAGAAGAAAAACTAGGAAGAACCACCGACCTACCGCAAGTCAGCTGGAACGCTTCTCACTAAGTGGTAGTTAAATAGAGTTTGTACCGTACCTTCAGCGAACTGCAACAAACCTTCTCGCATTGATCAGCTCATATGTACAAAATAAATTGGTTCGCTGACCTAACCAGACCACTAACCTATATTCAAATAAGCCGATTATTTGCATTATACTGTGTAAAACAGGGTTTTGTGCACGGGAGACACGCCAGTTTCTGCAGCATGATGTCTGCTTCAAACCAGGACATTATTTTGCAAACAGTATAGACCCAGGCAATAGGGGTCCTGGTGTAGCCCATATATGATCAGAGTCCTTAATTTCTAAAGGTCAAATCGGCAGTAATCACTCAAGAAAGAAAGTAAGATATATCCAGAATACACTTTCACTAAATTCACTTAGAAATGAAAGCTAAATTGGATATGTACTTGACTGGTTATGTACTTGATTGGTTATGTACTTGATTGGTTATGTACTTGACTGGTTATATACTTGATTGGTTATGTACTTGACTGGTTATGTACTTGATTGGTTATGTACTTGACTGGTTATATACTTGACTGGTTATGTACTTGATTGGTTATGTACTTGATTGGTTATGTACTTGATTGGTTATGTACTTGACTGACTGGTTATGTACTTGATTGATTATGTACTTGACTGGTTATGTACTTGATTGGATATGTACTTGACTGGTTATATACTTGACTGGTTATGTACTTGATTGGTTATGTACTTGATTGGTTATGTACTTGACTGACTGGTTATGTACTTGATTGATTATGTACTTGACTGGTTATGTACTTGATTGGTTATGTACTTGACTGACTGGTTATGTACTTGATTGATTATGTACTTGACTGGTTATGTACTTGATTGGATATGTACTTGACTTGTTATATACTTGATTGATTATGTACTTGACTGGTTATGTACCTGATTGGTTATGTACTTGATTGGTTATGTACTTGACTGGATATGTACTTGACTGGTTATGTACTTGACTGACTGGTTATGTACTTGATTGGTTATGTACTTGACTGGATATGTACTTGACTGGTTATGTACTTGACTGGTTATATACTTGATTGATTATGTACTTGATTGGTTATGTACTTGACTGGTTATTGTACTTGACTGGTAATGTACTTGACTGGTTATGTATTTGTTTGGTTATGTATATGATTGGTTATGTATTTGATTGGTTATATACTTGATTGGTTATTGTACTTGACTGGTTATGTACTTGATTGATTATGTACTTGACTGGTTATGTACTTGACTGGTTATGTACTTGATTGGTTATGTACTTGACTGGTTATTGTACTTGACTGGTTATCTACTTGATTGGTTATGTACTTGACTGGATATGTACTTGACTGGTTATTGTACTTGACTGGTTATGTATTTGATTGGTTATGTACTTGACTGGTTATTGTACTTGATTGGTTAAGGTTATGTACTTGATTGGTTATATACTTGATTGGTTATGTACTTGATTGGTTATGTACTTGACTGGTTATGTACTTGACTGGTTATATAATTGATTGGTTATGTACTTGATTGGTTATATACTTGATTGGTTATGTACTTGACTGGATATGTACTTGACTGGTTATGTACTTGATTGGTTATGTACTTGACTGGATATGTACTTGACTGGTTATGTACTTGACTGGTTATGTACTTGACTGGATATGTACATGCTTTGTCATCCTTTAACAATTTACTCTGTAGATACATATTTAATGCATTTGTAAACAGAGCAGACCCGGATCAGACTTATGAGCCGTCTGATCAGGATCTACTCTGTTTGCTTATATAATTCTACATTTTCCGTATAATCCAAAACTCCTGTATTCATATGCCAGAATAAAACATATTCTAATTGACATTCATGTAGTCATGACATCTTGTATAAATATTCATGAGATAAATGAAATGGTTTAAGAAGATGGTTCTTCTCTATCCGATCCCAGTCATCCATGAATAGCAAAACATGCAGGGTAACTTTTGTCAGGCTAGCGACGAGTGCAATAAATGGATCTGTTTATAAGTAAGAAGGGGTTAATTTAATTAAGTAAGGATCTTTAAAATAAGGCGCTTGCTAAAACCAGTTTAACTATTTCGGCGCCAAATTACTTTTTCTACTAAGATTATCGTCTGCGTCAGGTTTCAGAGTGGCGTTTTCGTCATTTTCTTTATAAATCAGGGTCAAACAGTTTTGACCCTGAGGAAACGCCGAGTTACTCGGCGTCTCCTCTCGACCAAAGACTGGTTGCAAAGGTTTGTGTTATCATGGAATCGCCTATGGTGGTACCCAAATATATAAGAAGAACCAATCATTTTTTTCGTTTAAACCGGTTTAACCGTTTTCCTGTCACGTTTTGTCGTCTGCTTCAATTTTCAATATTTTTGTTTCTTGCTTTTTTCATAATAAGAGTAACAAACAAGTCTGGATCCTGATGAGAAGTCACGTTACTCGGTGTCTAATCTGGATCCAACCTGGCTGCATATGTAAGTATAGATTAACCATTGACAGCGAAAGAGTTGGGGAAAACAGGCGCCTGCCAACTGAAGTACATGTAGCTACATGTATATTAATCAAGCGAACTAGGTTACATAATGATCAAATCGACCAATACATTTGTGTATGGATATCTATATTGACAATACATTTGTGTATGGATATCTATATTGATATCAATTTAATTAGATATTGAACTATAAAACGAGGTAAATAAAACTGAGTTATAAACCTCGACCTATGATTAACATTTAGAATGCATTAGTAAAACCTCTCTATAACGGCCACTAAATTACATCAAGAATTGTGTGTTAAAGAGAGGCGGCTGCTTAAAGCAAGGTGAAAGTAAAACAGAACGCTCCTAAAGGGGCGTTCTGTTCTACTTTCACCTTGCTTTAAGCAGTCACCTGCCCTAAATACCAACTAATTTAACACAATTTAGTGACCGTTATAGACAAGTTTTACTGTATTTGTAAAACGGTAACCAATAGACACAAACAGTTTGGATCTAGGTGAGACGCCATGCTATTGGACATCTCATCATCTTGATCCAAAATGGTTGGCATTCAGGTATTGTTTTCTGCAGAAAGACACCTGCATTAAATATGAGACTGACAGCAACTATAAAGGAGATTATCAGGATGCACGGCTTTATGGACTGGCAGTTCAATTTCCGGTGTGTAATCGCGCATAGCGGATATGAATATCTGGATAAATGCACCATGAATTGTAAAGTGCCTGAACTTAGAAAATAATGTTCACTGGTCTAATGATTAATACATGTATAGAGGTCTGGCCTAAGGGTTACTATATACATAGGGATCTGACCTAAGGGTTACTATATACATAGGGGTCTGATCTATGGATTACTTATTACATTTGGGTCTGACCTAAGGGTTACTATATACATAGCGGTCTGACCTAAGGGTTACTATATACATAGGGATCTGACATAAGGGTTACTATTCACATATGGGTATGATCTAAGGGTTACTATTTACATAGGGGTCTGATCTAAAGGTTACTATATACATAGGGGTCTGACCTAATGGTTACTATATACATATGGGTCTGACCTAAGGGTTACTATATACACAGGGGTCTGATCTAAGGGTTACTATATACATATAGGTATGATCTAAGGGTTACTATATACATAGGGGTCTGACCTAAGGGTTACTATATACATAGGGATCTGATCTAAGGGTTACTATTCACATATCGGTATGATCTAAGGGTTACTATTTACATAGGGGTCTGATCTAAGGGTTACTATATACATAGGGGTCTGACCTAAGGGTTACTATTCACATATGGGTCTGGTCTAAGGTTACTATATACACATTGATCTGATCTAAGGGTTACTATATGGATAAGGGTCTGACCTAAGGCTTACTATATACACAGTGGTCTGACCTAAGGGTTACTATATACACAGGGGCCTGACCTAAGGGTTACTATATACAAAGGGGTCTGATATAAGGGTTACTATATACATAGGGGTCTGATATAAGGGTTACTATATAAATAGAGGTCTGACCTAAGGGTTACTATATAGATAGAGATATGATCTAAAAGTTACTATATACATAGGGATCTGATCTAAGGGTTGCTATTCAAATATGGGTATGATCTAAGGGTTACTATATACACAGGGGTCTGACCTAAGGGTTACTATATACACAGGGGTCTGACTTAAGGGTTACTATTTACATAGAGGTCTGACCTAAGGGTTACTATATACACAGGGGTCTGATCTAAGAGTTAATATATACACATGGATCTGATCTAAGGGGTCAGTTTTAAGGGTTAATATATATAGGGGTCAGATGTAGGGTCACTACTTATACTTGAAACATTCTGATGTGCTCTATGTGGTTGAATATACTACTCTAAATTTGATAAGGGTCATTGTTTAACCTTGTTTTATACATTATGTGTATAAATATATAAATACTCAGGTAGAACGATCGATCTACCCTTAGGTCAGACCCCTATGTTTATAGTAACCCTTAGGTCAGACCCCTATGTTTATAGTAACCCTTAGGTCAGACCTCTATGTTTATAGTAACCCTTAGGTCAGACCCCTATGTTTATAGTAACCCTTAGGTCAGACCCCTATGTTTATAGTAACCCTTAGGTCAGACCCCTATGTTTATAGTAACCCTTAGGTCAAACCTCTATGTTTATAGTAACCCTTAGGTCAGACCCCTATGTTTATAGTAACCCTTAGGTCAGACCTCTATGTTTATAGTAACCCTTAGGTCAGACCCCTATGTTTATAGTAACCCTTAGGTCAGACCTCTATGTTCATAGTAACCCTTAGGTCAGACCCCTATGTTTATAATAACCCTTAGGTCAGACCTCTATGTTTATAGTAACCCTTAGGTCAGACCCCTATGTTTATAATAACCCTTAGGTCAGACCCCTGTGTTTATTGTAACCCTTAGGTCAGACCTCTATGTATATAGTAACCCTTAGGCCAGCTGGGAGGCTTCCTCACATGAAAAATCCAAGACCGGGATTCAAACTGCAGTGATTGTCAGTCGAAGACCACAGAGGCTCCTTATTGCTACATAGGACATGCAATAAACATAGTGACCCTTATCCAAAGTGTGCCTGGTCATAGGTAAATGAAACACTCATACACAATTCAGTCATATGATTTGAACTGCCTTTAGACACAGTATAAGAGGAGTGGTGGCCTCGGTATATTATGTATGATCAATATCACACTTGAGTTTAGCAATTATGAATATACTGGTTTTTCAACTGGGAATACAGGTTAGCATGTTTACGTCAAATCAAACGTAGTCGGTCGATAAGAGTTTGACCAGACTTTCGATTCTCTGAATTCCTGTACACTCACCATAATATTTTACACTCTCTTCTCTAGCGATAATTTAACCCTTTCCGTGTTCTATGTTTATTTCAAATTTCTATACTATTACAATGTATTAGTTATAATGAAGTAGCAATTTTAGAAAGTAAAGAAACAGATCTTGTAGCAAACAGAGCAGATCCTGATCAGACGGCTCCTATAGGAGCCGTCTGCTCTGGGTCTACTCTGTTTGCAATTGCGGAACAGACATTTACAGTCTCCTTCTCCCATTGCATAACCCAGTCCTTAGTATTAATGTTCCGATCAGTTTTAATACTTTTTTCCAGTCCCTCAACATGAAGTATCAATTTTTTTATGTATCCTCTTTGTAACGCATTCTTTCACCCACTCAGTGGCCCCCTCTTATTAACCAACTTATTGACATGCTCTTCTTTTGCTGAGTCGATGGCTCTCTAACTATCTCAATCACTTATTTTCTTATACATGTATCTACTAAGCGGTTTCATCTCTGACTCTCTCAATCACTCAGTGTCTTATGTATGACCTAATTAGTTTCCTTCCTGACCCCCCTCTCTCTCTCTCTCTCTCTCTCTCTCTCTCTCTCTCTCTCTCTCAATTATTCAAATAACCTCTTAGTTTGTGGTCGATAACAAATGGACCCGACCCACGACTTTGTCTTCTCTTCTTTTTTTTTTAATTTGACTATTGCTTGAATGCGTTCACGTTGTTTTCATTAGTTCTGTACCATAATAACGATTTCCTTAGTTTTCTTACTCATTTGCTAAGTGTTCGACTCATACACTGTGTTCACTCACTCGCTCTTAGCCCACTAATTTACTCACTATTTCCCTCTCATTCAACCTTGTCCCACTCATTCACTAAATATCGTCCCACTTACTCACCATTCACTATTGTCCCACTTATTCGCTATTGTCCCAGTGATTCACTCTTGTCCCACTCGTTTACTCACTCACTCTTGTCCCACTAATTCACTGTTGTCCCACTTATTTACACATTCACTATTGTCACTTGTCCCATTCATTCATTCAGTCATTATTGTCCTACTCACTCATTAATGTCCCACTCATTAACTTCTGTCCCACTCATTCACTCTTGTACCACTCATTAACTTCTGTCCCACTCATTCACTCTTGTACCAATCATTCACTTCTGCCCCACTCATTCACTCTTGTACCAATCATTCACTTCTGTCCAACTCATTCACTCTTGTACCAATCATTCACTTCTGCCCCATTCATTCACTCTTGTACCAATCATTCACTTATGTCCCACTCATTCACTCTTGTACCAATCATTCACTTATGTCCCACTCATTCACTCTTGTACCAATCATTCACTTATGTCCCACTCATTCACTCTTGTACCAATCATTCACTTCTGTCCCACTCATTCACTCTTGTACCAATCATTCACTTCTGTCCCACTCATTCACTCTTGTACCAATCATTCACTTCTGTCCCACTCATTCACTCTTGTACCAATGATTCACTTCTGTCCCACTCATTCACTCGTATCCCGCTAATTCACTCTTGACACACTCATTCACTCGTTCTTTCAGTCATGCACTCAGTTACAGACAATGCCACTATCTATCACCCGTGTTATATTGTTTCCAGTATTTTACAGTAAATCACCAGATATTTAATTAGCATGGGTCTTATACTTCATGTACAACATAAGAAACAAACGAACAGCAATGCTCTTATGAAAGCGTCAGTAATCCTTTATCTCATTAATATTCATGTAAGAAATAATGACATCATGAATATTAATCAAAATATTTCTTAAACAGCCACATGAATACATGAATATTTGTTCATGACACAAACCGTATAACCATATATTACAGCATAAAGCAAACAGAGCAGACGCTACCCAGACAGCTCCTACGGGGGCCGCCTGATCTGGGTCTACTCTGTAAACTAAAGCGTGAAAATAGCTCTCTATCTGGATAAAGGATTAAATAGCGATACACCTACCAATAGAGTTCTTCCTCGTCCATGTTTCGCTTATTTAAATCGCTTCAACATAAACACAAACTTCATACCGCAAACTGCACTTGGAATACTGATAGCTGAAAGCCCCCGCCTCTGTATACATTGTAAATATATTTGCATAAAGTTTATCTGTAGTTCTAGCTTACAGGGTTTAGTTAGCTCTGTCATAGTTCAGTGTTTACATTTAAATGAACTCTTAGTCTATGATTTATAAAAGTTTTGCAGTTGGCCCTCGACATAGATAAATAGTTTTAAATATCCTTTAAATCGCTACTCTGATATTCACGGGTGCTGTACATAACTCTATGCAAGCTAGCGACAAAACTTTGGATATATGTGCACACAGTTTAGATCCAGATGAGTCGTCCGGTACTGCGTCGTCTCGCCAGGATCCAAACTGTTTGATAAATTGATCATATTTTTTGGAAAGCAACGAGAGAAATTTACTTTAAGAATTGAAGCAGACGACAATTGTTGCAGACATTAATTAGCGTGCGAGGGTTATAAATAACTTCAAATGGAGGTAAGACTTACAGGACCCCTTACGACTTCTAGTCTAAAATAATCAGATCAGGATATTTTTGGTGCTGAGAGAAGTTAAAGGGGTCTACATAGTGTCAGAAAATGACGAGTTCCACGTAGTGCGACTTTCTTCGAAAGGACTTAACCGTTTAATTCTTTCGCTGCCAATGTCACATCTGCGATTACCCATGCAAACAGTTTGGATCCTGATGAGACACCGAGTAACTCGGCGTCTTATCAGGATCTAAACTGTTTGTTATACTACGACTGTTTTTGAGAAAATAAATGAAGAAAACTAAACAATGAAAATTGCAACAGACGACAAAGTTTGCAGACGACAAAATTTGGCAGCGAAAGAGTTAACCCTTTACCTGCTGTTCAAATTGGTATCCGCCCAAAGTATGATCTAGAGCATTGTTTTTACTTATTTCCGATTCGTCAATCTTTTATGAATCGATGACCTAGTTTCCAACAGCTTGGTTCTTGACGAGAAGCCGAATTTCTCAGCGTTTCAGCTGGATCCAAATGATATGCAAACGTCATTCCAGACTCGCTTGAACTTATAATCTGTTAATTCAAATTCGAACCGGACTTTCATTTCTATTCGTACAAGGCCAGAGTGTCAGACAATTTAGATCCAGATAAGACACCGAGTCACTCGACCTTTCATCTTGGTCTAAACTGCTGGGAAATGTCGTCTCCGGTTTGCCCGAAGCACATGGAAGGTTAGGTTGACCGACTAGTTTGACAGGTAACATGGGTAAACAGCTTCTACAAAAAGATTTAAATCTTATTACCTGTGATAAGGCTGTTTAAGCTCATTATCAACGAACACGAGAAAGCAACAAAAATACACACGAACCCTTTCGCTGTCAATATCGCATCTGCGATTACCTATGCCAACAGATTGCATCCAGATGTTATTATGACTAAATTTGAAAACAAATATGAAGAAATATAAAAAAGAAATATTCTTTGCAGACTATAGAATTTGGCAGGGAAAGAGTTCAAGAATTAAAGGACTTTAAGAAACTGCGAACAGTATAAACCACAACAGACACCGGACTTCAAATAAAACAAGATGTGTTTGTGAAACACTATGCCCCCTCGATATGATATTTGGCCCTGAAAGATGACATTGACCATGACATGTCATCCCAAAACTGTGCAGCTTCATGAGATACACATGCACACCAAATGTCAAGTCTGTATCTACAGGTTCAAAAGTTATGGTCAATGTTAAAGTCGGTGACCTTTGACACTAAAAGATGAACTTTACCTTGACATGTTGCCCCTCAAAATGTGCAGCTTCATGAGATACACATGCATACCTAATATCAAGACTCTACCTCTATTGGTTCAAAAGTTATGGCCAATTTGAAGTTGGTGACATTTGACCCTGAAGGATGGCCTTGACATGTCACCCCTCAGACTGTGCAGCTTCATGAGATACACATGCATGTCAAATATCAAGTCTCTATCTGTACTGGTTCAAAAGTTATGGCCAATGTTAAAGTCGATGATTTGACCCATATGTTTGACCTCTGACCTTTTAGGATGACCTTGACCTTGACATGTCACCCCTCAAAATGTGGGGCTTTATGAGATACATATGCATGCCAAATATCAAGTCTCTATCTCTACTGGCTCAAAAGTTATGACCAATGTTAAAGTTACAGACAGACAAACAGACAATTTGACCACTGACCCAGAAGAATGACCTTGACCTTGACATGTCACCCCTCAAAATGTGCAGCTTCATGAGATACACAAGCATGCCAAATATCAAGTCTCTATCTCTACTGGTCCAAAAGTTATGGCCAATGTTAAAGTCGGTGATTTGACCCATATATTTGAACTCTGATCTTGAAGGATAACCTTGACCTTGGCATGTCACCCCTCAAAATGTGCGGCTTTATGAGATAAATATGCAAGCCAAATACCAAGTTTCTATCTCTACTGGCTCAAAATGTTAAAGTTGCTGACAAACAAACAGACAAACAGACAGAGCAAAAACAATACCCCCCCCCCCCCAGATCAGATCTGGGGGCATAAAAATTGAAGTCAGGCAGGAAAGTAGGAAATGGCACACGACTATCTGTTTACAATACACAATATCTGTATACAATAAATACTATATGTATACAATACACACTTCTGATTACAATACACACTATATGTACAACACTACACACTATCTGTATACAATAGACACTACGAGTATATGTATACACTACACACTATATGTACACAATACACACTATCTGTACACAATACACACTATCTGTACACAATACACACTATCTTTATACAATACACACTATCTGTATACAATACACACTATCTGTACAACACTACACACTATCTGTATACAATACACACTATCTGTATACAATAGACACTATCTGTACACAATATACACTATCTGTACACAATACACACTATCTGTATACACTACACACTATCTGTATACAGTACACACTATCTGTATACAATCTACACTATCTGAATATAATACACACTATATGTGTGCAATATAAACTGTCTGTATACACTATATACTGTCTGTATACAATACACATTATATGTATACAATACACACTATCTGTTTACAATACACACTATCTGTATATAATACACACCATCTGTATACAATACACACTGTCTGTATATAATATATACTGTATGTATACAAAAATACACTATTTGTATACAATATATATATATATATTATCTGTATACAATATACACTAGCTGTACACAATACACACTATATGTATACAATACACACTATATGTATACAATACACACTATATGTAACAATACATACTATCTGTATACAATACACACTATCTGTATACAATGCACACTATATGTATACAATATACACTAGCTGTATACAATTAACACTATCTGTTCACAATACACACTATCTTTACACAATACACATTATCTGTACACAATACACACTATCTATATACAATACACACTATCTGTATACAATACACATTATCTGTATACAATACACACTATCTGTATAAACTATACACTATCTGTATGCAATATACACTATCTGTATACAATACATAATATATGTATACAACATACACTATCTGTATACAATATACACTATATCATACAATATAAACTACCTGTATACGAAACATACTATCTGTATACAATACACACTATCTGTATACAATACACACCATCTGTAGGCAATATACACTATCCTATCTGTATACACTACACTCTATATGTATACAATATACACTACACACTATCTGTATACAATACACATTATCTGTATACAATACACACTATCTGTATACACCACACTATCTGTATACACTACACACTATCGGTATACAATACACACTATCTGTATACAACAACACACTATCTGTATACAATATACACTATATTATACAATATAAACTACCTGTATACGAAACATACTATATGTATATAATACACACTATCTGTATACAATACACACATCTGTATGCAATACACACTATCTGTATACAATATAAACTACCTGTATACGAAACATACTATCTGTATACAATACACACCATCTGTATACGATACACACCATCTGCATGCAATACACACTATCTGTATACACTACACTATCTGTATATACTACACACTATCGGTATACAATACACACCAGCTGTATGCAATATACATTATCTGTATACAATGCACACTATCTTTATACAATACACACTATATGTATACAATACACACTATCTGTATACAATACACAGTATCTGTATACATACTATCTTATACAATATACACTATTTGTATACAATACACACTGTCTGTATACAATATAGAATGTCTGTAAATAATGTACACTATATGTACACAATGTAAACTATCTATACAATGTACACTCTCAGTACACAATCTGTATATAATGTACACTATATGCACACAATGTACACTATGTGTATAGTGTACATAATATACACCATCTGTACACAATATACAATATCTGTACACAATGTATATATTGTCTTCCAACAATGTATAATATACGTACACAATGTACACTATCTGTACACAATGTATACTATCTATACATATTCTGTATACAATGTACACTACATTCACACAATGTTCACTATCTATACACACTATACCCTATCTCTACACAATATACACTATGTGTGCACAGTGTAAACATCTGTACACAATCTGTATACAATGTACACTATCTTCCCACAATGTATAATATATGTACACAATGTACACTATCTGCACACAATATGCACTATCTGTTCACCATACACACTATTTGTACACAATGTACACTATATGTACACAATGTACACTATCTTCACACAGTGTACGCTATCTGTACATAATGTAAACTATCTGTACAAAATGTACACTATCTGTACATCACCCATACACAATTCACACTATCTGTACTCCATGTACACTATCTGCACACAATGTACACTATCTGTACACTATCTGTACATGATGTACACCATCTATACACAATGTACACTTGCTATACACACTGAAACCTATCTATACACTAGCTGTACATTATATAAATTATCTGTGCCAGTCACCCTTTCCCTATTGAACATGTGTATGCATAAACTGACTATATCATGGATATCCATTAATTAACTCATTATCTCCTAGGCTATTTTAGACCCAACTTTTTTTAATTAATCTACCGAAAAGGAACATTAACTAGAGAAAAGTAGTTTGAAACCATTGTGATAAATAGAGCATTTGCTCCTATAGGAGCAAATGCTCTATTTATTACAATGGTTTCACAATGTGAATTTTATAGAGGCGCAAAAATGCGTCACTAGGGGGTAATGTGTTAACTTATGTTTCACAATGTAACATGTTCTTTGGAAAGTGTGCGCTAGACAATCAGCAAACAGAGTAGACCTTTGTCATGCCTTCTGGTCTTGTACTACTCTGTAGTGTGTTACTGTGAGGGAAAGGGTTAAACGCAACATCAAAAACAGTGTACAATATGTTTCTAACAAAAATATATTAGAAATTCTGTAAACCAACATCTAAATTTATGATTCAAACTTTGCATTGTTTGATCGTTTTTATAACTGACTTTGCACCTGAAAAGAAATGGGGCATTGAAACCAGCTCAACGCTGGAAAGATTTGAAGCAGCTGTAGATCTACTCGAGTGTGGTACTGTTTGAACACACGTTGTTTAAATAAAGACACAATTAGCGCCAGATATAGGTTTGTAACTGTTGACTGAAGTTGTTCATATAAATTAACAATATGATGACTCGTAGTTACACAGTAGAACCGTCTTAATCGACCATCAAAAAGAGAGTTAATTATGGGTATGTAAGGCAGATGGAAGCTTAATGCAAGTCACAATTAATGCAGAAAGCTCCTGTGTGAGCTTTCTGCAGTACTTTTTGCCTGCCATTAAGCAACCCCCTGCCGAGTCTTTAATACATGTTCTACACTTGTTATTTATTTGTACTATAAAGTGTAAAACTGTAGTAATAGTAATGGTAGTGTAATTAGTAGTGTACGAGAGACTAGTACAATTCCTGCTGCATAAATGGCGGCTTCATCCCATGAATATTCATCCCACAAATAATGACATCATGAATGTTAATTAACTGACTTTTTATAATGTCACTATGAACAAGGAACTATTTTTATCATGACGGAGACTGTAGAATAAGATTTGTATTACATGTATTTCATAAGCAAACAGAGCAGATCCATATCAGAAGGACCCTATATGAGTCGTCTGATCTGGGTCTACTCGTTTTCAAAGACATAAAAGATGTGTTCTATGGAGTTAATGGTTAAGCTTTTATCTGTTGCATGTGACTACGTTTTTGAGTACGTATTGCTCGCATGTCAAATAGCTTGGAATCTGATCGAGTGTCGAGTCGAGTCGAGTTGAGTTAGTCGTGTCTCCTGTTTGCAAATTCAGGCCGCACTCAGCACAATACGAGTAATATGTTAACATTGTGAAACAAATGTTTATCTGAATCGTGTTTGATTTTCAGTCCTATGAGCTCACCTCCAGCTAGACTGCAGTATCGCGGACCCATTGTCCTCCCCAGTCATGTAATACATATTGCCGTTTCGATTGCACATTTTATTCCAGAAGTAAGATTTAGGCATAGCGGCGGCCTCCCTGGCGGCAATATACTCATTTGAATAGCCCGAGGTCTGTAGATCCAGCCGATCACTCTCACCTAGCATTGTTTTAAATTTTGCTAATAAACTCTTCCATTTCAAAATTTACGTTGTCCACTTGTTTTTTTTGGCTATACACATTCAGCAACGTATGAGTGTGCCTTCAGTTAATCAAGAATTTTATAGTGCACTTTTGAAGTTTCACACGCACATGGTTAATTACAGATCCAGAAAGTACTATAACGGACCTTGAGTCGACACAGTAGTGATCTGATCAAGGGTCCCGATACAGATATAAGACGCGTGCGTTATTTCCAGAGAGCACTTTCAATGATATAACTTATGTGTTTTGTTATTTATCACATATTCCACAGGACGGGTTCGTAGGGTTTTGATCGACGTGTTTGGTATGTCCCTCACCTCTCGTTTGCAGGTGAAATCATTCTTTTGTAAACGTTCCAAAGTTTTCAATATTGGGGAATTAGTCGTTGTAAAAAATTTAATACTCTAATACACTTAAATGAGTATTATTTTCATTCCTTTATGACATTTGAAAAGGTAAATTGGCAGTATTTTGTACGTTCAGCGCAATTCTGATTGCCGTCTGCTCATAAATTGGATCAAGATCAAACTCTGAGTTACTCAGTGTCCAATAAGACTAATTCCACGCTCGATTTCTAGAAAGGCGTAAGGAAAAGCTATTTCATGATTTTTAATATCAGCAGACGACAATTTGAAGCAGACCATATTTGTAAGCAGACGACAGTTTACCTTTATGAAAGGAGATACTATAAAAGTTACAACTCGGTTTAGTCAATATAGAGGATTGGCGAGACGAGCACACGTTTAAAACAAATACTTGGTACAAATACAGATCATAAAATATCCTTGTCCACAATGATGCTACATATCTACAGTAATACATGTCTTAATCCATGAATATTCGGAATAGTTGTGAAAGAAATAATGACATCGAGAATATTAATCAGCCTTTATCATGACAGAAACTAGAATCCCATCTATATTGCTTCATAAGCCAACAGAGCAGGCCCCGGTTAACAAGAAAGGTTTTAGCCTTTGTGAAAACAATAGAATCGGATCTAATGTTCTAATGCAAACAGAACAGACCCCGATCAGGCGACTCCTACAAGAATCTGATCTGGATCTACCTTGTTTGCAAAGGCATAAAAAGGCTTATCTACGAGGTAACGGATTAACGGATTCTATGTTTTTAATCAAGATAGGTGGCTTAAAGGCAATTTGTCTATTGACCCATTCTCTCATAGGCTATTTTTAGAGTCAACCTCTTTGAATAAATCTACCGAAAAGGAGTATTTACTAGAGAAAAGGAAAATTCTAGAATTGTGTCGCTTTGAAACCATTGTGATAAATAGAGCATTTGCTCCTGTGGAATAAATGCTCTATTTATCACAACGGTGTTCACAAAGTGACAAATTGCGAGAGTAGGTTAAAGACACTGTCTATTAAAGAGGCGTTTTCAAAATGTTAGGAGCCGTACGTCTGACCAGAGTCTGCTCCGTTTGCTTATTGAATAATATAGATCTGAATCTACAAAAAAGTCTGCGTTCATACATCATTCTAAAGAATTACATTCATGCTGTCATTATTTCTTACACGTATATCTAAGGAGTAAAGGGCTAAAACTCCTATCTTCATTCAGTACGTGGCCGCTTAAAGCAGGTGTTACTATACTTACAGTTAGTATCCTGTGAATAAACTCTCCAATAAGTATAGATCCAGAGTAAATGTCGAGTTTATCCATTCTCCCACATTGACACCTTTTGACCCATTTCCCCATACTGACGCCTTTTGACCCATTCCCCCATATTGACGCCTTTTGACCCATTCCCCCATATTGACGCCTTTTGACCCATTCCCCATACTGACGCATTTTGACCCATTCCCCCATATTGACCCATTCCCCCATACTGACACATTTTGACCCATTCCCCCATATTGACGCCTTTTGACCCATTCCCCCATACTGACGCCTTTTGACCCGTTCCCCCATATCCATGCCTTTTGACCCATTCCCCATACTGACGCCTTTTGACCCATTCTCCCATATTGACCCATTCCCCCATACTGACGCCTTTTGACTCATTCCCCCATAATGACGCCTTTTGACCCATTCCCCCATACTGACGCCTTTTGACCCGTTCCCCCATATTGATGCCTTTTGACCCATTCCCCCATATTGACGCCTTTTGACCCATTCCCCAATACTGACGCCTTTTGACCCATTCCCCCATATTGACGCCTTTTGACCCATTCCATCATATTGACGCCTTTTGACCCATTCCATCATATTGACGCCTTTCAACTGACGCCACTGTAAAATTGACTAAATATGACATCATTGTACTATTTTCATACAGCATTTGATAATAGGAACAAATAACTTACAGTTAGTATCCTGTGAATAAACTCTCCAATAAGTATAGATCCAGAGTAAATGTCGAGTTTATCCATTCTCCCACATTGACACCTTTTGACCCATTTCCCCATACTGACGCCTTTTGACCCATTCCCCCATATTGACGCCTTTTGACCCATTCCCCCATATTGACGCCTTTTGACCCATTCCCCATACTGACGCCTTTTGACCCATTCCCCATATTGACCCATTCCCCCATACTGACACATTTTGACCCATTCCCCCATATTGACGCCTTTTGACCCATTCCCCCATACTGACGCCTTTTGACCCGTTCCTCCATATCCATGCCTTTTGACCCATTCCCCATGCTGACGCCTTTTGACCCATTCTCCCATATTGACCCATTCCCCCATACTGACGCCTTTTGACTCATTCCCCCATAATGACGCCTTTTGACCCATTCCCCCATACTGACGCCTTTTGACCCGTTCCCCCATATTGATGCCTTTTGACCCATTCCCCCATATTGACGCCTTTTGACCCATTCCCCAATACTGACGCCTTTTGACCCATTCCCCCATATTGACGCCTTTTGACCAATTCCATCATATTGACGCCTTTTGACCCATTCCATCATATTGACGCCTTTCAACTGACGCCACTGTAAAATTGACTAAATATGACATCATTGTACTATTTTCATACAGCATTTGATAATAGGAGCAAATACTCTATTTATCACAATAGTTTTAAAACTTCATAATTTTAAGCTGTTCTCTTTTTCTAGTAGTTGCTCCTTTTTCAGTAGATTTATTCAAGGAGGTTAAGTCTAAAATAGCCCATGAGGGAATGGGTTACACGGCTACACTGAAAATGTTTGACACTGCCTAAACTAAGATAATTTCCACACTCATGTAAAGAGTTGAAACTGGATTCGTAGAACATTCAGGAGCAACAGACCCCTCGTTAACTATTTGTCTGGTGACATGTTTCATGTTTAACCCTTTCCCTGCTCTATGTTTATTTCAAATCAATACCTACTGAATATTCAAGAACAAAATAGTTATAATGAAATATGGAAGGTGGAACATCGTAGTCATTTTGGAAAGTAAAGAAAAAGGTCTGTTAAATTCCATTAGCAAACAGAGAATATCCTGATCAGACGGTTCCTATAGGAGCCGTCCGATCTGGGTCTACTCTGTTTGCAAATGCGTGAAAACACGTTCCATATTGTTTAAGAAACAAAATCACAGCGAGCATCAAACAGTTTAAAATGTTGATAAGACGCCGTCTCACCTGGATCCAAACTGTTTGCGAAGGTAATAACAGATCTGGCATTGACCGCGAAAGGGTAATAACAGATCTGGCATTGACCGCGAAAGGGTAATAACAGATCTGGCATTGACCGTGGAACGGTAACAGATCTGGCATTGACCGCGAAAGTGTAATAACAGATCTGGCATTGACCGTGAAAGGGTTATAACAGATCTGGCATTTACCGCGAAATGGTAACAGATCTGGCATTGACCACGAAAGGGTAACAGATCTGGCATTGACCGCGAAAGTGTAATAACAGATCTGGCATTGACCGCGAAAGGGTAATAACAGATCTGGCATTTACCGCCAAAGGGTAACAGATCTAGCATTGACTACGAAAGGGTAACATATCTGGCATTGACCACGAAAGGCTAACAGATCTGGCATTGACCGCCAAAGGGTAACAGATCTGGAATTGACCACGAAAGGGTAACAGATCTGGCATTGACCACGAAAGGGTAACAGATCTGGCATTGACCACGAAAGGGTAACAGATCTGGCATTGACCGCCAAAGGGTAACAGATCTGGCATTGACCACGAAAGGGTAACTAAACTTGAAGTCTGTTTAAACTTTCGTATCAAAACCAACTCTGTGTTCTGTTATGGATCAAATTGTTTTGGGGGTTTTTTTTGTACTGATCATAGCTAATTTGTATGTTTTGGTTCCTAGATCGGCGGTTAATATCAAACAGCTTATCTCTATAATCAAGTTCAAGCCAATAACAGACTTAACCCTTTATCCATGAATAATTGAATATTAACACGTCACTCCATGAAGTTGCATGTATTAAACCTTTCGCTGCCAATGCCGGATCTGTGATTACCTATGCAAACAGTAACTCGGCGTCTCATCAGGATCCAAACTGTTTGTTACTGTTACTATGTTTTTGAAACAAAAATGAAGAAAATCAAAAGAATGAACATTTGTAGCAGACGACAAAGTTAGCAGACGACAGAGTTCGGCAGCGAAAGGGTTAAAGATATGACAACATTACTATTATTTAAATTGTTTTAATATTACATGGACGCGGGAAATTGTATCAGACGGCAAATAACAGGAGCCATCTGATCTGAGTCTACTCTTTTTGCAAAAGCGTAGAAATGTATATTTATGGAGTAATGCGACCATGCGTGTTAATTAATTACATCTGCATGATGGTATTATGAACAAAAGAATTTGTACCATGGCAGAAACTGTAAAGTCAGATTTATGTTTTCTTAACCCATTATCTCCTACTGCCGTCTTTTTTGTGCCTTTGCAAAACTCATTTATTAAAACCATTGTGATAAATAGAGCATTTGCTCCAAAGGAGCATATGCTCTATTTATCACAATGGTTTCAAAACTAGACAGTTTTAAAAGTCT
Organism: Azorinus chamasolen; assembly: GCA_963576725.1. Taxonomy (NCBI): domain Eukaryota; kingdom Metazoa; phylum Mollusca; class Bivalvia; order Cardiida; family Solecurtidae; genus Azorinus; species Azorinus chamasolen. The sequence goes on along the minus strand of OY755243.1, from coordinate 34,119,482 downwards.
CCTTTTCTATAGTAAATGTTGCTTTTCGATATATTAATTCAAAGATATTGGGTCTAAAAATATTCCAGGGGAGAATGAGTTAAATAAGCAGAACAAACCTCAATCAGATGACTCATGCAGGAACAGTCTGATCTGGGTATACTCTGTATGCACGTGCCAAAAGTCCTCTCTGCGAGGGAAGGGGTTAACTACAAAGTCTAAGTAAAGTACGCTGATTACTTTGGGTTTCGTCAAAATTACAATGGCAGAGAATAGCTCTTTAGTTAATGAATAGCCATGCAAGTCTCCGCCAAAGATGAAAGTGGATTCGTTCAAATGTGATTATTTTGAAGGATGTTTCTACAAGATTATTCTCGTATGCACATTTGAATTTAAATCGTGAAACTTGTAGTGAATACACACCCAGATGGTATACACTTCAGGACCATTCTGATCTGCGTCTACACTGTCCACCAATACCCCTAAAGGATGCTAGCAATGTACATGTATATAGATTAACAGATATAGCGGATTATGAGAAGACATCATACAAAGTATTTTTATCGTCTTTTTATTTGTAAAGATGATTTTCATGAGTATTTTCCCTTTACTCCATAAGTACAAACCGAGTAGACTCTTAACAAACTGAGTAGACCCAGATAAGACGTTTCCTATAGGAGCCGTCAGATCAGGGTCTGCTCTATTTGCTTATCGAATAATATATACATTATTCTACAGTCCCGTCATGGCCGAACATTCCTTTCTTCATATTCTACTTTAAAAAATTCAGTTAATACTCCTGATGGCATTATTTTTTTACATAAATAGTCATGAAGTAAATGCTTTCTAACGAATTATATATACCAATGCAATGTGCAATATGCGACGTTGACCCACTATTTATAGCTTATGTTGATAATTTTTCGCGTGGAACTATTCGGTAAACTCATAACGTTCGTCCTGTTGGAGCAGTCTGAATAGAACCTGCTGTTTGCTGAAGAAATACTATAAAGCTGAGTCTACAGTTTCTGTCCAGACAGTTCTTGATGCCATTATAAAATGTCAGATAATTTATATTCACCCTTTTCTTAATGAATATTCATGGAGTAAAGTTACTGCATTTATAAAACATTTTTGTTCTAAGGTGTTACCTGATATTGCTACTCTCATGGGCGTTTGGAGCGTCAAACCTCTTTGTCACTTTCTTTAACCTTTTATTCTTCTCGGTCAAAAAAGATGACTGCCTCCCGTGGTCACCATATCTACCGGAAGTCAAGGGCACACCGTTTCCTGAGCTATGGGTTTTCGCGACACCTTCAATATAAACCTTTATTGGGCGATACGTCATTGATTCCTTGACGTCATGGATCGTATGTGCCCTGTCTGTTAATAATGATGGGAGTTTTCGTCTTGCACTGTCTATTTCCTTTGCTCTTTGGTTAATGTTGTTGAATTTTAAGGTAACAGTATGCGCCCGTGCAGCACGTGCCTTAAATTCGTTTAGAATATCCGGTGTGATCCAGATACAGTTATTGCTGTCGGAAACTGCCGGGAATTTCCGAAAGGGCGAACCTTGTTCCGACCTTGGCCTCTGAGACGAGCGAGGTACAGCCATCTTCTTGCGTATTGAAATCTCCATGTTTGACTGTATGTCTAACTTCTCGTGTGTCAATTTAAGCGGAGCCAAGTGTGTTTGTATTATCACCATACTCGGATTCACTTCTACAAATAGGAACCAACATGCTACGAAGGCATGGAATTCACGTAACTCACTGCAATTAACACCAATTCGTAGCAAGAGACATCACAGACGCACTAACCTACTTCTTGAGAATCGCCCATGGTATAATAAACACTCGTTTTACTCCGTGTTATAAAATTCTGCAAATCCAATATCAATTTTACATCGTCACTAACAAACAATTTGTTGCCATCGACAGCTGCTTTTATATTGTTAGAACTCTATAACCAATAATTTCTCATTTAATTAACAGGTGAAAATTGTTCCTGCTACAATAAAGCCTATGTAGGGCCGGGGAACTTTATTCTCACAAAATCGAAGAGTAGGTTCATATTCTCAAAAAATCGAACACGCGCGGGATTACCCTAACGGATACTATTTTGAACTCATTGTCGCTTAGGTTGAATTCACTTGTATTATTATCAGTAAAAGACTCAAAACAAACAAAAACTATTGATAAATAACTGAATCGATGCCGGTCTGTACCAACTCATACGTAATGCTATTGGAGAATCTCATTTACTTCAATTGAGCAGTCTGTGAGATTTGAAAGCTTACGTCAGCTGTAAGTAATACCGCAAACAATAAAGTATATCCAGTTCACGCAGATATAGGTCTGTCTTTATCTATTTGAATAAGTTATTGTCGTCGGTCGCAAGTTTCAATTTTGTATCAAAAACATAAACAATTATCAAACAGTTTGGATTCCAAAGAGACGGCAAGTTAATCGGCATCTCATCTGGATTCAAACTGTCTCTAATTGTAATCACTGAGTTGACATTGACAGAGAAATATTAAATAAGTATTTGCTTGCGAAGTAAATGGAGTTTGTAGAAGTATCTACCAGTGTTTATTGTTTTTTCCTTCTCACTTTTCCTTAATTTTCACATGAAGTGTCAAACTGGTGGTCTCGTCTGAAGCCAAAGTGTATGCATAGATTATAACAAAATCGCTATAAGCGTGCAAAAACTTCATGGGGAAAATGTAAAACCCGGATTGTCTAAAAGTGTAGATCCGGATCAGCTTTCGCGTCGATACGTGACTTCTATCTAGCAAGTGCTCTGTTTATAGTCACACTTTTGTAAATCATTGTTTTCCATTTAATCAACCAGTTTGTGCCAAGTGCTGCTGCAAATAATGGCGACACTGATAAGAATCCGCGATATACCTCGTAAGTGATCTAGTACTACATTGTATACACTTTCTCCCGTGGCGACGGCTATTTGTCAGACTATTTACCAGATGGAAGTTATTGTATACGCAGTCACAATCCAGTGATTTCACGTGTGGTTCATAAACAAAATCAACTCACATCCACCAAATTCGATGGCTGTCTGTATAAAATGTTACACTATCTCCGAACAGAAATTGATATATCAAGCCTATATTTTAAACAAAATATAACATGCATACACCCGTATTCCATTGAACACAGTTTCTCATAATTTTAAAAACATGTACGCAGCAGGACAACTATCTTCTATAACAAGATAGCTCGATCTACTCAGAGACATATGTATGTATATATCTCTGATCTACTGTATTCATTTAAGTTTATTTAAGTCCCTTATCACAAATGTCCTACCTCTTGTAAACAGATAAGGGTTAACAGAAAGGTTGCAATACACAGGGCTATAACTTTCCATTGATACCCAATAACCCTCTCTCTGTCGGTAGCGACGTCAAATGGCCCGTATCCACCGCTTATCTTAATAAACCTGACACGGTGTCCCTATTGTTTTACTTTATCACCATTCCTTACGTTTTGCAAGATTTATTATTAAACTGTTTGTCTTGTTCACTTAATCCGCTCTAGTTGTATTATTGCCTAATAAAAGACTTAAATATAGCACGTTTTATTGTCTCAAGTGTGCCAGCCCTGTCTGCTAGCCTAGATCTAGACGAACAGGTGCAAATCGGGTTAAAATATGCGCACAGACTACATTCACATTCGGTCTTACCTGAATTTAACCCTTCACTCCAGAGATACACCATACCCAGATCAGACAGCTCGATAGGACCTTCACCCAGATCAGACAACTCGATAGGACCTTCACCCAAATCAGACAGCTCGATAGGACCTTCACCCAGATCAGACAGCTTCACCCAGATCAGACAGCTCGATAGGACCTTCACCCAGATCAGACAACTCGATAGGACCTTCACCCAGATCAGACAGCTCCACCCAGATCAGACAGCTCGATAGGACCTTCACCCAGATCAGACAGCTCGATAGGACCTTCACCCAGATCAGACAGCTCGATAGGACTTTCACACAGATCAGACAGCTCGATAGGACCATCAGACAGCTCGATAGGACCATCAGACAGCTCGATAGGACCTTCACCCAGATCAGACAGCTCGATGGGACCTTCATACTCAGGTTTACTTCATTTTAACCATTCACTCCAGAGATACGCATTTGCAGACACAGTTTGCCCAAACCAGCCAGCTCCTATAGGGTCTGCCTGATCAGGGTCTATTCTGTTTGCTGGTGGAATGCGTATAGGTCTGAATCTACAGTGTCTGTCGCGTGCAAAATATCCGGGTTGCGTGTGCAAGTATTAAAATTAATCTCATTAATAGTCATAATGACATTTTTTTTTCATAAGTAGTTAATGGAATACCAATCAATTTAAGAACCGGATAACTAATGCATATCTGGATCCCAACTGATTGCAAACGCAGGCACAGTCTGTATCACACATGATTTTGGAATAACTTGAAAATCAGTCCAAAAATAGAATGAAAACAATCGCTTCATTTCGCCCCCGTTTTACAATGACATAATGATAGAACATTTCTGCAATGACAGAAATTAGAATCACATGTACATTAGTCCACATGAACAGGTCAGATCCTACACCAGCCTTCTGATCTGGATCTACTCTGTTTGCTAAGGCGTAAAAGGTAAAGATACGAAGTAAGCAATGACATTAGATCGAAAAAGTTTATTCATAATACATTAATGCACTAGGTGCTATAACTAACCCATTCTGTCTTACTGACGCCTCAGCAATACCTCTTTGAAATCATTGTGATAAGTAGAACATTTGCTCAAATGTTCTACTTATCACAATGGTTTCAAAACTACGCAATTCTAAAATTCTCCTTTTCTATAGTTAATGCTCCTTTTCGGTGGATTAATTCAAAATGGTTCGGTCTAAACAGTCTAGGATAGAAGTGAGTTAAACTACAGTATAGTCTTTTTCAGCAGCTAGCTGTCTATTTTCATTCTTGTTCTAGTTTTCCACCAATCAGGAACTATGTTACATGGTAATTTGCATATGACCCACTAGTATTTTGTAGTAAACTGTGTTTTAGTTAATGCCTAGACTGGCATACAGCCTTTTTACAATGCCCCTACCCATGGCCAAACTCGAAGTACAAAATCCAGATACAGTCAGCTAATGTGATGAAAATCGTGGGGTCATTCTTACGACCTAGTAGTTATTTCAAAACACCATGCTTAGTTACTTCTCCGCAAGCCGAAATCCATGCAATCAATCCATATTAACCTAACCACACCAAATGTAATTCATTCTGTTATACAGACCTTTTCTATAAACGGTAAATCTCTGAAATACATTCAAATGTATAGATGTGTCCCCTTTTACAATACAGTAAAAACTCTCTTAACCCGAATTCTAGTAGATAAGAATTTAGATACTTTTTAGGCAGGTGACTGCTTAATGCAGGGTGACCATGCAGAAAACTCCGGGATGATTTTCACCCTGCATTAAGCTGCCACCAGTCTCCAAGACATATTATACTGAACTTAATTGCTGGTTTTGTAGGGGTTTTACCGTACATGTATTTTTGAATATCTTTCAAACCAGATCTTAGCAACAACGTCACACGACCATTGATAAAATATTTAATGCATCAGGAAACATATATAATGTCGCATTCAAATCGAATTTCTGCATTTGAAATTTCATTCTACCCCAGAAATAGTACCGGCCATTGATGTTCGATATTTCATAGTTCACAAAATGTTGAAAGTGTATCGAAATATCAACAGTGACTGTTACAATCAAATAATTCTTTCCGGTTATGCGGCTATTTCATGTACCTCCAACAATTCTATCATGTTCTACAATGGTACACATGAAACAATCTAACATATTTTACTTTGGTCTACCTGACCATTACAACGCTGAAGTTTCAAATGGACTATTCCAAAATTCAAACAAGTCAAGAATGGTGAATATTTAAGGACTTTACAAAAGTGTAACATAACAAACAGTGCAGATCCTGATGAGAGGTCTCCTCTATGAGCCTTCTTACCTCGATCTTCTCTGTTTGCAAAGGATATTAGTGACTATGCAAAAAAGGCATTTAACTCAGAATCCGACGACCATATACCGGACTTCTGTAAATACCACAGGAAGGGTATGGGACTTTCAGAATCCGACGACCTTATGTCGGACTTCTATTGTAAAAAGACACCAGTTTGAACAAAGGCGTCTGGATTGACAGTATGTCATTGGAAATCCCACATACCACGGGTACTTTATATACGAAAATGATTTTACTTTAGGCAGTTAAAAGTGTGAAACTGCAGGTTAAAGGTGTCATAAAGGCATATAAAGTTGAAATTTGAGGTAATAATCGCAAAAAAGAACTTTTAATGGTTTGGATATTCATTAAAAATCACAATACTTTGGAAACATGTAATTAGTTCTGCATCGAATTGCCTAAACGTATTACTATTTATAAAAACTGAATCAAAACCAACTCGCTTCATATACTTCTGCATACGACACTTTACTTAATCCGAATTAGCATATGAAAGACAATTTAACCCCGGGGCTCAGTTTACGGTCTTGGGACATGCCTTTTCACGCCTGTACAAGCAAAGAAGACACAAATCAGTCGGCCCCTCAAAGGGTCTACTCTGTTTTCTGATGGAATTATATAGATACAATTCTAGGGTGTCTGCGATGCTAACAGGAATATGTTCATATACCATCACAAAAATTCGGATAACATAATTATATTCATGATGCCATATTCTTTAAATAATCATGAGGTAAATGGTTAAACCCTGATAATACGTGCATACTTCACGGTCACCCTCATGCTATATGTGTAAATAAGCACAGTTTCACGGTCTACACTGTTTACTTGTAACGTATTGAATCCCATTTCTCCGTATTCACATTTTCCGCCATGTAAAGGCATTAACGCTTTGAATGCTGACGTCATTGGTTCATCAGTATCTAGCAATAGAGTCCATTCAGTATGAAAGTGTATACGTGTTTTGAATGGCAAAGAGTGCAGACCCTGATCAGAGGGCTCCTCCGGAATCTGCATATGCACTGATCTTCTGGAAATTAAATATTCATATTTTTGCAGTAACAAACAATAATGTCATAATAATATTATACTTTAACACTTGACTCCATAAATATTCCTGAAAGACATCATGACATAGGAAGTTCTAGCCACGGCAGAAATTGCAGAACCATATTCATATGCAAACAGAGCAGACCCTGATCAGAAGGTTCCTACAGGAGCCGTCTAATAATGTAACTATTACGAACCAATCCAATTAACATTTTGAGGGTGTTCTGCAATACTTATTTTGTCAACATGACCTTTGGAAAAAAGATTGGGAAGCGAATAGTGCAACCCCTGATATGACAACTCCCTCAGGAACCGTGTCTGGGTCTTATGTTTGTCTGTGTCCATTTTATGGAAACTCTGGGCAAACATGGGTTAACCCTTTTCCAGTATTTTGAGATATGATCAAAACGTTATCTGCCCCCATTTCATCAGGTTTGTAGTTTCCCAATAATTTAAAACACATTTGAAGAAATTTTGAATATTGAAACATCTCGGAATTTACCCCTTTGATTGCGGGAAACGAATGGACCGGAATTTGCAAACCCAGATCGACATTTAACGTTTCTACAAAAATAGCATCAGTACTGTCCCAAAGACACCGAAAAGTCCATTTGCTCTATATCTCCATTATTGATATCATTATACAGAAACAACTCTACAATTATCCACCGGAATAAAATATAAAATATGCAGTAAGGTCCCATTTTTAAATTCGATTTCTCACACTGAGGGAAAATTAATAACCAAACAAAATACATTTCACTGAGATTTGAACCCTTGCCCCTTAGCATAGGAAGCCTACGACATATCCACTAAGCTATCAGGACGACGTTAATTATGTAGCGCTGTCAACTGATTTTATTCAAATTTTTTAACACTATAAATCTATTCATTCAATGCTTGGGTGTTTCATGAAAAGTGGGTCTGTATAATTTGCGTATTAAGTATGTACGTTCATAAGTCGTTGTTGCTTTTCACACCTCTGTAGCGTATAAATAGAACCATGTAACCCTTATATATTGGGACCCAAATTATGGTGGAGGGGAAAGAGCTGCGACAATAGACCGGGCTCCTTGGTTCGAATCTCGTCAAAACCAAATGTATATATATATTTTTATTAATGTTCTTTATATTTTTTTGATATTCTTTTCTCTAATTACATTTTAAAGCAAACAAACTGGAAAGCATAGGCCTGTCTCTTGAAACTTGCTATGGACTTTTCAAAGCATTATGTTATATTAACATACAGTCCTGGTGTCAATAGTATGCATTTCGATGAAACAGAGGTAGGATCCAGCATTTGTGCTAGGACAACTATGAAATTTAAAATTGTTACCTGCTCAATATTTTATGTATATATTGCGTATTCAATTATGCATATTCAATTAGTTTATGCTTTGCATAGTTTTATTTTAAAATTGTCAAACATCTAGGATCCTGATCACAGACCGACACACACACTTGGCAATTAGGTCACGATAACCGGCATAACGGTGGAAAACTTAGTTTGTTTCAAAAGGAAATACTTCAGAGTTCAAACTGACAATAAAAAATCCCTGAGATTTGAACAATAATAATAATAATACGTGTATAATGATAATAATAATAATAATAATAATAATCAAACAACAGTTTAAAAAAAGTACATCTATATAGACACAGAGCACAAATGGAACGGATCCATGTAGGAAACTATATTTAAAAAGTCTAAGAATGTCTAGATCTAGGACCTTAGTTTGGCATAAAGTTTTAATGTATTTTGGGCACCTTGAATTCTTGGATTTTTCCAACACAACGTGTACGCACGTGTGTACGTGTGTATAGCTAGGCATGCTCCTGGAGCGTCTATTTAGAAGGACTCTATTGAACTTAGTTGCCTCTAACTTTTCTGTTATGATTGTTGCATTTGAGACGAGGCAAAACCTTGCCAAACCAAACTGTTAGTAAAGAAAAAATAAGATTGTTTGCTTGTCTTGGTGTATGTTTGTATATGCATGCGGTTAAATTTGTATATTATAATGTATGTACAAAAGTGAGTTAAGCAGGAAACACCATATACAAAACAAATAGCCACCGAACAACCCCACAAGAAAGCACAGCAAATACAAAGATACGCACAAAGACAAAACAAACAAACAATAGGGGTTGTACAACCTTGGAACGGTCAGTGACAGTAGTCATCGGGGTTTAAACCGGTTTAGGGGCACCCAACCTCACACTTATTCCACCCCATCCTAAAAGACAGTGTAAGTAAACGTACCCACTCTCCGACTAATCTACAACAACCGCGACGGCGAATACAGTGGTAAATTGCATGTCGAACGGAAACATATTTAAGTGAAACAAACGTCGGTGTATGTCACTTGTTAAATACATGTGCTGTCTTCATACTTAGTAGGGTAGTTGTTCATGGCAAGTAGATGGCCCCTATTTATTTTGAGGTCAGTCGGTAAAAGGTCAAGGTCACAGTGACCATCAACTAAAAAAACATTGTTCGCTTGATAACTTGATATAATGAGCCGCCCCCATATTTATTAATTTATTAACATTGTGCATGTTTTGACAACACATACTTTGGACATATAATGCTCCGACACATGGAGCTCTTGTTTTTATATTGTTGTTTTAAAATATGTATGTGTTGTTAACTATTGTCTTGTTGCTCGATATTGAATTCTATCTATCTATCTATCTATCTATGTGCATTTTCTGCGTTCAAAGTATGAGACACTCGTCTGAGAAAGAGAGATTTAGTCCATTGCAAACAACGTCGACCCAGGATACATGTATGTATATGATGAGATATCGGGTCAAGGTTTACCCCTGTTTCATATAAACGCCTTTCCACACATTTGCAGACCCAGATTAGACGGCTCTTAAAGTCTTCCAAAACCACTGACTGGAGTTTCACTAAATGTCAGAGGAATGATTTGTAGATGAACCTCTATCAGATTTGTATAAATCATTCCTGTCCGTTGCATGAATAGGTCAAATGAGATCTATTTAATCAGGTGAGCGATACAGGGTCATCATAGCCTTCTTGTTACTAAATGGACTCTATAATTAAACACTGATAGGTCATTCAACTTTGAAAATTCAACATTTAAAAGGTTAACCCCCAACGCACACACACATACGCACACTTCTGAAGGGGGTGTATTCAGATGTCCCCGTGTCCGTCTGTCTGCGCTAACAATTCCTGTTTATGTGACTAAATAATTATATGAGAAGAAAAGATCTTTTGTTCTCACCGGTTTTATGTGTCTTTTTCAGTTTATGGGGCTATTTAGAATAACAGAATAGCCACGTACACTCAATCCGTTAGAACGTCCGTCTGTCTGTCCGTCCGTCACTCAGTGATTCTGACCTTCTATCATACTTGGTTACATTCTGCGAAAGTGTCAACTTGAAAACGTTTTGACGACTCGTTGTAAAAGCGTGTTAATATTCTGAGAAAACATAGATGACTTCTCATCAAGTGTGATGATTTCTTTGATAAATGACACACAGTTTATGGAAATTGGTGGTCAAATAAGCTTTCAAGTACGATCGAAGTGAATGAACCCATCGATTTTCAAGCAGATTTAGACCGGAGTTGAATACCTTTTACTTATTATATAGAGCAGGGGTGTTCGCGATTTTTTTTTTCTTTGATTTTTTTTTCAGATTTTTTTGGTTGGGTCAGAAATCTATCTTTTGGTATGTTTTAGATACTTATGACATGTGATTAAACAAATCATGTATCTATTTGTGATGGAGTTGTTGTTGTTGAGGCATAGCTTGCGAAGGACACTTGTGCTCAGAATGTGCTTCTGACAGTTTCCGGCGGTCATCCACAGACATCTTAGCAGTGCTGTTATGGTTGTTTTGCATTTCATGTACAAGTTAATAGTGATTTCCTATAAAAGTTACTATAAAATTTTCAATATTTGTTTCTTCTACTCCACGTCCACTTATTCGTTTCAAACATTATAATCGCTTAAAAACAAAATATGCAGTCAGACCAAGACTCCAACTCATTGCAGTATATTTAAATAGCATCACCTCCGCATTCACTAACAAAAATACACAACCATAAAGTATATTGAATGAAATAGATGATCTACCTTTTGTTTAAGTCGTTTCCGTACAACACATTTTGTAAGGTATAATTGGGGGGTGGGGGGGGGGGAGAGAGAATGAACGTATTATCTCAAACTAATAATAATAAAATAAATGAATAAATAATAACCAACCTTCATAGATCTAGTTCCCTGTACTATAAAATCTCCAAACATTGAATTTAATACAGCAGAGATTTATTACCATTATTGTTTTGTACATTATGTCAATATTTGAATGCCGCTGAATATCTTTTTTAAAGATATTTCTTGTTCGATCTAGTGTCAGAGTGAGTAAAGCATTTGGTGATTATTCACCCTTTAACATTCTCTACACCCAAACGCTTTACATGCCTTTGCGACCGGAGCCGTCTAATATGGGTCTACTCGGTTTGCTCTACTAATACCAACAAGAGTACCGCATACGGTACATAATACGTCCACTTGCAAACTTTCTCTGATTCAACATGCCTTATAAGTGTTGACATTTTCTAATCTGTGCTTCAGATCTTGATTCCCATATTAAGGTGGTACTATTTTCAAAAATATTGAAGTGAATATCTTATTAAATAAAAAAATTACAGCTAATCCTCATATTTGCAGCTTTTTGTAAAGGGCAACGGCCATAACTCTGTAAAGACAAACTGAATGAACCTCAAAATAAACTCAGCTTCAGATTTTGTTGCTTAAAACAATTGTGTTAAGTTTCATTTATATCATTTTAATAGTTTCCCCAGAAAACAACAGACAAACTAAAAGTTGACCGACAAAAAAGCAACGAACACACAAAGTTCAAGGACCATAACTTTAGAATAAAATCACATATCAAAAGCCCCGCAATATATGTGAAAATTCATATTAAGGTTTAACCATATGAAAGAATTGAAGTAAATATCATTTCAAATGAAAAAGTTATGGCCATCCTAATATTTGCATAGATTTGCATTATTTTTTTTAAGTGCAACGACAAATCAAATGAACCTCAGAATCGACTCAGCTTCAGGTCTTGATGCATTAAACATTTGTGTAAAGTTTCATTAATATCTCTCAAATAGTTTTCCCAGAAAACAGCGGACAAACTATTTGCATGTATTTGCATTAATTTTTAAGGGCAATGGCCATAACTCTGAAACGAAAAATAAAACGATCCTCAGAATCAACTCAGCTTCAGATCTTGATGCATTAAACATTTGTGTGAAGTTTCATAAATATCTCTCATATAGTTTTCCCAGAAAACAGCGGACAAACTATTTGCTTGTATTTGCATTATTTTTTAAGGACAAGGGCCATAACTCTGAAACGAAAAATCAAATGAACCTCAGAATCAACTCAGCTTTAGATCTTGATGCATTAAACATTTGTGTGAAGTTTCATTAATAACTGTCAAATAGTTTTCCGAGAAAATAGCGGACAAACAAAGTGTTAACGGACGAACGAACGAACGGACGGACGGACAGGGCCACGCCAATATACGACCACCTTTATTAGGTGGGCGTATAAAAAGAGGGTCAATATGGTCATTAATCGCTCAACTGGTTACCATAGTTTTAAGATTATAGCTTGGTAGCCCCAGGATGGGGTCAATATTGACCTAAGGGAATAATGTTAGTAGTAGATCATGAGCAGTGGTTCCGGGGAACAAGATTTTCAAAGAGTTTGAATATTGATTTTATCAAGACGATCATTCTGATCAATGAAGACTGGGCTAAAATGTGCCCTCTAGAGGGATTTTTCTAAGATTTGACTTAGTAAACTACTTTTGATCCCACCCATGTTCAAACTCAACCTTGATATCACCAAGACAAACATTCTGAGCAAGTTTGAGACAGATTGGGCTAAAAATGTGGCCGTTGGAGTGTAAACAATATTTTTCTAAGATATGACCCAGTGACCTACTTTTTGACCCGACGTAACCCACTTTCAGACTCGTCCAAGATTTCATCAGGACAATCATTCTGACCAAGTTTCACGACGATTTGGTTTAAAATGTGACCTCTAGAGTGTTCACAAGGTTTTCATACTATTTGACCTAGTGACCTAGTTTTTAACCCCATGTGACCCGCTTTCGAAAATGTCCCAGATTTTATCAAAACAATCATTCGGACAGAATTTCATGAAGTTTAGGCTAAAAATATGACCTCTAGAATGTTCACAAGGTTATCCTACTATTTGACATAGAGACCTAGTTTTTGACCCCACATGACCCACTTTCAAACTCGCCTGAGATTTATCAAAACAATCATTCTGATAAAATTTCACGAAGATTCAGCTACAAATGTGACCTGAAGGGTGTTCACAAGGGTTTTTTTTCTACTATTTGACCTAGTTTTTGACTCCACATGCCCCACTTTCAACCTCGCCCGAGATTTTATTAGGACAATCATTCTGACCAAGTTTCATGAAGACTGTGCTAAAATGTGACCTCTAGAGTGTTCACCTAGTTTTTTACCCCACGTGACCCATTTTTAAGATTTTATTTAGATAATCATTTTGACCACCAAGTTTCATGAAGATTAGACTGAAATTGTGACCACTGAGTGTTCACAAGCAAATGGTTGACGGCGGACGACTGACGACGGACGCCGGACATTCAAGTCCACCAAAAGCTCATCCCGAGCTTTGCTCAGGTGAGCTAAAAAGTTTACATAATGCCAGTATTTCTTACACGAATATTCAAAAAGGAAAATCGTTAATTAATTGTTTTCACATACAACTACCATTACTTTTCATTAAACAAACTACAATTGTATTCCATTTGCACAGACTTTTAGGATGTGTCATTTCTATAGACACAGTACGCTTAAATAAATAACCACCTGAGCACAGACTAGCACTTTCGCAGCCATTCTTTGTCGTCTGCTTTAATCTTAAAATTCTTCCCAATTGCTTAAAATATAATTCAAGTACCCCCCCCCCCCACACACACACACACACCCACACACAAACACAAAAAACACTCAGTTTGAGTCGTGATGAAACTGGCTCCAAGCTGTTTGCATGCGTGATCACCACATTCGCCATTTACAGCAAATGAGTTTCCTTCATATAAACGCCTTTGTAGATAGAATAGACCTAGATCAGAGATCTTGTAAATAGAGTAGACCTAGATCAAAGATCTTGTAAATAGAATAGACCTAGATCCGAGATCTTGTAAATAGAATAGACCTAGATTAGAGATCTTGTAGATAGAATAGACCTAGATCAGATATCTTGTAAATAGAATAGACCTAGATCAGAGATCTTGTAAATAGAGTAGACCTAGATCAGAGATCTTGTAAATAGAATAGACATAGATCAGATATCTTGTAAATAGAATAGACCTAGATTAGAGATCTTGTAGATAGAATAGACCTAGATCAGATATCTTGTAAATAGAATAAACCTAGATCAGATATCTTGTAGATAGAATAGACCTAGATCAGAGATCTTGTAAATAGAAAAGACCTAGATCAGAGATCTTGTAAATAGAATAGACCTAGATCAGAGATCATGTAGATAGAATAGACCTAGATCAGATATATTGTAAATATAATAGACCTAGATTAGAGATCATGTAGATAGAATAGACCTATATCAGAGATCATATAGATAGAATAGACCTATATCAGAGATATTGTAAATAGAATAGACCTAGATTAGAGATATTGTAGATAGAATAGACCTAGATCAGAGATCTTGTAAATAGAGTAGACCTAGATCAGAGATCTTGTAAACAGAATAGACCTAGATCAGAGATCTTGTAAATAGAATAGACCTAGATCAGAGATCTTGTAAATAGAATAGACCTAGATCAGAGATATCCTGTAGTGGCCGCTCCGATTGCTCATGAACTTATACTTGGTCTATTTGATACCAGAGATTCTTGTGTACATGAGCCATTATAAAAATTCAGATAACAAATATTCACCGTGTCAGTGTTTCTTATATAAATATTCAACAAAGAATTAAGATGTTTTATCGTATGGCATGTAGATAGAAGAGGCCAGACTTATCAGCAGTTTATTATAATTCAATTTTGCATGAACTCTTTGTACGATATACCAGTATGATGAATTACGCAAGCAGTTTTGATCCAGATAAGGCATAACGTTATTCAACAGGTTTGGCATTCTCTTCATGGTCAATCTTATGTCAAAGGAGGTTTTAAAAACCAGCAAACAAGTTGTCAAGCTCGAAAATGGTTTCATTTTGAAGAAATTAATTGGATTTACCGTAAGAATCCCTGGCTGACCAGATCATCCACTAAATTGCTATTGAAACGAGTTCGTCAAGTGACGTCTGTTCACAGAGAAAGAAAAAAGGCATTTTCAAAGCTGATAGGGGAGAATAAGTTAATAGACAGTGGATATGTCGTTCGCTTAACCCAAGAAACGTGGGGAATATCGAACTAGTTGTTTACATCTTTTCAGGTCTAGTTTTAAAAACAGAACATAGTTTCTATATAACTTACAGTCCATGGTCACTAGTTCCGCGATATTTATTTTCCTGCCTGGATCTTGAGCAAAAAACCTAAAAGATATATAACTTTCTATGTTAAATGTCATGCGTAGCCATTTGAGAGCTAACTGGGTCCAGAAATTAGTTTACATAATACTACAAGACGAATACTGATGCAAGGCATTGGATCGCCGCGAAATTTGTGTACAAGGAAGGTTTTTAATAAGGAACTGTTTTGTTAAGACAATTGAAATACAACATTTCATTAAAAACTTAACGAAATATGTAGCCTCTTGAGTGTAATGACGTAGTGACCTAGTTCCGAACCCGACATGATCCATATTTGAACTTGACCAAGATTGCATCCAAAAATAACGTATAAGTTGAAAGAAAAAACACTTAATATGGATAATTATCATTAACTATCCCAGTAAAAACCCAAACCGCCATTAAAAAAAATAGAAAGGAAAAAGAGAGAAAATTTCTGCGACTTTGACCCGGCTTCATTTATGTTTACAAAACTGTTTTTGGCATTTAATGTCGATACTTCGACGAAAAAAGTGTCATAATTATTGTTATTATTGTACATTTGTTTGATAAATTTCTTTTTAAACATCGTATGAAGGTTTTTACATCACATATTTCACTACATCAATAATGCAGGTAGAAACTATTCTCTGCCACGCTCTCATGAGCCAATTTGTAAAACTTGTCGCTACCCCTCCTACATGGGTAAATACTTTTAAGCATTCCATTAGTGATCGCCGCTCATGCGGCGATCAATAATGGGACTTTAACCAATTCCCTCATAAGCTATTTTTAGATCAAACCTCTTTGAATAAATCTACCGAAAAGGAGCATTGTTGATCCGCAAATTTGACGCATTTTTCACACGCGTGAAATTTGCGGCCCCATTTTTCACATATGTGAAAATGGGGCCCCATTTTGCACAAAACCCTGCTGTGAAAAATTCGGTAGCACTTTAACCCCATTTTTTAGGGTTTCGGCTTTAGCCGAAATCCTTCTATAATGGATTGCGACTCAAACTATGGCGGAAAACCCTATTGCACGAGCGCTACCTAGCGGGATTTCCCCTAATTATTAATAGCAAGAAGATCATCGTGACAGCACTATCAGCGACTTCACTTGGGTCTATAGTTTGAACCATAATATCGCTAAATGCTAAAAATAGAAATTACAAAAGTGAACATTTGTAACGAAACTATTGTCAAAAAATGAAAATAAACCAAAACAAAACTATTATTGGTCTTTTTAACGACGAAAATAACATGTAATACGTTACCGTACATTTCAGAATAGTACATGTGATGTGACCCATCTTAAATTTTGTCGAGATCAAGTCACGCATGATGTTGAATAATATCTTTCATAATTCTAATCAAAATTTAAAATTCAGTTTATCGTTTGCCGCCATCTTGGAACTACAGCAAACAAGCCATGTGGCGTGGTTCGACTATAGTTCGGGTGAAAGGTCTGTCCGTCATGTATGGCATAACTATCGCCGTTGATATCAGACTGTGGTAACTAGTGTTCAAACTATAGACCAAAGCGAAGTCGCCCTATAGCTATATATGCGCATGTGCAGTACTTTGCTAATGTAGCAAAAGTGGGTTATCCTTTGTGTACGGTTCGGCTGGGGCCGAATGGACTACGTCGGGAGCAGGTGGCGCATGTGCAGGGAGCTGATAGTGGGCGCATGCGCACCGGATTGACGTTCGCCCGCGAAACCAGGAGATCGACCCCACTCTGGCATCAGCTCCCGAACCATTCACACTCGAGTATAAACAGCTCTCCTCAGCTAACTGGTGAGTACATATTGTATGTACTAATTACAATATTGGCGCTGCGAGCATTAGAGGATTGGGCAGATCGCATATTAGATTTAGGTTTTAGAGCTTATCCAGAGCTAAATGCAAATCATTTAGAGAGTTTAGCAGCTACTCGCTTCTGCCAGGGCTGCATAGACAAGAGTGCAGGGCTTGCTGTAATTGCTAACCCTAATCGCCCGGTGTCCGTGTATGGCGCAGTGAATGCTGTTAAATGGTATAGGTTGAACCATCAGGTGGTTTTTGGTGGCAAGAGAGAGGCGCGTGCTGTAAAGTCTGTGGAGGTGGAGGACAATTCCCTTGTGCAGGCCGTTACAAATGCCTCTCAACGGCCTCAGAGACCGGCTGGTGCGGAAAGATTCAATCAGCCGCAAAGAAATTATTCACCTTTATCTGAAAAGTTAGAGTCCCTTGATAAGAAAATGGAAACTTTAATAACAATTATGCGCAATCTTGCAACTCCGAATCCCAAATCAGTCAGTTTCCAAGGTGATGGTACAAAAGCCAAGAGTGGTTGTTTCCATTGTGGCGATTCGGGACATTTTGCTCGTGAATGCCCGAAGCGTACCAGGCCTAGGAGGGTGTCACAGGTCCAAGGTGAGGAGCAAATCGAGTCTTTAAACGATTCCGGGTCAGAGGAGGAGGCCTAAGTCTGACCCCGGAGAGTAGTATTGGCCAGACTGATGCAAACAGTCAATTGAACGGTAAGGAAACTGAAATCAAACCTCCCACTACGGATTCCTTGGCTGAGCTTGCGGCCTTAGACGATGTAATAATCTGTCAGCTTAGGTCAAGTTCTATGTTAAGGGTTCCTGTGTCTTTAAATGGGATTGAGTTGGCTGCTGTTGTGGACACCGCTGCTGAGGTTACTATCATATCTGATGGTATATACAGACAATTAGATCCGAAACCGAAACTCATTAAACATGTTAAATTGCATACTGCGGGAAGGGATTTGGATATGGTTGGGTTTGTTGTCGGGCCAGTTTCTTTAGGTCTAGGTACTCAAGTGTCTTCAGAGTTGGTGTACGTAGCACCTATTGAAAGTGATCTACTTCTAGGTATCAATTTCTTGATGAAAAATAAGATCAAATTAGATTTGGAGAATTCTACTCTAGTTTTTGGGAAGGAAACTCTACCTTTGTCTAGTAGCAAATCGGCAAAAGCTCCAACAGTAGCCAAAGTCAGTGTCCTTAAACGTAGGGTTATTCCACCAAATTCCATGGCCCATGTTCAATGTCGTATTGACTCTCCCATAGAGCAATATGTGGTGGAACCATCCACAGAATTAAGGGTGATGGTATCCAAGTCTGTGCATCAGTCAGGTGACCAATACCCTCAAGTCTGTGTGCTTAATCTTTCTGATAAGTACGTCACTCTAAAAGGAAACAGAGTAGTTGCCCAGGCATCTGTTGTGCAAGAGGTTCGCCCTGTTCCGGATGAATTTCTGGAGTCCACAGGTAGGGCCTGTTCATCAACAGCGGAGAAGCTAGTTGTTGAGGATATGTTACCGGAGCATTTGCAGGAACTATTTGAAAAATCTTCATGTAATTTGTCTTCTTCAGAGAAATCAGACTTCAAAAATTTGCTCATTAAATTCCAGAATGTTTTTGCTCAATCTGATTTTGATTTAGGTAGTTTTACAGAAATTAAGCATCACATTGACACCAGTGATGCCAAACCCATTAAACAGAATATGCGTCGGACTCCTGCTTGCTTTGTGAAGGAGGAGGAAGCGCATCTGAAGAAGATGTTGGATGCAAAGGTAATTAGACCGTCCTATTCCGACTGGGCATCTCCTCCTGTTTTGATTAGAAAACGTGACGGAACAGTACGTTGGTGTCTAGATTTTCGTGCACTGAACAATGTCACAATCAAAGATGTTTTCCCATTGCCAATAATTGAGGAATGTTTAGATACATTATCAGGAAATGTCTGGTTTTCAAAATTGGATGCCAACTCGGCATACTGGCAAATCCCGGTTGCCGAGGAGGATATTAAAAAGACCGCGTTTACTACAAAATATGGGCTTTTTGAGTTTACTAAATTACCATTCGGATTATGTAACGCTCCCAGTACATTTTCGAGGGCAATGAGCTTAGTTTTAAGGGGTTTGACCTGGAATATTGTGCTTGCGTTTTTGGATGACATTTTGGTTTTAGGTAAAAGTTTTGATGATCATTTGAAAAATTTGGAAGAAGTTTTTTCCCGGCTTAACCGGTATCATTTGAAATTAAAACCTAGGAAATGTTTGATGTTTCAATATAAAGTAGAATTTCTTGGTAGAATAGTGTCTGAACAGGGCCTGGAAATGGGAGAAGCTGCAGTGAAATCTGTTCAGGATTGGCCGGTTCCCATGTCTGGCAAAGATGTCGAGAGGTTTATGGGATTTGCCAACTACCATAGGAGCTTTGTTAAGGATTTTGCCAAGCTGTCCACCCCTTTGTATCAGGTAACAGGGAAAGATAATTTCAAGTGGGGGATGAGCAGAATGAGTCTTTTGTAGCTTTGAAAACTGCTTTCATTACAACTCCGGTATTATCCTTACCGACGCCTGATGGTATGTTCATTCTAGACACCGACGCGTCTGATCATGCAATAGGTGCTGAGCTTTCCCAAATCCAAAATGGAGTGGAGAAGGTCATCGCCTATGGCAGTTTCGCTCTGTCGTCTGAGCAAAGACGATATTGCACAACTCGTAAGGAGTTGCTTGCAATTATCCGCTTTACCAGACAGTTTCGTCATTACCTGCTTGGTCAGCATTTCCTAATTAGGTCAGACCATAGCAGTCTTAGGTGGCTTTTGAGCTTTAAACATCCTCAAGGGCAGCTCGCTCGATGGATGGAGGAGTTAAGTCAGTATAATATGACTGTCCAACATCGAGCTGGCTCGAAACATGGCAACGCTGACGCTTTATCTCGTTTGCCTAAACCTTGTCAGTGCGAAAACTATAAGCTAGGTTTCAGCCTGGAGCAGTTACCATGCGGAGGTTGTGCGTATTGTCAACGGGCCCACAAGAACTGGCACCAGTTCTCCCAGGATGTTGATGATGTCCAACCTTTGTCATCCGGTATTCAGGTATGTCAGGTAATCGAAGCAGAGGAGAATTGTCCTTTAAATAAGGAATCTGCATCGGTTGCCAAGATCCTAGCTTTTCATGATAATGACACAGATTCTCTTGACCATTGTGCCGAACTCGGTGACCCTTTGACTAGCCATTTTGAGGTGATAGTTCATTACTCTAACGGCTCCCCTGTGCCGGAGGAAGTGACTATTTCCTCAGTGGCTGGGGACGGGGGATCACAGAGTTATTGGGGTCTAGACAGAAATATTCTGGTGGATCAGGTTCGTAATGATAAAGATCTAGGACTTTTATTGGACTGGTTAGTTAATGATGCAGAACCTTCGCAGTCTGTGTTAAAATTGGCCTCTCCAGCTGAGAAGTTTTATTGGATTAACAGAGATTTATTCTTTTTGGAGGATGGCCTACTTTGGAAATCTAATAATGAACACGAAGGTGAAGACAGTGTGTTGGTCGTCCCCGAAGCCCTCCGAACGGAGGCTTTGAGAATGAACCATGATCTTCCCTCTACTGGTCATCAAGGTGTTGATAGGACTCGACTCCGAATGAAGAGCAAGTATTTTTGGTATCGTATGAGCACAGCAGTTAAATTTTATGTTTCTTCTTGTTCCACTTGCAATCAAAACAAAAAGGCGTCCAGGAAGAGTAAGAGCCCTCTGATCCTACATCAAGCTGGAGCGCCCATGGAGCGAGTGCACATTGATTTCCTTGGTCCTTTACCTCGCACTGAGAAAGGTAATGAATATATTCTAATGATTGTTGATCAATTCACCAAATGGGTGGAGTGTATTCCATTGCCTTCCCAGAATGCGGAAACTACTGCTACCGCCTTGGTTAATGAATTCTTCAGTAGGTTTGGATACCCTTTTGAAGTTTTCAGTGATCAAGGTAGTAATTTTCAAAGTCACCTGTTTACCAAACTGTGTGAGATTCTGAAAATTCATAAGGCACGAACCACGCCCTATAGACCCTCAGGCAATGGTCAAGTTGAGCGTTTTAATAGGACTTTAATGGATGCTGTTCGATGCTTCATTCAGAGATCCCCAACTTCCTGGGATACTTTCCTTCCGCAAATTGCCGGTGCACTGAGGTCTTCGGTCAATCGTCAAACAGGTTTTACACCTAATCGGCTCATGTTGGGTCGAGAGACAAACCAGGTAACCGATTTGATCTTTAACACTAGGCACTTAAAATATGATGGTGCGGAGGAATATCTGGCGAAGCTCGAGTCAGCTATCTCTTTGGCCCATAAGGCGGCTCGTGACAATCTCAAGACTAATCAGAAGCGCATGAAGCGGGACTATGACTTGCGTGTTTTGGAGCGCACCTTCCAGGTTGGTGACCTTGTTTATTCTCTGAGTCAGAACAAGGGGAAGGGCATGAAACTCTTGCCACAATGGAATGGTCCAGGCATTATAGTAGTTAAGTTCAGTCCTACTTTATTTCGGGTTAAATTGAGGAATACTATTGTCACTTGCCATCATGACAAGCTCAAAATTTGTAAGGATAGGGAGGTGCCTACTTGGCTGCGGAAGTTCCAGGGCAACTCTGCTCTTATGGACTCTCTTGTAGCCAAGCCTTTGGGCGACAGCAGACAGGATCTCTACTGTTCATGTAGAGGTCCTTATCAGAATGAATTCATGATTCAGTGTGACAGCTGTGCGGAGTGGTTTCATGGCAGATGTGTGAATATTACTCCGAGTGACGCACTGAATATTAATGAGTATTTTTGTTCATTCTGTCTTGATGCTTAATCCCTCCTTCTTATTTTGCAGTCAATCATGAATGCCCAAGTCGCCATCCAGCAGGTCCAAAAGAAACTGGATTCTGGTTGCTTGATGAAGCCGTCACAGCTATTCAAGCAAACTCTGGGTATGGCTATGAATCTAAGCTCTGAAGACTTTGAAAGGTTAGTCATAGCTATGTACCGTTTGGCGGTTTCTAAACGCTGCTGGAGGTGGGTTGAACAGGCTCAGCTTGAAGCTGAATTTTTCTTTTCTGCTAAATGGATTCTCACTAATATCCCGCATGTAAATCCAAAAATGAACAAAGTGCGTCTCCCTAATACCAAAGTCCAAGAATACGAACCTGGTAAAATTTGTAAGGATATTCGTTTGAAAAGTAATCCTGGTCTGGAAGTCATTAAGACCGATTTTGGTAACTCTCCTATGTCAGTTGATGCTGTCCCGTCCGTTACCGGCGAGTCAGTGTCTCTGGAGTGTCCCCAAACTCAGGCTGTTGCCCCTTCTGAGAGCTCTGCAGGGAGTGCTTCCCTGTGTCTCGAGGTGGATCCAATAGTTTCGAGAGCAAGGGATTCACAGGAGGAAGGTCTTTCTGTTTCTTGGTCGGAGATTGTTAACGAAGTCTTTCCACCAATGGAGGAGGAGTGTATGGAACTTGAGGAGTCTTGTATTTTGCCTTCTATGTCAGGAGTGGAAGTCCGTCCTGCTCATACTAATATTTGTAATTTTAAGGGCTGTAAGTTCGTCAGTCGGCATCTTAGACAACACATGTTTCAGAAACATCTTCCGATCTTATTTTGGTCTAATTTGTCGGAGCTGGAGTTAGGGTCCTCAAGATTTCATAAGTCTAGGGCGGTGTTGTTAAGGCTTTTGGGAGATTTGTTAGGGGGGGCAGAGAAACCTTTAGATACTTTAATTACTTTGGTGGGGGAAAAAGGGGATTTGTCCAAGGCTATCATCACTGAGACGATGAGGAAGGAGATGTTGGCGCTTTGTAAGCATGAGGGTTGGACCGTTCCTGATAGGTTCACTTTACACCCTATTAACTCTCCGGCTTGTCTGATTCATTGGAGGTGCCTTGTGATTTTGTGTAATCTGCTTTCCGATCTGCAATTGAGTCAGTTTCGGAGAAGAGCTAGGAGTTTACGTAGAATCAAAAAGAAATCAAAGTCTTCGTCATCTTCCCAACAGTCTTTTCCTGGTCCTTGTCCTTCGTTGGCGGAGATTCCAGCTAAGATAGCTTCTGTCCCTTTGGTTCAGCACGTCGTCGACCCACACCCTGTTAGCACGCCCCTTGTTAAGGCGGTTGTATCTCCCGCTGCCCCTGTTCCCTTTGAGGTCATTGACAGCCATATGCATTTGGTTCGGGCATGTGCCTCTATGTGGGGTAGTGGTTCTGGCATACGGTCGGTCAGGGAGCTCATGGGGGTAGATCAGGGGGTTCGTCCTAAAGTTCCTGTTAATGTGGTGGGGGTGGTCGCCGTGTTTTGTGATCCGGAGAGGTATCCTTCTGTCTTGCCTTTAGATAATCATCTAAAGATGGCTGTTGGGTTGCACCCCAGGAAGGTGAAGCTGTTTAATATGCAGAAGGAACAACAGTTTGTTTCTCTGATTCACCATCCTGGTGTAAATGCTATTGGGGAAGTTGGTTATGACCTTACTGAGCCGGAAAATACTTGGCAGCTGCAGCTAGATGTTTTGAAAAGGGTTTTATCCTACTGCAGTGTTTCAAAAACTCTTGTTATGCATATTAGAGGTTCTCCTAAGGTTAACATTAATCCTTATTGCACAGTTTTTGATATGATTACTCAGTATTGTGGTAGCCTTCAACCCATTCATTTACATTGTTTTGGGGGTTCAGCAGAGGATGTCTTAGTCTGGTCCCAACATTTTCCTAAGTGTCATTTTGGGTTTACAGCATCAGTCCAGCAATTTTCACCCAAACAGATCTCTGGGTTACAAGCAGTCCCTTTGAATAGAATCTTGTTGGAAACTGATTCTCCCTATTTGTCCCCTGTAAGGAGGCTTCGGGTTAATACGCCCAAATTCCTTGGGGACGTTGGTTGCCTTGTGTCTAGCAAGCGGGAGATCAGTTTGTCAACATTGTTTTCCCATGCTTTAGAAAACACCAAAACATTGTATGGGTTCTAGTTATTTTTCTAGTACGTTTATATATTACATGACTTTAGGGCCTGTTCAGTCTAGTTGTATATTTAGCAACTCATTTCCAGCAGTTCCTAATATTTCTATATTTATTTGTAATATTAGCCATATTCATCCAGAATGTGCTGTGGTAACATCACTAGGGACACACCCTTTTAGCCTACTGAGGCTAAGCTTTCCGGGTTCCCATCTCAGGGCATTCATTTTCCTGAAGCAATTCAGTGAAGCTTATCCGGATATACCCATGTACTCCTCCTTTCTATAAGAAGGGGAGGAATGTAGCAAAAGTGGGTTATCCTTTGTGTACGGTTCGGCTGGGGCCGAATGGACTACGTCGGGAGCAGGTGGCGCATGTGCAGGGAGCTGATAGTGGGCGCATGCGCACCGGATTGACGTTCGCCCGCGAAACCAGGAGATCGACCCCACTCTGGCATCAGCTCCCGAACCATTCACACTCGAGTATAAACAGCTCTCCTCAGCTAACTGGTGAGTACATATTGTATGTACTAATTACAATACTTACAATCCGGTTCCGGAATCTTAAAAATTGCGCAAAAAAAATTAAGTTTGACGGAAATATTGAACTCTATATACAGTCACTTGTTGAATTTGTCGAATCAGTAACGTTACAGAGAAAGGCTAATGATTGATAGTCAGAACGTCGTTGATCTCTACACATTAGCAGAGACATATCTCTGACATTAGCACCCGAACAGAACGACAGAACTGCTCGAAATCGGAAATGGCCAGTAACAGAAGTTTTCAAACGATGTTTATGGGATCATGGTATTGGTAAGTAGATTTTATTTCTCCTAACACAGTAGCCTATCGAATAGTACATATAAATTTTAAATGATATATCGTCATGTAGATCTTCATAAGTAAATTTAAATCTTTCACTATACTTTTATCTATAGCATTTCGTCCCATAGCAATTCGTACTAGCTACCATCTAAATTCTAATTAAGATTTCTATTGAATGTGGGTCAAAACGGAATGATTTGCCCATGTCCAAAAGGCCCATCCTTTTGTAGTAGATATAATGTAAAAGTTCATCGAAGGGCAGCAAGATAGACCACCTCCAACTATTCTTACAATCAAAGCATAACAGAACTACGTACAGCAGTCCCTCGGCTAGCCGACACTTAGTGACACAGGACGGGTCGTCATGTTTTATAAGATCGCGTATGGTTTAGTTGCCATCCATTAGTTTACCATTTTATCTCAGTAGACCTGTGAGAATGTCTCGCCATATGCACCCCTTTTCTTTCCGTCAAATACACACCTCTGTAAAGTGTAAACTACTTTAAATATTCGTATTTCCCTTGAATAGTGGTCATGTGGAACAGCTTGCCAGCATCTGCTGTTATGCAGCCAGATATAGAGGGGTTCAAATAAGTATTATCCCCCTCTCTTATTTCAAACCGCCCCTAAAGGTCTGGAATCAAGTGTTTTATCTGATTTTATTCCTCACCTTCAGGCTTGTTTTGACACCTATCTCACTATACTCTTTCTCTCTATCCCACTTTTTGAGTCTCACTTTCACAACTTTTACAGCTTTTATTCTCTCGGCCTGCACGTTTTCACGCAGTAATATGCGACAGCAGTCGGGCAGTATACAAAAATAGATAGATAAATTTAGCGATATTAATTGATATCTGTTTTATAAGCGATGCTTGCTTATATGATAGATCACAATTGTGTACTTTTAAGTCTAAATGGTTATATCAAGCTACTTTTGGTTTTAACAATATTCAGGCAGACGGCATCCTTCAAAAAAAATTAGCATGCTGTAACCACTCAATCATGAGACTATGAGATGTGAAACTGTTCAATGAACGCTTTCCCTGTTCTGTGTTCCAAATGTCAATACCAAATTTTTAATACTAACTGAATATATTCATGGACAATAACGAAATATGGAAGGTAGAAAATTGTAGCCATTTTAGAAAGTAAAGAAACATCTTTCAAATTGCATTAGCAAACAGCAGACCCAGATCAGATGACCTCTATGGAAGCCGTATGATCTGGGTCTGTTCTGTTTGAAATATGTGAAAACATGTTTTGAATATGAAGGAAAGGGTTAAATGAGATCTTTTTATAACAATTTCTTTCTTGTTGTGTATTGATGACAGAATAATATATTTTCAGGGAACAGACTTTACTATTTACTCCATAACATATTTATGGAATAAATAGTAAAGTCTGTTCCCTTTGCAAACAGGGTAGACCCAAAGCAGATGGCTCCTATAGGAGCCATCAGATCAGAGTCTGCTTTGCTTGCTTATAGAATAATGTAGATGTCTGCACCATGTGATTCTATATAGTTTCTGCCTTGGCAAAAAATTCATGTGTTAACCCATTCCCTCATATTGACACCTTTAGACGCCTCTGTAAAAGACCCTTTTTGAAACCATTGTGACAAACAGAGCATTTGCTCCTATGGAGCAAATGCTTTATTTACCACAATGATTTCAATACTACATAAATCTTAAATTTTCCTTTTTGCTAATAAATGCTCCTTTTCAGTAGATTTATTCGTAAAGGTAAAGGGACTAAAAAAAGCCTATGAGATAATGGATTAATATGTCATTTTGAAAATTAATCTGCTGGTAATTAATATTCATGAGATCATTATATTTTACTAAATATTTATGAAGTAAAGGGTTAAAAGTGTTATACCCAATAATTTTTATAAAGTTTTACAATTGATTTGATAGAAAATCATTATTAATCTTTGTAATATAGATTTAACTCTATAATGACACATTCTTTGAAGAAGAATCCATGTTATTTACATTTAAAGACAGTCATTTTTTTTCATAAATCCTGATATTCTTTGAATAATTCAAAATGGCATCCAATGGTTATCCATAATGATTAAGTCTGGAAATTTAAGGGACAACCTCAATCAATAATAAAAAAAATAAAATTGATTGGTATGAACATATCAATTTCGAACAATAGATATATGATAATGATGTGCTGTTTACGAGATGTGCTGCATTTTGAAAAAATGATACTGGCGTGTGCCAAATAGTTCAGACCCTGAACAACAGCCACATTAGGGACAATGCAGCTGTTTGAGTGTCACTACGGCTTAATTTATCAGATCAAGACTCAGATATAAAGATAAAATAATGTTTATACATAATAACTTCACACGTTGTATCATATGTGATATATCCATATAATACATTCATTCATACAAATACAATGTATTCTTACATATTAATACAGTCATGGATGTTACATGTTACTATATCATAAAAACATTCCTATTCAGTACCAACCTCATCATAATTACAGCCTCTGAATAATGTTATATTGGATTTAATTTAAAGGAATATTATACATAGGAGACAGGAGAAAGCTATCAAATGCTGAATGCAAACAGTGCAGATCCTGATCCGAAATATTCTGAAAGTGGTATCATGAATTATTGATTGGATCATACCAGATCTAGCATATCAGACAATATTTTCTGATATAAACAGAAGCATTGAGACCAAATAAAAGTGTTTGAATTGCTGTATCTCACTCATAGTGTTGTTAATTTTGATTTTCTGATCTTTCAAGTTCATGATATTCAATGCTTTTTGAAATAGGTTTTGATTTAGCATGTAACCGGGTGTTCTTATAAAGAAATATAACCGCTCAGACCGGAGATCGATCCCGGTTTGCGGGGTTTGCAGTCATGCACTCTACCACATGGCCATAAAAGCATGCTTGTACTGCAAAGCCGTACAAGCGATGATAAACCAGTAACATCCTGTTCGATCCATTTCAGTTTGCTAATTTGTGACACTGGCTGAAACTGTCTGACCTGGCTGGAACACCACTGGTTGTAAAATATGTGAATATTCAATAAGCCTTTGTAATGAGTAATTATAAGGGATAAATTATGTTGACTGCTGAGATGATGTAATATGGATGTTAAAGTCTACTTAATTCTTTACTCCATTAATATTCATGTAGTAAATAGTTATATCATGAACAGTAATTAGTTTTGTTGTTATAATAGCACTCTGACACAAGTATGGTTGACCATGGCATGTATACCATAAGCACACAGAGCAGACTCTGATCAGCCTCAGGTGGCTCCTACATGCATGTATGGGGACTATCAGATCTGGATCTATTCTGTTTGCAAAGGTGTAGGAGGTTGTATTTATGGAGTAAAGGGTTATTTTAACCCTTTACTCAGTAAAAATTTAATAAAGACTTGATTTACTGATTGATTGTTTGATCTAAACCAAAACCTTTGCAAACAGAGTAGACCCAGATCAGATGGCTCCTAAAGATGCCATCTGATAAGGGTTTGATTTGTTTGCCAAAGGAATTATTCAGATGTGATTGTAGCTTCTGTCCCTGGTGGAAAAATCAACTAATAAATAATCATGATATGTTGAAAAAAATTATTGAATATTCATGATATATTGTAACTTTAGGGTTTTCTTTGATAAGCTATCAGTAGTATGGTAGCAATCTGTATCTTTAGTTGTCCTGTTCATACTTTTTCAGATGGAGGCAAAACACAAGGTGATTGTTGGTGCAGCTGCTGCACCTGCAGACATCAGAACATTGACCATTTCGCAAGATGGTACCACCATACACATTATGCTATGACGTCAAGTGTCTTCAAGTGAAGTCTTGCTTGGATCATTTATCAAGGGGAGCAACTGCCATGTTTGAACCTAGCAGCAAAACAACCTTGAAGAGCACTAAGCTGTCTGCTGTGGAGGTAAGGACATTCATTCACATACATGAGTTATTCTTTAATCAGTTACTCTGTACTCATATATCTTTGCAAACAAAGTAGACCCATACCCATAATATAATATTATATATTTCAAGACAAACTTGAAAACCACTTTAGGGGAAGGGACCTCCATGACAAAGAGGACAAATATGCCGTCAAAATACATGAACATTAGCAAGGCCCTTTTTGCTGTGTATAAGTTCATTGTCTCATCAGGGACATGAGAGAAATCTATCTAGCTTGCTTTTGGATGGTCAGTAGTTCTTCCTTGATGGCATCTTTGACTGGAATCAGACATAGGGATCATGCAAGTACAAAAAGCACCAAGGTCCTTCCTGGACCTGGAATTAGCTAAACATTGTCGTAACACCGTAAATCCATGTTAAACACCAATAAACAATACATTCTTATGATCCCAGCTTGGCGGGAGGCATATAATCATGCTCTTGTCTGTCCATATGTACATCACATAAATGTATGAACACAATTTAGAAGATTATTTCAAACTTGCACAGGTAAACAACATTGGTGTGCAAATGGACAAAGAGAAGGAAACTTTTTTTTCAGCCATTATTACTGAAGTTAGAAACTGAATTTTTCTTCATTATATAACAGGGTTGCCACTTGTCAGGGAAATGTTTTTTCAAGGTCAGGAAATTTTGAGAACAGTCAGGGAAATTTGAAAATATAGACAAATGTCAGTGAATTTTGAAAAAAAAGAACAGATTTTTCCTTTAAGGCAATATCTTTTAGACTTCCTCAAAAATATTACATATAAGTTATCAGAAAAAGACAAAATGTTGCAATGTAATGTGTGAGGGAAATTTGAAATTGTTTGAGAAATGTCAGGGAATTTTGTTTCTCTGGTTTGTGGTAACCCTGTATAAGTCATAGTGAAAATTTCTTGTGTATCTAACTACTCATTCTCCATGTAGAGGAATTATTTCCAACTTTCACAAGTGAACAGACTCTATGTGAAGATGGTTGTATAGAAGGGAACTTTTGCTCCATTTTTAGTTTTTTTACAGGAGCTACAGTATTTGTACCTTTTTTCACTATAAAACCTTGTGGGTCAAGCTCCTCATACACCACTTGGAGAATTTGCATGAAACTTTCACAGATGTAGAACCTTGATGTGAAGATGTGTATAAAGAAGAACACTTTTGTAAATTTGTAGTGACCTTTTGCAAAGTTACAGAACTTTGTAATTTTTTGCACTTAAAAACATGCTTTAGAGGCACCAGAAGGGGGGGGGGGGTCATTAATGTCCTATGGACACATTTCTAGTTCTACACTATAAAGACTATGAGGTAAGGTTCATGTATGACCTTTCAGTGAAAGATATGAGTCATACTTGAATATCTGAACTCAATGTGACATACATGTATATGCATTCTTTCTTTAAAAACAAATCCATCTGGATGTTCTTGATTTTCTTAACATGCTTGCTTCTACCTCGCTCTATTATTGCAGGAGATAGAGGCACAACTACCAACCAATAACCGCCAGCTGGTGTCGTACCTTGTGTTTGATTCTGGTGTTGAGATTGAGGTAGAGGCTGCCTGTGGGTCGAGGGACCTGACCATTTTATTAACAGATCTGGCCATTGCTTTAGACATTAGAGAAGAAGATGTAGAAACAAAGTGTGCAAACAAGCTGCCAATTTCTGTATCTGCACAAGTGAAAGGAAAATAGTTTATGCAGATTACATGTAACTTAACAGCTGCCACTTATATGAAGACAATTTCTTTTATTCAATTATTAACCATTTCCCTCATTAATATTCATCATTATTATTTATCAGCTTAATTTTATAATGGATAATGCATACAGGTGATTTCTGCTTTGGCAAAAAATTGTAAAATTTTATCTACATTATTCCATAAGCAACCAGAGCAGACTGATCAGACAGCTGCTACAGGAGAGAGAAATTTGATCTGTGTCTTCTCTGTTTGTAAAGGCATGAAAAGATGTTTATATATGAGGGACAGGGTTAATTCTCTTTTGGATTTATAGTAAATGCCTTAAGCGGTTAACCCATTACCTCATAGGCTATATTTAGACCCAACCGATTTGAACAGATCTACTGAAAGGAATCATTTACTACAGAAAAAAGACATTTTAGAAATGTGTAGTTTAGAGACCATTGTGATAAATAGAGCATTTGCTCCGATGGAGCAAATGCTCTGTTTATCACAATGGTTTCAAAAAGTGGCTTTTACAGAGGCATCAAAAGGCGTCAATATGAGGGTATGGGTTAATACATTTTCTCTGAAAATGTACACCACTGTATATTTGGTCAAATTTATGCCACTGTTTGTGAAAGTTTAAAAGGAACAAAATGGAAATAAGCAAATTTCGAATCTTAAATTTCCCAAAGTTTTCATATATAAAATACAGATTTAGTTTGTGGATTATTGCCACTTTTGTTAAAATGAAAAAGTTGAACTGCATGATATTTGCATAAATTTGATATCTTAGTTAACCCTTTACCCCTTTAATATTTATGTAAGAAATAATGCCCTTATTCTTATGAATTATAATGGCATTTGAATGCATACATGTTTGGGTATGGCATAAACTGTACAATTAAATGTTGGTGTATTGTTCTGGATGATCCATATCGTTGAATTTTCATTACTCAAATGGTCACACGACATTTGCTGACCATTTCTTTTAACAACTGATGAAGGTCGAGCAATTAGACTGAACTATCTAGTTAAGACAAAAATTGTTCTCAGTTATATAAATTCAACAATATTAAGTCCTTACAGCAACTTGAATACTATTTAGATTGATTATTATAATAGCACATGGACACATGATTGTTTGACCGTGCCACCGTGCCGTGACTCATATCTTAATTAATGATAATATCATAAGCAAATATAGCAGACCCTAAAAAGACAGCGCCTACAGGAGCCATCTGATCTCGGTCTTTTCTGATTGCAAAGGCATAGAAAGGCATATTTTTGCTCTGATATACCATTTTTACCCGTTATGGAACTTATAGACCATTTTTACCCGTTATGGAACTGTCTTCACTATATAACATAAAGTGCTTGATATAGGAGACAATATTGTTAGGGGAGGGGATGCATCTGTGTCTTGGAAACAGTTTTCTAGTTAATTTTATTTTCTAACTCTTTGTATCCTGCCATGCTAAGTTGAAATATATTTGTAACTTCATAATTTTTCATATTGTTAATGTCACCCCACAGTATATAATTATTTGTAGGATATTTAGAATCACAAGGAATATGTCCAAAATTGGTGGAAGTGTCTATATGGATAAGTTAATGATGCATGCTAATTACTGTTATGATCCACCAGATAGCAGCAGAAGTATGGCCATTTGTTACTTTCAAATAATGGAGTGATGGCTCTTTACTACACTAAACTATCAATTTTAGCTCCATTGGCATAAAGTGGCAAGTGGAGCTTTTGGAATGGCCCTGTGTGTAACATGTGTCTTAAAATATTTTCAGCCAACAATTCACAGCAAACAATCAATATAATGTATATTTTGTCCGAAACCTTCAGTACTGTCAGTACTTTGATTTGAAGACCTACTAATACCAACGCATTTTTCACAGATAAAAGACAAATAGATGGTTTTGCTATTGTTGATACGAGAGATCTTAAACAGACATCAGGACATTGAATTAGTATCGGATAGGGTAGCTTTGTCCCTGAATTATATTTATGACAGTAATATCCCCTGAGTCGACCCTCGTTATCTCGAACTTGGGTCAGTCGAACTTCTGCTTATGCCGAAATCCACGAAAGTCACTGCAAATTGAGCTGTTATTTGAATTGCAAGCAATTCTGATCCAGACCAGATACAGAGCGACTCGGCGTCTGGTCTGTATATAAACTGCTTGGGATTCTGTTTTCATTTTCAACAATGCAAATGAAGCATGTGTATTTGACCAAACAGAAATTTTAAAAAATAATGCGGTACCCGTGTATTGTGTGTAGAAAGATCATTTATCTCAGAGTTCTTTAAAGTCGAACTAATATTGATGTTCGTAAAGAGTTCAAGCTAATGAGTGTCGACTGTACTTTAGTATATGGTAACAGAAATTATGATTTAAGGAATTATCCAATTACCGAAATTAAAACCGACGTAGATGATAAGAATGTTTTGTAAATATACATATATAAAATATGACAGGGCACTGAGAATAAACTGAGAGTATACTGAAATGAAAACAAGGTTAAATTAGAGTAAACTGACAGTCTACGGTAGAATAGCTTTTAGTAATATGTCTTACTAATGAATTAATGAAGATGGTATTTTTAGCTCACCAGAGCACAAAGTGCTCAGGGTGAGATTTTGTGATTGCCTGATGTCCGTCGTCCGTCGTTCGTCGTCAACAATTTGAACCTTTAAAATTCTTCTCCTCTGAATCTACAGGGGTCTCAGCTTTCATCTTTGGCACATAGCATCATCTGTAGGTCCTCTACAAAATTTATATAAATTATGTCCCTGGGGTCAAAATTGGCCCCGCCCCAGGGGT
Organism: Azorinus chamasolen; assembly: GCA_963576725.1. Classification (NCBI taxonomy): domain Eukaryota; kingdom Metazoa; phylum Mollusca; class Bivalvia; order Cardiida; family Solecurtidae; genus Azorinus; species Azorinus chamasolen. Next base: position 34,085,754 of record OY755243.1, on the reverse strand, counting down.
GCATTGTTTTCTATAGTAACATATAGTGAAAACTTTGAATACCATCTCCTCTGAAACAGGAAGGTTCTCAGCTTTCATATTTGGCACATAGCATCATGTTCAGGTCCTCTACAAATGTTATATAAATTATGCCCCTGTGGTCAAAATTGGCCCTGTCCCAGGAGTAGCCAGCTTTCAATAGAAACATATAGTGAAAACTTTGAAAATCATCTCCTCTGATTGTCTGGTGAGCGCTTCAGGGCCATTCTGGCCCTCTTGTTTTGAAATGCTGTAATGTGGCGAAATAAATTATTATTATTATTATTATTATTATTATTATCATTATTATCATTATTATAAAAAATGATAATAAAACAAAACAATGTAATAAGTATGATATTTTCCATCATTGGATTGTCAGGTTACTGTCTGTTCACTCTCAGTGATGTGTCAAATTACTTTCAGTAAACTCTCATTGTACTGTCAGACTAAAGCGAGTTAACTGGCAGTACGTGAGGGTTACAACTTTAAACAACGTTGCTTGTGTTATTGTTTCGGTACCAGATAAGCACAACCGGATAGGCAGTACACGTATATTTATAGAAGGTCACAAAAGGTCATGACTCACTGTGCGAAAAAAAACGAAGCCAATTTTTGGTGTCATGTTTTTGCGCGTCGTGTCTATTGCCATTAGATATAATGAATAATGCGATTGGTTTGATGCTGCAAATGTATGGTGCACCATAACAGTCATAACACGAGTAGAGGTAGCAGAGGTAGCGTGCGTTATTTTTGGGCCGAAAAAAACCGTGTCTGAGCCGATTTTGGCAGCTGATAAAACGCCCATTTATATACCTACGACCATCATACTGACCCACTTTACAGACTGGCATAGAGTCATTATAACCCTAACTATTCAAACAATTTACTTCATATAGATCCAAGTTATGGAACGCCAACATCGCCAATACGTTTTATTACGCTACATGAGTCGAAAGGATATAAGGATTTTCAGAACAATCAATGCGGGCATTTTTCTTCAATGGTTTTCCTAAATTGCTGAACATTCTAAAATAAACTTCTACTTTCGGTTAACATGTCTGCGTTGATCTCTTTTAAAACAAAGTTGTGATCTGGAAACATAGTGCAGAGTCGGAGAAAGAATTTTTCCTCCGCTCTCAAATTATTGCCGAAAGATGGCGTGTCAAGTCCGATACAACATATGTGAGCATATTTGTTGTCACAATATACGATATTATCACGTATGATATACTATTTACGTACTATACATATACGTACACTATACGATACGCTATGAACGATTCCTTGCATTATCATTACCTTAAGTAAAGAACAACTCTTTCTTTCATTAGATACATGTAATACATATATTACATAAAGTATTAATCAAATATCCCATAAAATGGAAATAGTACCCATTATATTAACCGTGAGATATATAACATATTCGCACGAAAGATATACACATGATATACGATTAACGCACGATAGATATACGCATGATGTACGCTACGTACTGTAAAAAAGGTCGTAAGAAATGTACACACCCACTATGCAAACGGTTCTAGATTTATGACCAGAGCGACAGACAATCAGCCAATCGCGACAAAATATCCCAGATATTCGATATCCCGGGTGTTGCAGCACATGTTGTCGACGGTGTATATATCGTCGCCAGCAACAATATATGCCGAAACAAGTGGCACATATTGTCGCCGGCGACAGTATGTACGGAAGTTGTCGGCATCGGCGACAATATGTGCTCAAGGGTTACGCCATTGTCATATTGTCGTTCGACTCGTTTGTCGGGAAATCAAAATTATAGTATTCGGTGGGTTACGACACAACAGTGTAATAGCGCCAATGATAATCAAAAGCTGTGTATTGTGTCAACTGCTTTGACAGAATTACATATCCGTCCGGCTGTTTGCCTGTTGTTTCATCCATATGTATGTTCTCTGTCGTCAACTTGTTCGTCGTTAAAGTCGTTTGACATATTGTCGCCAAAAATACCCTCAAAAGCAACATAACCTTCGTCACATATTGTCGCCGGCGATAATTTGTGCAGTTCAGCAGTTATATATGCCGAAAACTTCGGGACATATTAACGCCATCTGTTTCAGCAGAGATGGTCGCCGGCGAAAATATGTACAGCGGCGACAATATGTGCCGCAACACGGGAACATCAAATGCATATCAAATATGTGGACACTAAAGGATTAACAAGGAACTCCAAATACGTTTTACCCACGTGACCCATAATTATATTTTAATCAAATAAGTATGTTGAGCAAGCACCCAAATCAACTTCTGAGTTGTACTACCAATCTGACATTTCGATTCCTGCGACCTTGATCTATAACCGAAATGACCAAAGAAATTGGTCAACTGTGAAAAATGCGTCGCGTGTTTTGAAGTGAATATTTGAGCACATCTTCTCGACGCATTTTTCACATACGTGAAAAATGCGTCAGGCTTTGAAGGGGGGTATAGGAGCAAAACGCAATTTTCACAAATTATGTGAAAAATGGGGCCGCAAATTTCACACGTGTGAAAAATGGGTGGCGTGAAATTTGCGGTTCAACAGAGCATTAACTAGAGAAAAGAAAATTTTAGAATTTTGTAGTTTGAAACCAGTGATAAATACAGCATTTGCTCCTATAGGAGGGTTATCACAATGTTTTCAAGAACTGACGGACAACGGACGAATATCGATCACATACTTAGGTGAGCTAAAATAACTCATACCATTGTGTTAATCTCAATGTACATATTCTATGTGGCATGCTAAATATTTTCTATTAGCTAAATAACTCGCCAACCGTGATCTGAGTCGTATTTGTAAACAGGTTGAATTCAGATGAGACATCAGTTAACTCAGCATCTGATCAGGATCCAGATGAGACATCAGTTAACTCAGTATCTGATCAGGATCCAGGTGAGACGTCAGTTATCTCAGTATCTGAACAGGATCCAGGTGAGACATTAGTTAACTCAACATCTGATCAGGATCCAAGAGGTTTGATAGTCTGGTCAACAGCTTCTCAAAAGCGACTGAAGGTTATAAAACATATGCCAAATATTACCGCTCAACCTTGCTTTGGTAATAGGTTGACCTTAGTAGCCATGTTTGATGTTCGCATAGATCTACGTGATCTTAAATGTCTTCAAGTTTATGCACGCTAAATATCTCTTATAACTGTACTCATGTTTGTTTGTCTATTGCATTACACCTTAATCCTGCTCCTGATAGAGACGACTTTTAACGCCTTTGCAAACAGAGTAGACCCAGATCAGACGGCTCATGTAGGGTTCTACTTCGTTTGCAAATGGAAATACATGTATTATATACAGTAAACCTCGCTAAATCGGAGAGAAGAATTTAGATACTATTAGGCAGGTAGTACTTCACGCAGGGTAAAAGTCGTGCAGAAAGCTCCTAGAGGAGCTTTCTGCATGACTTTCACTCTGCATTAAGCTCTCATCTGTTTCCAAGACTGATATTTATGCTAAATTTAGCATCCGGTTTAGTGGGGTTTACCGTACATGTAAATCCGATTGTACAGTTTCTGTCAAACACAAGCATTATGTTTTGATGTACCATTATACTAATTAATCTAATTAATGTTCATGATGGCACAACTTCTTACATTAATATTCATGAGGTAAAGGGTTGATGTGATGGTTATACGCAAATATACAAATAGTCGTTAGCCTTTAGAATGATATATATATATATATATATATATATATATATATATATATACATACACAATTTTATGATACCACAGCAAACAGACAAGATTCAGATGAGACACCGGTGTGCCTAATTTGGATCTGAATATCTGATACTTGGACTAGTTCTGTACATACTAAGGCACTACAGTTTATGATTTTAAGTATTTCTGTACAAAGCAAGTCACTTCAGTTTATGATTTTAAGTATTTCTGTACAAACTAAGTCACTTCAGTTTATGATTTTAAGTATTTCTGTACAAACTAAGGCACTTGAGCTTATGATTCTAAGTATTTATGTACAAACTAAGGCACTACAGTATATGCTTTTAAGTATTTCTGTACAAACTAAGGCACAACAGTTAACGAATTGAAGTAGTTTTGTGCAGACTAATGCACTACATGAAGCAGGCGACGGTTGACGAGAATATTCCTTCAATGATATTACACATGCATTAGAACCCCTCTACTACCCCAACTTAATGAATAAACAGTTATGTCTTTATAAGCAGGTGACTGCTTATGTAGGACGAAAGTTATGCAGAAAGCTTTCAGCATAACTTTCGTCCTGCATTAAGCTACCACCTGCCTCTACCACTCAGAATTATGCTATTTTTTGCTGGTCGCATTAGAGGGGGTTTACTGTATATATATAACAACAAAGTCCTGCCATGTATGTAAGACATGCATGCAGGCCAGTATTTCTAAAGTGGACTGCGAAAATATGTATTCTGAACAATTCTGTTAGACATGCATGCAGGCCAGTATTTCTAAAGTGGACTGCGAAAATATGTATTCTGAACAATTCTGTTAGACATGCATGCAGGCCAGTATTTCTAAAGTGGACTGCGAAAATATGTATTCTGAACAATTCTGTTAGACATGCATGCAGGCCAGTATTTCTAAAGTGGACTGCGAAAATATGTATTCTGAACAATTCTGTTAGACATGCATGCAGGCCAGTATTTCTAAAGTGGACTGCGAAAATATGTATTCTGAACAATTCTGTTAGACATGCATGCAGGCCAGTATTTCTAAAGTGGACTGCGAAAATATGTATTCTGAACAATTCTGTTAGACATGCATGCAGGCCAGTATTTCTAAAGTGGACTGCGAAAATATGTATTCTGAACAATTCTGTTAGACATGCATGCAGGCCAGTATTTCTAAAGTGGACTGCGAAAATATGTATTCTGAACAATTCTGTTAGACATGCATGCAGGCCAGTATTTCTAAAGTGGACTGCGAAAATATGTATTCTGAACAATTCTGTTAGACATGCATGCAGGCCAGTATTTCTAAAGTGGACTGCGAAAATATGTATTCTGAACAATTCTGTTAGACATGCATGCAGGCCAGTATTTCTAAAGTGGACTGCGAAAATATGTATTCTGAACAATTCTGTCAGACATGCATGCAGGCCAGTATTTCTAAAGTGGACTGCGAAAATATGTATTCTGAACAATTCTTATTTTCATCTTTAACCTTTTCCCTGTTGAATATTCATGTAAGAAATAATGACATCGTGAATAATTTTACCTGGTTTTTAGTGGCATTTGATGAACAGTAGCCATTTGGACTGTGGTCTACTGTTTGCAAAGGCACGAAAAAATGTTTTTATGAAGGAAAGGGTTAAAACCAAGAGCACAGTGAGCAAATATCAAAGTTGATGAAGGACTTTCTATGAGGGTTGTCTATATACATGTAGTTTGGTCCTGAACAACTGTACTTTGAGTAACCTTAGTATATATTTGATTGTATAGTCAAACAACTAGGCCTGACGTGTCAAAGGTCAGCCGAGTCCTTTTTTTAGGGAGATCAGCATTCCGCATGTTCTCGGACCATTTTTTAAACAGACGAGTTTAGTATATAAGATAAAATTGAAGGCGGACTTGTTGTCAGCAGTTTAGTGCAGTGGGTAAAGTCTAGGTATACAGAAGACATTGCGAAAGTAGTTTTTTGTTGAGCGTGGGTTCGAATCCCGTCGACCTTAAACTTTTTTTTTAATTTTGAATGAATAGTAGAGTTTTATTTTATAGCATATTGTATAATTGTAATGACCATTTATGCACATGTTCGTCAATGTTAGGAAAGGGTGCCTTTGTTTGAGTTCGAGTCCTATATTAGCCATATTTTCAATAATAAATCGATGCTAAAATATGAATATCAATATAAGTTTTAGCAGATGTCTTGTACAAGTGGCTTCTTAATGCACAACAAAACTAATGCTCTTAAGGGGACTTTCCTTAATATTTTAGCAAAAAAGGTTGATGCGAGACTCGAACCTGGGCCTAATAAAATGTTCGCCGATCATATACTTCTTTATGGTACTACGATTTATCCACTACGCTATATTTCCGATAACTAATGCGCTTATTCTTTATACCTATAACTAAACATTTCCTTTTATAAATGGCACGTGGATATCCGAAATGCTGATCTCCCTTAAAAATGGACCCGGTGAACCCGTGACCCGTCAGACCTGGTTGTTTGACTATAGTAGCATTAGCTCATTATAAAGCATCATCAGTGCGACTTTAACTGTAAAAGGGAGACAACATATTTCCATTTGAATTATTGGTATTTGAAGTATTCTCCCTTGAACTTATTCAACCGATATTAATCTTGCGTTGCCTGGGTTATTATATACAATTCATAGCTAAAATTAAGGCCCTTATGGACGGGCCAATCTTCTAAGGTACAGTACAATTAGCCATGTAACAAATACTAATTACTTTGAGATGCATTGAAACAAAATGAAACATGCATATTTTTTACTTTAGTTTTAGTACCAACTGGGAGCAGAGTTAGACAAAATGATATGATTTGTATTCAAGATCATTCATAAACATAATACTGCAATACAATACTAAAAATGCGATTTACAATGTTTTACTTCTTATCATGCTAATTGTGATATGATTCTCATTTGCAAACTGGCTTGATTACAGGTGAGATGGCAAGTTATTCCCCCACTTATCACGTTTCAAACTCTTTGCCACATGACCAATTCTTTAGAAAACTAGAACTTATTTTTTTTTTAAAAATCACCATATGTCTTCCCCCACTACCTCCCAAACAAAACAAACACACACAAGAAGACTACAAGGCATGACAAAGTCAACATCCAAGAAAACTACAAGGCAAGACACAGTCAACACCCAAGAAGGCATGACACAGTCAACACCCAAGAAGGCATGACAGTCAACACCCAAGTACACGGCATGACACAGTCAACACCCAAGAAAACTACAAGGCATGACAGTCAACACCCAAGAAAACTACAAGGCATGACAGTCAACACCCAAGAAAACTACAAGGCATGACAGTCAACACCCAAGAAAACTACAAGGTATGACAGTCAACACTCAACACCCAAGAAAACTACAAGGCATGACACAGTCAACACCCAAGAAAACTAGAGGTTTGTTTTTGTCACAAAAAACAGATGTCTCCCCCTACCATCCTCTTTCCAATACACAAGTGTAATGTCTGTAACTCCAAACTTATCAGGGTCTAATGTTTAAGTCATCAGGGGCAATAACTCCAACATTGTAAGGGGGAGACAATTCAAAAGCCCCAGGTACACAAAAACACATGCTAGTCAACATTCTTGTGAAGTTTGGTGACTCTAGTACTAGTGGTTTCAGAGATACATGTGACACAAAGTAAAGTTTCTCTTATTTAAGTCATAAGGGGCAGCAACTCCAAAGTTATCAGGGGGAGACAATTAAAAAACCTAGATGCACAACAACTCATGCTGGTGAACATTCCTGTGAAGTTTGGTGACTCTAGTCCTACTGGTTTCAGAGATATGTGCAGCACAAAGTTTCTCTAATTTTAAGTTAACATATCAGGGGCAGTAACTCAAGAATTATCAGGGGAGACAATTAAAAAACCCAGGTGCACAACAACTCATGCTGGTGAACATTCCTGTGAAGTTTGGTGACTCTAGCCCTAGTGGTTTTAAAGATATGCATGACACAAGGTTTCTCTAATTTTAAGTAATCATATCAGGGGCAATAACTCCAAAGTTATCAAGGGAAGACAATTAAAAAATCCCAGTTGTACAACAACTCATGCTGGTCAACATTCCTGTGAAGTTTGGTGACTCTAGCCCTAGTGGTTTCAGACATATGCACGACACTAAGTAAAGTTTGTCTAATTTTAAGTCATCAGGGGCGGTAACTCCAAAGTTAACAGGGGGAGGCAATTAAAAAAAACCAAGAGCAAAACAACTCATGCTTGTGAACAATCCTGTGAAGTTTGGTGACTCTAGCCTTACTGGTTTCAGAGATACGCGCGACACAAAGTTTGTATAAATTTAAGTATTCATATCAGGGGCAATAACTCAAGAATTATCAGGGGGAGACAATTCAAAAACCATAGGTGCACAACAACTCATGCTGGTGAACATTCCTGTGAAGTTTGGTGACTCTAGTACTAGCGGTTTCAGAGATACGCGCGGCACAAAGTTTTTCTATTTTTAAGTCATCAGGGGCAATAACTCCAAAATTATCAGGGGGAGATAATTCAAAAAACCCAGGTGCACAACAACTCATGCTGGTGAACATTCCTGTGAAGTTTGGTGACTCTAGCCCAACTGGTTTCAGAGATACGCGCGACACAAGTTTGTGACGGACAGACGGACGGACGGACAGACAGACAACTCTGGCAAAAACAATATATCTCCCCATAAATGGGGGAGACATAACTACAAGGCATGACAGTCAACACCCAAGAAAACTACAAGGCATGACAGTCAACACCCAAGAAAACTACAAGGCATGACAGTCAACACCCAAGAAAACTACAAGGCATGAAGTCAATACCCAAGAAAACTACAAGGCATGACAGTCAACACTCAACACCCAAGAAAACTACAAGGCATGACAGTCAACACCCAAGAAAACTACAAGGCATGACAGTCAACACCCAAGAAAACTACAAGGCATGACAGTCAACACCCAAGAAAACTACAAGGCATGAAGTCAATACCCAAGAAAACTACAAGGCATGACAGTCAACACTCAAGAAAACTACAAGGCATGACAGTCAACACCCAAGAAAACTACAAGGTATGACACAGTCACTATCGCAAAAGAATAAGACTACAAGACTATGGCAACACACTGACTTCATTGTCATTCTCCATCAGGCTATAGCGAACTCCTGTTTATCTTTGCAAAAAGTTTAGATTTAGATGAGATGCTGAATCATATGGAACTGATTTATTATGTCTTTGAAAAGAAACGGTAGAAACCAGAACTTTCAATAAAGGTAACAAATACGACAGCCTTGAGTGCAAATCCAAGGTCTAACTATACCAATATTATATATGCCCAAATGACAAAAACTACTCACAGTTCAAGTGGAAATGATTCTGCTTTCAAGTGTAGTACAGTTTGTAAATGATGTATATTTTAGAAGGTTGGGAGTTAGTTGAAAACTAGAATAGTTTTATTAATACAAAAACTGATGTCTCCCCCAGTGCGTAGACGAAATTTTCCAAAGTCCCTTAACTCTGCAGAAAATCATCGAACCAGAAAAGGGATAAAGTGTGCACAACTAGGCATGATGCTGATCAATCCTATGAAGTTTCATGACAAGAGGGCCAAGCTGGCTCTTAATCACTCATGTGATTACCATAGATTTAAGATTATAGGGGACACTTTTTATAGTGGATCATGAGCAGTGGTTCTGAATAACAAACTTTTCAAAGATTTAGAATATTCATTTTATCAAGACAACCATTCTGACCAATGAGAATTGGGCTAAAAATATGACCTATAGACTCTAGAGTGATTTTTCTAAGATTTGACCTAGTGACCTACTTCCTGATCCCACCCCGTCCATGATCAAACTCAAGCTTGACAAATATTCTGAACAATTGTGAGGAAGATTGGGCTAAAATGTGGCCTAGTGACCTAGTTTTTGACCCCACGTGACCCACGTTCAAGTTCATCCGAGATTTTATCAAAACAATCATTGTGATAAAGTTTCATGAAGATTGGGCTGAAAATGTGACCTCTAGATTGTTCATGAGGTTATTTTTGTATGTTTGAACTCTAGCATAGAAAATGCAAATAATAAACTGTTAATAACCTATCAAAAAATATCTTTTTGTTTCTCCTTGATACTCCACTTCAGGGTGTCGTATTGCATTACCAACAGTGTAAACCATCAGAAGTTTTAACCCATTCCCCCGGGGGAAAATCATCTATGGGTAAAAATGGGCCGGCCCATTTCTTCTCTCGGAGGAAAAATCAACTTGGGTGAGAATGGGTCAGCCCATTCTTTCCCCAGGGGAAAGAATAGGCCGGCCCATTCTTTCCCAGGGGGAAGAAATGGGCCGGGGAAGAAATGGCCTGTTACAATGGGGGTCATAACAATCTTGATAGAGGACCATTAGATAATGATACATACCAAACATCAAAGGTCTGGGCATTTTAGATATCTGAGATATTGCTCGGAGACCAATCAGCTAATCAGACTGCAGCAGCCTAAATGAAAATGTGCGTAATTTTCCGAGAAAATGCACAGAAATTGCCGAACACAGATCCCATGCGAGGTATTTGGATATCAAGTACACTGAGCTAGTTCTTTGAGGAGATATTGCGCGGAAACCTATTGGCTAATCAGATTGCAACAACCTAAGTTAAAATGCCCGTAATTTATTTTACCAAAAACTGCGCTGAAATTGCCGGACACAGAACCCATGCAAGGTACATGGATATCAAGTACACTGAGCAAGTTTGGTGAAAATTGGAACATTCCTTAAGGAGATATTGTGCGAAAACCAAAAACGGACAGATGGACGGATGAACAGTCTGGACAGACAAGCTGATTACTATAGGGCACCTACATTTTCATGCGGGCCCTTGTAATATAGATCTGATATTACAGTTTTTGTCTAAGCCAAAAATTCCCTTTAACAAGAGGGCCATGATGACCCTTAATCGCTCACCTGGTTACTATAGACTATGTAAAATTAAGCTTCAGATTGGAGCCAATATGAAACCAAGGGCCATAAGTTTAGGCCTGGAGGTTAACATTTGAACAATCTTGGTAGAGGAACATTAGGTAATGCTTCATATAAATTTCAAAGGTCTGAGCCTTACAATTTCACAGAAGGATATTTTTAAAGATTTTCCTATTAAAACTGATAAGCCCTAGGGCGGAAACATTTTGGTCCAGGTGTCATAATTTGAACAGTGTTGGTAGAAAACCATTAGAAGATACTACATACCAAATTTCAAAGGTCTATGCCTTAAAGTTTCGGAAAAGAAGATTTTTAAAGATTTACCTATAAACAAGAGGGTCATGATGGCTCTAAATCGCTCACCTGGTTACTATAGACTTATGCATACACTGTATTTCTATGTAAAAATAAGTCAGCTTCAGTTGGGGCCAATATGAAACCAAAGGCTATAATTTTAGGCCTGGAGGTTAAAATTTGAACAATCTTAATAAAGGAACATTAGATGATGCCAGGGACGGGACAATTTTGGTCCTGGGGTCATAAATTGAACAATCTTGGTAGAAAACCATTAGATGATACTACATTCCAAATTTCAAAGGTCTAGGCCTTACAATTTCGGAAAAGAAGATTTTTAAAGATTAAAGATTTAAAGATTTTTAATCCAGGGGTCATAGTTTGAACAATCTTTGTAGAGGGACATTAGATGATGCTACATATCAAATATCAAAAGTCCAGGCCTTACGGTTTCTGAGAATATTTTTAAAGATTTTCCTATGAAAAACTGATAAGCCCTGGGGCGGTGCCATTTTGGTCCGGGGGTCATAATTTGAACAATCTTTGTAGAGGACCATTAGATAATGCTACATGCCAAATATCAAAGATCTAGGCCTTACAGTTTCAGAGAAGAAGATTTTTAAATATATTGCTATGAAAAACTGATAAGCCCAGGGGCGGCGACATTTTTGGCCCGGGGGTCATAATTTGAAAAAATTTGTAGAGGACGATTAGATGATGCTACATACCAAATATCAAAGGTTTCAGAGAAGAAGATGTTTAAGTAAATTGTTGACGACGTACATACGTACGAATCCGGAGACAGTCCCCTCACAATACCATTGTGCCAGGTGAGCTATAAAGGGGAATAACTCCAAAAATACTGATGCTAGAGTTATGGCCCTTGTGCATGACACTTTCTCTCATCATGCTCGTTCCATGTGTGAAGTTATAATGAATTTAGCTTACCCTTATAGGAGATATGGCCCGGACACGAAGCGTGACAGATTGACGGATGGATGGAATCGAGCAAACCTATATTCCCCCAACCGGTAACTGGTGGGGGACTAAAAATAAAGGGCCATAACTCCAAAATTTTGAAATCAGGAATTATGGTTTTATGTAGAGGCCCACTCCTCAATGAGACCTACCCACCTATGAAGTTTCTTGTTGATACCCGTTATACTTTTCGAGCAAATGGCTACATTGCAAGCCGACGACGACGAATACTACCCAGAAATCACAATAGCTCGACTTTTCTTCGACACAGACGAGCTAAAAATGAGCCTCATATATTAATGAATGAATGAATGAATGAACACTGGAAGCTTTAGACATGGCATAAATTGTAAATTTTTATCTATATAATTCCATCAGGAAACTGAGCATACCCTGATCATAAGGCTCTTACAAGAGCCATTTGTTCTTGGTGTGGGTCTGTTTGCAAAAGGTCTCAAGAGGCATCTATTGTCAGGTAAAGGATTAAAAAATCTCAGCTATTCAAAACAAATATGTCTGTAACTTTTCTTTAACCTTAGAAGCAATTTCAAATTCTAAAGTACATTTTTAAATAAGTTCTTCCAAGATTATGATTATGGCATCAATTAGTATGGACTTCGATAAGGCAGTGAGCTACACTGCATAGTGTATCATTGTAACTTTTATCACGAAGTAAATCTGTATTTACTTCGTGCTTTTATCCGGATTAATCTGTTATCAAAGCACATGGACACAGGGCATTTTTAAGTTATATTAATTATACCATTAGCAAACAAAGCAGACCCTGATCACACATCTGATCTGGGTATGGGTCTGGGTCTAGGCATATTTTTGGAGTAAAGGGATAAGGAGTTTTTCTTTTAGTATCTTTTATTGTTCAGTTGTACCAGGACACAGCTATAACTTCACTAATTTTCTCTCCCCAGTACAGACACTTTCCCTGATGAATATTCCCGTAAGAAGTAATGATGTCAGGAATATTCATCAGCTGATTTTTTATAATGGCATTATGTGCATACAAGTATAAGGTTTTGGTATATTGGTAAAAACTGAAGAGTCAGATCTATTATTTTATAAGCATCTACAGAGCAGACCCTGATCAGACTGTCCCTACAGGAGTCGCCAGATCTGGGTCTACTCCGTTTGCAAAGGCATGAAAAGGCGTTTTTTTTATATAAAGGAAATGATTAAAAGAGACTAACCATAAATTGCTCTTTAAAAATATTTCATATATGTATTAGATGATGTTTATTTGATCACAGAACATCCTCTTGCTCAAGACAACCTCCCTCCCTCACCACAGAACATCATCTTGCTCAAGACAACCTCCCTCCCTCACCACGGTTTGCATGCTAGCCACCAAACTTATGCAAACAGATAGAATCCAGATAAGATGCTGAGTAACTCTAAATCTCATCAGAATTCAAACTGCTTGGTAATCTGATTGCATTTTTATAGAGAATTGAAGGACACAATGATTTTCAGAATTGCAGCTGTATGCAATTTCTACAGACAACAATAACTTAGCATGCAAAAGGTTAACTCATTCCTTCATATTGACGCCTTTTGAAGCCTAAGCAAAAGTCACCTGCCGAAACCATTGTGATAAATAGAGCATTTGCTCCTATAGGAGCAAATGCTCTATTTATCACAATGGTTTCAAACTGCATGTACAAATTTCTAAATTTTTTCCTTTTCTCTAGTTAATGCTCCTTTTCGGTAGATTTACTCAAAGAGGTTGGAGCTAAAAATAGCCTATGAAGTAATGGGTTAATCATAGAGAAATTTCTAATGAAGAAATTATTGCCTGAAATGTTATATCGTAAGTTAACCCTTTCCCTGTTCTGTATTTAGTCCAAATTCCAATACCCATTGAATATTCATGGTCAAAAAAGCTATAATGAAATATGGAAGGTGGAACATTGTAGCCATTTTGGAAAGTAAAGAAACAGATCTATCAAATTCCATTAGCAAACATAGTGGACCCTGATCTACTCTGTTTGCAAATGCGTGAAAACACGTTTATATGAGGGAAAGGGTTACACCTTCTTTCTGTAGCCTGATGATAGATCAAACTGATCTCTAGCAGACTGTGTCTCCTCATCATGACTTCATCATGAAGTGTTTGAAGGCTTCTACGGCTTTGCCTCTGTGTGAGATTTTATTTTTCTGCTCCTTTGCCATTTCTGCATAAGTCTGATCAAAATCCTTGGGCTGGAAGCAAGGATCCCAGCCAAAGTCCTTAGGTCCGCGGGGCTCTACAATTGTTCCTGGGGTCTTGCCAATAAACAGCCGCACGTTTTCACCAGGTTTGCCAGACGAGTATGCAAAAATACAAACAGCATCTGCAGTCTTGTCTTCAAATCCAGCCAGCATCTTGTGTAAACCTGTAATTTGATAAATTCCACCATCTCATCCTTCTACATGTATTTCCTATCAAATACAAGATCAAACTAGAGGTTATTGTCACAAAAATGGATGTCTCCCCTCTAATAAAAACAATATGTAAAGGGAAATCACTAAAAATGTTATGGACTTGATGATTGATACTTCCCCTCATTATGCGCTTTCCACATCACATTTTTCAAGAAGAAAAAGATAACAGCTAATAACTCCAAATATATTGACACCAGAGTTATGGCCCTTGTGCACGACACTTACTTTCATCATGCTCTTTCCATAAATGAAATGTTATTTCAATAGCATCAGTCGAACAGGAGTTATTGATTGGACAAAAAAATGTAACAAAGGGCAATAACTCCAAAAGTATTGAAGCCAGAGTTATGGCCCTTGTTCATGACACTTTCTCTCATCATGCTTTTTCCATGTATGAAGTTTCAATACAATGGCAAGAGCCATGTAGGAGTTATCATCCGGACAAGAAAGCGTTAAACAAATGTACAAGGGGCAATAACTCTCAATTTATTGAAGCCAGGGTTAAGGACCTTATGCATGACACTTTCTCTTATCATGATCTTTCCATGTATGAAGTTTCACTCCAATGGCATGTGCCATATATCATCCTGACAAATTTTTTTTTTTTTTTTACAAATGGCAATAACTCAAATATTAATGAAACAAGACTTATGGACCTTAAGCATGACACTTTCTCTTATCATGATCTTTCCATGTATGAAGTTTCAATCCAATAGCATGAGCCATATAGGAGTTATCATCCGGACAAAAAATTGTGAATTTTTTTTACAAGGGCAATAACTCCATTATTAGTGAAGCCAGAGTTATGGACCTTGTGTATGACACTTCCTCTTGTTATGATCTTCCATATATGAAGTTTCAATCCAATGGCATGAGCCATATAGGAGTTATCGTCCGGACAAAAAATTGTGATTTTTTTTACAAGGGCAATAACTCCATTATTAGTGAAGCCAGAGTTATGGACCTTGTGCATGACACTTCCTCTCATTATGCTCTTTCCATATATGAACTTTCAATCAACTGGCATCAGGCATATTGAAGTTATCGTCCGGACAAAAAGTATGACGGACAGACAGACACAGACGGACGGACAGACAGACGGACGGACAGACAGACAGACAGACAACTCTCACGAAAACAATATGTCTCCCCCATATAAATATGGGGGGAGACATAATTAAAAAACAAAATTTATCTTGTGAGATGCCAATCTACTCCGCATCTAATCATTATCTGGATAAAAATTATTTGCAAAGGATATTGCTGATTATTTTTATAGGCTAGACTGATTGAAGAGCCATTATTGAAAAGATTTTATTTTGCACAGATGGTTTATGCAATTTATCTAGCATTTTTAAAACGCTTTGCAAGTTGAGACTGTAACTTTAAAATATTATTTTGTAGATAGTCCCTGCAAACAAGCTGAGACTGTAACTTTAAAATTATTTTGTAGATAGTCCCTGCAAACAAGTTGAGACTGTAACTTTAAAATTATTTTGTAGATAGTCCCTGCAATAACTCTTTGCACACTAAGTAATTTTTCTTCTGCAACAATTGTCGTCTGCTTCTAACCTTTCTCTCATTTCTTAGCAAAATATGATCAAAGTAACAAACAGTTTGGATCCTGATGAGACACCGCATTATGCGGCGTCTCATATGGATCAAAACTGTTTGCATAGGTAATCACAGTTTCGCTGCTAGCATGCAAAGAGATAAACACATATTTTCAATAACATCATAAAACTTTATATTTGTTATGGTCAGTGATTATCATAAAGACTCTCAATTTGAACTTACATTGCAAAATGCCCCTTTAATACAAAATAAATTTTTTCTCTTCAATACTTATACTTTTTAAATACTAACATATTGCAAATAACATCGGGTTTTCGATACCAAACACATCAATGTTTTGTCTTTTTCAGTTTTTATTGAATTCAGTTTTTATTGAATTGGTTTTCTACATGTACTTCTATTTAGCATACAATGTACATGTACAGTATAACCTGGTTTATCCGACATCCCCCGGGACCGACTGAATTTGTCGGATACATCAGTGTGTCGGGAAAGTCAGAGTCAGGCGATCAACCAAAGCAAAACTGGAAGTTCAACGGAAGTGAAATATACATGTATGACAAGGATAAACATTGTCTCTTGATGTTTATTTACACTCAAATGGAATATTGTTGATGTTTATTTACACTCAAATGGAATATTGATCCCTACAAAATTCTTTCATTTTAAGAATATCAGTCACTGATGATCTGCTTATTCCAAACTTCAAAGACAACTCGGACTGCGTCAATAAACCGCTTTCAGACTCGTTAATTAATTCCATGTTTTATCTAAAGTTAACACTATTCTTTGGTGTGTTTGGACTCTGTGCACATGCCGGTTCACTTGCAAGACGCTTTCTTATTCCAAAAGATGATCCTTCCATTTTGAAGACATATACATGTACATACTAAAAATATTGCCTAAACCTGGCTGGATAAGTAAAGCAAATTATATTCTGTAAAGGCTATAATATAAAGATTATAATATTCAGACAATTACATTGTCTCATTTGTATGACCACAATGATAATTACCTGTAATTATGGATTTAACAAGTCTCCAAAATGTCAGGGCCAAAATTATTGCTCAATTAATCAGGGTGAGCAGATGCTCAGCCAGCCATGCACAATCCCACTTAAAGATTGTGTCAGATATGCAGGTGTGAACAAGAGTGCCAGTGGACACAATATACGCCCTTCGGGGTCTTGTTCAACATAAACTGGGGTTAACGTATTTGCTGAACTCAAATTCTAAGCCCAATTTTGCGACCAAGTTTCAAGGTTGTAAATAGGCATACTTTAACAAAAAACCTTAACCAAAAATTCTAAATTGAAAAGTGCCATAATTGTGTCTAAATGCTTGACAGAGTTGCATTGTATTTACTCTTGCCTACAGATGAAGCTTCTGATGGTGAACAAATGTTTCAAGTTTAAAAGCTTTATCTGAAAGGGTTATGTAAATAAGTGGACTTTAACCAAAACCTTAACCAAAGATTCCAAGCTAAAAAGCGTCATAATCATGTCAAAATGTTAGACAGAGTTATGTACTCTTGCCTACAGGTGAAGCTTGTGATGGTGAACAAGTGCTCCAAGTTTAAAAGCTTTATCTGAAAGGGTTATGTAAATAAGTGGGCTTTAACCAAAACCTTAACAAAAAATTCTAAGTTAAAAATGGGCATAATTCGGTCAAAATGTTAGACAGAGTTATGTACTCTTGCCTACAGGTACAAGTTGTGAAGGTAAACAAGTGTTCCAAGTTTAAAAGCTTTATTTCAAAGGGTTATGTAAATAAATGGACTTTAACAAAGCCTCAACCAAAAATTCTACGTTAAAAAGGGGCATAATTCGGTCAAAATGCTTGACAGAGTTATGTACTCTTGCCTACAGGTGAAGGTTGTGAGGGTGAACAAGTGTTCCAAGTTTAAAACCTTCATCTCAAAGGGTTATGAAAATAAATGGACTTTAACAAAGCCTTAACCAAAAATTCTAAGTAAAAAAGGGGCATAATTCGGTCAAAATGCTTGACAGAGTTATTTACTCTTGCCTACAGGTGAAGGTTGTAATGGTGAACAAGTGTTCCAAGTTTAAAAGCTTTATCTCAAAGGGTTATGTAAATAAATGGACTTTAACAAAGCCTTAACCAAAAATTCTAAGTTAAAAAGGGGCATAATTCAGTCAAAATGCTTGACAGAGTTATTTACTCTTGCCTACAGGTGAAAGTTGTGACGGTGAACAAGTGTTCAAAGTTTCAAAGCTTTATCTCAAAGTGTTATGTAGATAAGTGGACTTGTTCCACATAAATTGAGGTTAACATTTTTGCTTAACGCAAATGCTAAACGCAAATTCTAAGTCCAATTAAGTGACCTTGACCTTGGATAAACGAGCCGGGACTTGGCAGGCTACTGTAGCATGTCTAGATATACATTATGATTAAATTTGGGAAGGATCCACCAAGCGGAACTTGAGTTAGAGATGTTACAGACAGACAGACCGGTTAAATTTTTTGCTAAACGCAAATTCTAAGTCCAATTGTGTGACCTTGACCTTGGATAAACAAACCGGGACTTGGCAGGCAACTGTAGAATGTCTAGATAAACATTGTGTTAAAATTTGAGAAGGATCCACCAAGCGGAACTTGAGTTAGAGATGTTACAGACGTACAGACAACCAGACAACCAGACAATCAGACAACCAGACAACCAGACAGCGCTATTCCATAATACGTCCCGTTTTTTCAAACGGGCGTATAAAAACGCAGCATTTAGCACATTGGGACCGCCAAACAGTGTCGGATAACGGATACAGCAGGTTCCGTTAAAAGCAGGTTTTAAGCATATAGAATAAATAAGGAATTTTTCGGGACCAAAGAGTCCTGTCGGATATATCAGGTTGTCGGTAAAGGCAGGTGTCGGATAACCAAGGTTATACTGTATATACAAATGGTTTATGCAATTTATTTAGCATTTTTAAAACACTTTGCAAGTTGTCAATAATTTTGTAGAATCTGTATATGTGACAATTTACTTCAAACATTGTAGTATCCTGATCTACAACAGTAAATCTCCATAAATTAAGCATATTGTTAATTTCATGCTCTTTCACTAACTTTCATTTTTGTTACTTTTTCTTCTTGGCAAGTTCAGTAATTTGTGATTCAAGCTCTATGCCGTTATTTCCAGTACATACATGCATTCCTAATTTATCAGGACTGATAAGTTGAAAAGTATTTCATGAATGGAAATGAAAGACTTGTGTCTAACATTAACTAAATCTAGCAAAGAATTGTAGATATATGTTAATCCATTCAACAACTAAATATATAATAGCTAATTTTAACCCTTTCCTCCATAAATATGCCTTTCTATGCCTCTGTAAAAGTCATTTTATGAAACTTTTGTGATAAATAGAGCATTTGCTCCTATAGGAGCAAATGCTCTATTTATCACAATGGTTTCAAATTACAAAATGATTATATTTTCCTTTTCTATAGTTAGTGCTCCTTTTCGGTAGATTTATTCAAAGTGGTTGGATATAAAAATAGCCTATGGAGGAAATGGTTAATACAGTTGTGGAAGTAACTCTTACAAAAACCAACCTTCTGGCCCAAGTTTCTTTAGGAACCATTTTATATAAGGTCCTGGCATTCCACCTAGAGCATTGAAGCAGAGGCTTGTGTCCTCTGTGAGGCACGGTCCCTTTATCTGCTCGGCTGCCAGCTTACACTTGCTGGTAGCCACCTCCTCTGGCTCCCCTTGATATTCTGGCAAATCCACATCTTGACACACAATCTAAAATAACCACAGGGCCATGATTGCTCTGTATCACTCACCTGAGAAAATAAGTCACATGCTGCATTGCGTATAACAGAATATTGGTCCGATTGTTTACCATTAGCAACAAGCTTACTGCCTGGAAATCATCGTTTTTCAGGAAGCATATAAATTTAGCACCCTGAGCAAAGGGTCATTTACAGAAAATTCCTAAAAATTATCCTATACAGCCACAGAGAAATTTAGCCTCATCCTTGATGGCCATGCACGGACTTGAACAATTTTGTTAAGGGTCACCTGAGGAACATGCCTTAAAAACGTTACTGAAATACAACTGGTGATTCCAGTAAAGATGGATTTTTCACAATAGTCATACTAGGAAAATTAGTCCCGTCCCTGCTGGCCATGTTTGTTAACAAATCACAATGGTTTCAGCAATTTTATTAAAGGGTCACCTACGCAACATCCCTGCAAAATCAAATTGAAATGTACCCAGTGGTTTCAAAGGTAAAACTTTTTAAATTTTCACCATAACTATGGTATATAAGGAAATTAACCCTGCCCCTGGAAGTCATCTACCTGCCCCTGGAAGTCATCTACCCTGCCCCTGGAAGTCATCTACCCTGCCCCTGGAAGTCATCTACCCTGCCCCTGGAAATCATCTGTTTTAACCTAAGCAACCATTCTGCTATATTACAATGATTTCTGTGGTTAAGGAAAAGTTTTCTCTATAGCCATATAAGGATAACTACCCACGTCTCTGGCAAGCATGTTTTTTTAATGAATCAAAATAATTTGTATTATTTAGTAGAGGGCCATCTAAGTGTCCTTCCTGCAAAGCTATACTGAAATCTGTCCAGTGGTTTCAGGGAGAAACTAGAGGTTTTTGTCACAAAAACGGATGTCTCCCCTCTAATAAAAACAATAATAGCTAATAACTCCAAAAATACTGATACCAGATTTATGGCTCTTGTGCATGACACTTACTTTCATCATGCTCTTTCCAAAAATAAAATGTCATTCCAATAGCATCAGTCGAACAGGAGTTATTAATCAGCCAAAAAATGTAACAAAGGGCAATAACTCCAAAAGTATTGAAGCCAGAATTATGGCCCTTGTTCATGACACTTTCTCTCATCATGCTCTTTCCAGGTATGAAGTTTCAATACGATGGCAAGAGCCATGTAGGAGTTATCGTCCGGACAAGAAAGAATTAAACAAATGTACAAGGGGCAATAACTCTAAATTTATTGAAGCTCGAGTTAAGGATCTTATGCATGACACTTTCTCTTATCATGATCGTTCCATGTATGAAGTTTCACTCCAATGGCATGTGTCACATAGGAGTAATCATCCGGACAAAAAATCGTGATTTTTTTTTACAAAGGGCAATAACTCCAATATTAGTGAAGCGAGAGTTATGGACTTTGTGTGCATGACACTTCCTCTCGTTATGATCTTTCCATATATGAAGTTTCAATCCAATGGCATGAGCCATATAGAAGTTATCGTCCGGACAAAAAAGTGTGAATTTTTTTACAAAGGGCAATAACTCCTATATTAGTGAAGCCAGAGTTATGTACCTTCTGCATGACACTTCCTCTCATTATGCTCTTTCCATATATGAAGTTTCAATCAACTAGCATCAGGCATATTGAAGTTATTGTCCGGACAAAACATTATGATATTTTTTACAAAGGGCAATAACTCCAATATTAGTGAAGCCAGAGTTATGGACCTTGTGCGTGACACTTCCTCTCATTATACTCTTTCCATATATGAAGTTTCAATCAACTGGCATCAGGCATATTGAAGTTATCGTCCGGACAAAAAGTGTGACAGACAGACGGACGGACGGACGGACAGACAGACAGACAGACAGACAGACAGACAGACAACTCTCACGAAAACAATATGTCTCCCCCATATAAATATGGGGGGAGACATAATTATGAATTCTGACTAGAGCTATATCAGGAAAATTAGCTCCACCCCTGGCAGCTGTTGTTTCAGGGGGAAGATTTACTAAATTTCCAATATGAAAATTAGCCCTGCCCCTGGTGGCCATGACTTTTAACAAATAAAATTGATACGAACCATTTTGGAACAGTCACTTAACCTTTTCCTCCATAAATACACCTTTCTACATGTTTGTAAACAGAGTAGACCCAGATTATATGGCTCCTATAGGAGACGTCTGATCAGGGTCTACTATATGTCTGCTCATGTACAGTTACTGATACAGCAAATATTTCATGTGTTAATATGCCATTTTAAAAAATAACCAAATTAATATTCATGATGTCATTAATTGTAACATGAATATTCATTGAGCAAAGGGTTAGGGATCAATCCTGCAAAATTATATCGAAATCTGTCCAGTACAGCTATATAAGGAAAATTAGCCCCACCTATGGTTGGCATAGTTTTTAACAAATAAGAATAATCTGAATAATTTTGGTAGAGGTTCAGTAAGAATCATTCCTGCAAAACAAAGACCTATGTTGTGTTATCATAGGTCTTTGTGCAAAATTATATTGAAATCTGCTGAGTGGTTTCAGGAGATTTTTTCTTCTAATTTTCAATATCGCCATACATGGAAGGTTTACTGCGCCCCTGGTGGCCATGTACTTTAACAAATCAAAATACTGGTGGCCATGTACTTTAACAAATCAAAATACTGGTGGCCATGTACTTTAACAAATCAAAATACAGTAAAACTTCTCTAATGCGACCACCAAAAAGGGGCATAATTCAGTGGCAAAGGCAGGTGGTAGCTTAATGCAGGATGAAAGTTATGCAGAAAGCTATAGAAGCTTTCTGCATTACTTTCATCCTGCATTAAGCAACTACCTGCTGATGAAGACAGCCATGTTTGTTCATTAAGTGGTCACATTAGGGGGGTTTTACTGTAGTTTAAAAATGTTGGTAGAGGGTCACCTCAGGATCATTTCATAACATTACTCGGTTCAAAGGTTCCAAATAAGAAAGTTGTTAAAGATTTTCCTTTCAGTTGCCATAGCCATAAGATTGGATTTTAACTCTTAGAGCAAAAATAAAAGAGGACCTCACCAAATAACATACAACAGCAAAGTCTATATCTAGATAAAAATACAAGATCTATAATAAAAATGTTTATTCTAAATTTCAAAACCTACTGAATATTCATGGACAAAATAGAAACAAAATATAGAAGGTGGAAAATTGTGGCCATTTTAGAAAGTAAAGAAACATATCTTTCAAATTCCATTAGCAAACAGTGCAGACCCTGATCAGACGGCTCATACAGGAACTCTGTTTGCAAATGCATGAAAACAAGTTTATATGAAGGAAAGGGTTAAAAGAAGTACTTACTTCATGAGGAAAATCTGGCCCTAGAATCTGTTGAAATTCCTTCAATTTGTTCTTATTGCCTGTCACAATTGTAATTGGAGCCATTTTACCAGTACTCAATTGAGACAATGTAAACCACTGAAGTAAACAAAGACATTATCTTTACTAAATAGTAACAAGAAGAATAGGTGTGATATGCCATAGAATAGGTGTGATATGCCATAGAATAGCTGTGATATGCCATAGAATAGGTGTGATATGCCATTGTTTCTCTGTTGAATGTCCTTAACCCTTTCCCTGTTCTGTGTTTATTCCAAATTTCAATACCTACTTAATATTCATTAACAAAATAGTTATGAAGAAATATGGAAGCTCGAATATTGTAGACATTTTAGAAAGCAAAGAAACAGTTCTATCAAATTCTATTAGCAAACAGAGTAGACCCTGATCAGACGGCTCCTCTAGGAGCTGTCTGATCTGGGTCTACTCTGTTTGCAAATGCATGAAAACACGTTTATATGAGTGAAAGGGTTAATCAGCCACCATGGTTTAATGACACTTGAATAATTGTCATCCTCTTATGGATATACAGTCAAAAGAATAATTCTTAGTAAAATTTTTTACAACTAGCACTCAACAATAAGTAATCCTTTAGGCAGGTGGTAGCTTAATGCAGGACAAACATTATTACTTTTGTTCTGAAATAAGCAGCTCAACATGATTTTATAGACATCATGTTTCATGTTGTTATAGACAAATTCATGTGTAAAGATTTCAAATGCAAGCAAAGGTATTCATCTTCTTTTATGATTTCCAGTTAATGATATATATGTCGGTACATTGTTTGAGACTGTCAAAAATGCCAAGTATTTACGAAATTTCAATTCTACTGAAAAAAAAGTCTAAAAAGCATGTGCTGTAATTTAAAAGGGAAGTCGATCCCTACAATGAACGCATATTATTTTTAATAATATCATAAAACCTGATATTTGTTGACGTTCAATAATTATTATGAAGATTGTCAATATATTTGATCTTACTTATATAACAAGAGGGCCATGAGGCCCTGAAGCGCTCACCAGAGATAACCCCAGGGGCGGGGCCATTTTTGACAACCAGAAATCATGTGTACAACCTTAGTAGAGAACCACAAGGCAAAGCAATATGCCATTAATTAAAGGTCTAAGCCTTATGGTTTCAGAGAAAAATAATATTTTATATTTTTCCCATGAAAAACTGATAAGCCCTGAGGCAGGGCCAAGTTTCGCCCAGTGGTCAGGGTCTAAGTTAAACATTCTTGGCAGAGGACAACAAGCCACAGCTACATATTTGTAGAGGACCATTAGATCATGTTACATACCAAATATCAAAGGTCTAGGCCTTACAGTTTCAGTAGATTTTTAAAGATTTTCCTATGAAAAACTGATAAGCCCTTGGGTGGGGCCATTTTTGGCCCGGGGTCATAATTTGAATAATATTTGTAGAGGACCATAAGATCATGCTACATACTAAATATCAAAGGTCTAGGCCTTACAGTTTGAGAGAAGAAGATTTTTAAAGATTTTCCTATGAAAAACTGATAAGCCCTTGGGCGGGGCCATTTTTGGCCTGGTGGTCATAATTTGAACAACTTTTGTAGAGGACCATTAGATCATGCTACATACCAAATATCAAAGGTCTAGGCCTTACAGTTTCCGAGAAGAAGATTTTTTAAAGATTTTCCTATGAAAAACTGATAAGCCCTTGGGCGGGGCCATTTTTTGCCCGGGGTCATAATTTGAACAATCTTTGTAGAGGACCATAAGATCATACTACATATCAAATATCAAAGGTCTAGGCCTTACAGTTTGAGAGAAGAAGATTTTTAAAGATTTTCCTATGAAAAACTGATAAGCCCTTGGGTGGGGCCATTTTTGGCCCGGGGGTCATAATTTGAACAACTTTAGTAGAGGACCATAAGATCATGCTACATATCAAATATCAAAGGTCTAGGCCATACAGTTTGAGAGAAGAAGATTTTTAAAGATTTTCCTATGAAAAACTGATAAGCCCTTGGGCGGGGCCATTTTTGGCCCGGGGGTCATAATTTGAACAATCTTTGTAGAGGACCATAAGATCATGCTATGTACCAAATATCAAAGGTCTAGGCCTTACAGTTTGAGAGAAGAAGATTTTTAAAGATTTTCCTATGAAAAACTGATAAGCCCTTGGGCGGGGCCATTTTTGGCCCGGGGGTCATAATTTGAACAATCTTTGTGGAGGACCATAAGATCATGCTACATACCAAATATCAATGGTCTAGGACATATGGTTTCAGAGGAGAAGATTTTTAAAGATTTTCCTATGAAAAATTCCATATTACCATATATGGAAAAATGACGCCCTCTGGCGGCCATGTTTTTTGCCGGATCAAAATTCTTTTAACAACTTGGAAAGTCTATCAACTGAGAAACATTTTGGTTAATACTATATTCAAATCGGACATGTCATTCTGGAGAAGAAGATTTTTCTAGATATTGCGTACAGTTACCATGGCAACAAGACCGATGCCCCCCCCCCCCCACTATCTTTTAACAACTTTTGAAGCACCCACCCACAGTATGTATCTGACCAAGTTTGGTTACAATTGGGCAGTCGGTTTCAGAGAAGAAGTCGTTTGAAATTGTTGACGGACAGACAGACGGACGGGACTAACAGACGGACGCCGGACACAGCAGTATCACAATAGCTCACCTTGAGCACTTTGTGCTCTGGTGAGCTAAAAAAAAATGCCCTTTGATACAAAATATCATCGACGTGCCTTCTCTCGTACCCCACCTGTTTGCAAACCTTTCAATGTTTTGTGTTTTTTGCGCATGCGTAAGTGCGCACTACGTCATCAATTCATGAGTACCGATGCTTCGTCTGTAAACAACACCTCGTAGTTTTAAACAAGAGTTGTCACAGTCACGTGACAAATGCCCTCCAAAATTGTACCCTGTGACTTATACCTTGACCAATGGACCAGGGAGTTGACACATCGTCTTTGTGTGGTGAACATTTGTGCCAGGTTACTTTGAAATCCATTCATAGATAAACAAGTAATTGTACACTGTGACCTTGACCTCTGACATATGGACCAGGGAGCTAAACGCGACACATCGTGTTTGTCTGGTGAACATCTGTGCCAAGTTATATTGAAATCCATTGATAGATAAAGAAGTTACAGACCAGACACGAAATTTGTGACAAAGTAATTGTACACTGTGACCTTGACCTTTGACCCATGGACCAGGGAGTTGAAAGCGACACATCATCTTTGTCTGGTGAACATTTGTGCCAAATCATACTGAAATCCATTGATATATAAAGAAACGAAATTTGTGACAAAGTAATTGTACCCTGTGACCTTGACCTTTGACCCATGGACCTAGGAGTTGAAAGCGACACATCGTCTTTGTGTGGTGAACATTAACTTTTTGTGCCAAGTTATATTGAAATCCATTTATAGATAAAGAAGTTACAGACCGGACACGAAATTTGTTACAAAGTTATTTTACCCTGTGACCTTGACCTTTGACCCATGGACCTGGGAGTTGAATGCGACACATTATCTTTGTGTGGTGAACATTTGTGCCAAGTTATTTTGAAATCCATTCACAGATACAGAAGTTATAGAAGGTTACATGCCCATGATGAAATCGCATAACTGTTTAATATTTATTGAAATAGACTGTAACATGCAAATGATTATGTGTACTGGAGGCTGGAGCGGCTAGTCCTATACGGACAGTCATGAATTAAACGTCGTCAATACAACACGCTTGTGTTCTTATACTTATTCCTCATTTGAGATATTATTTAATTGATGGCTTATCAACAGTAACAACTTATATCGCCGACCCAACAACATAACAAAACAATAAGTATGAATTTTTATGTTACAGTAAACAATTTCTAAAATAAAGGTTCGAAAAGCAGGGGCTCTTTTCAGGCCGCCTTTTTTTTTGGTTATGAGTTTGGTAGGGAACACTGGATTGTTTGGGGATTAATGGATGAGGATAAATTACTTAATTCTTTCCAGGTATGTATAAAAGATTATTTTGAATTGCTGATTTATTATTTTCTTCAATATTCACGGTAAAGGTTTTCTGTTGCTGGTCAAAGATTAAGCACAGTGTAAGACATGTTTGAGTCGGTATATGTATACAGAGAAAGAAGGGATCCGACTTCAAAAGGTCCAAATTACCCACTCCTTTACTTTAAACCCTTTGTTCTGCAAGAAATGCCCCGATTTCTATCAGATAAAAAGCTATTCCGTAAGCAAAGACATTGTTTTATTCGAATATGCAAAGATTTTCCTGGTTAAATAAGGGATAAACTTGTTTAAGTTGAAAAAGGGGCATAACAATGGCAAAATTAATTTTAGGGTTACCTACCCTTGTGAAATGGGTTCCCTTGTGATAGTTAATATGTATACCAAAGATGAAGCAAATATCTTGGACAGTTTCTGAGACAATGACAACAGTTTATGAAGACATGGACCTGAACATAAAACTTAACCAACAACGAAAATTCTAAGTCGAAAAAGGGGCATAACTATGGCAAAATTAATTTTAGGGTTACCTACCCTTGTGAAATGGGTTTCCCTTGTGATAGTAAATATACATACCAAATATGAACCAAATATCTTTGATGGTTTCTGAGAAAAGGGCCTTAACAAAAAGGTTAACCAACGCCGATGCCGACAAGAGGGTCATGACAATAGCTTCACTTTTTGAAAAAGTGGAGCTAAAAAACAAGTAACTGCTGAAGTCTCCACCATAATTTCAAACTCCGACACTGACAACCTGGCTATATATCGTAGACTCACCTTCTATCGAACCTCACCTGTTTATCGAACCTATCATTTTTTTGTGTTTTTACGCATGCACAAGTGCATACTACGTCATAAAATCATGAATACCGTTGCTTTGTCTGTAAATAACGCCTTTTTAGTAGCTTTAAAAACGAAATATACATCATAAACAGGTCAATACAGTTTATTTTTCCTTCAACTATGCTAAACATGAGAAAACTCTTAATACGTTATAGAATATCATCATAAATTGAAAAGTGTACCACATTAAAAATGTTTGACAGCTCTGACCCCTTCAGCTTATACAAAGGTCGCATACCCATGATGAAATCACGTGACTATGAGTATTATGTTACAGTAAACACTTTCTAAAATAAAGGTTCGATAAGCAGGTGATATTTTTCTTGCAGCCATTGTTGTTTTTGTTATGTGGGTGGTGGGGAACACTGGATTGTTTGGGGATTAATAGATGAGAATAAAATTACTTAATTGTTTCAAGGTATGTATAAAAAAATATTTTAAACTGCTGATTTATTTTTTTCTTCAATATTCACAGTAAACGTTTTCTGTTCCTGCTCAAAGGTTAAGAGGTTCGATAGACGGTGAGACCATGCTATGCCGGTATTTAAACTGTAACCTCGCGTGTCCGATAGCTGACAATACTTTAGGTGCTTTGATTTTTATGGGTTTTTTTTTTAACTTCATAGCTTAATCAGAATATGAAAGACATAAAACAACAGCAAACTTACACCGTATATATTGCTGTTAATTCTTGGAAGCTGAATCAAATTGTTGACAAACTTCAACATGTGCACTATAGGCTTGCACGTTATTTTTCCGCCTGAGTTTCGGGAACCAGACTTGTAAACAAAACAACGATATGGGCACAGTTTACCCCACAGTTTCGAACATATCAAAATCAACCTTGGTTTATCGTATTTTGAATAATTTTGAGTAATTTTATATATTTTATCTAAAGTGAAACAAATTATGATGGTTTTACTACCAAATATATAATTATACATGATTCCTCTTAGACACGAAACTACGCACTGGTAAAAAATGGACAGATGGCAGGCGCAAAAGTCCCAAACCAACCGAGACCAATAAAACCATTACTATAAATCTTGTGCAGAATGTCCAGGCATAGAAACGTTAGATCTTTGAAATATGAAGACGGTAATCCATTAGCCGTTGCTTTTCAGAGTTTATTAATCTCAAACAAGCATATGTGAAACTCAAGTTTTCACAACTCATGCAACTGGGACAAATGCAGTTTGTTATTGGCGTACTGCCATGGATGGCACAGGTGTAAAGCGCTGTCCTACTCCAAACACTACTACCCTTTCTTTCTACACCCTTGAACAAAAATGATCATCTGTGTTGAAATATTGTCCAGATCATCAAATGTCAAATTGACATCTGCATCTAACAGCTGAAGTTTTGATTGACAGGAAGAAAAGTGCAACAAGGTGCGGGACTCGAACACTGGACCCCATGCTTACAGTGTGAGTGCTCTAGCGGTTGAGCTGCCAATACTGCTATATGAGCTCCACACACCAAAACCACTACACTCCTCCCCCTTCACTTTTTCATCTATAGCTGTCCAAGCTCTCGCCGACCGTGCTTCCAATTGCATCATCATTGGTCCGTCGAGCACTTCTGACACGATTAGGAGGAAAAGTGCAGCCTCATGTGGGACTTGAACCTGGGACTCTTTGCTTACACCTGGCGAGTGCTCTACCAACTGAGCTACCCATGGAGGCTGCTATACAAGCTCTACACATCGGAACCACTACTTTTTTTAATGTCACGACCAACAAAATCTCACTGTCACACCAACACTAAGTCACCTGTCAAACACTGTCGGGTACAAACTAACCTATTGTACATGTTCATATCGCATATTTTCACACCAAAAAATGCTGATAAAGATTTAAAATGACTTTCCAAAATAATATTGAGAATATCCATACTACATTAGCACAGTAACAAGATATTTCACGTGTTGGCTTATGCTGACTCTGGATCGGCCAATGCAGGCGTCTTTTCGTTGGTATAATTAGAGTTCAAAATACGTTCTAAGGCAATATTTCGAACATTTATCGATTCATTTTCATTTATTATAGTATAATATTACTATATCTGGCTGTTGATTATATACTGCCCTCAAATGCCTTTTTAAGTGAGTTGTGTCTTTCATACATGTGATAACCTGCTGAGGCGTGTCAGGTAGATTTAAGAAATTTGTCAGGTAGATTTGACTTTTGTCAGGTAGATTTTACTGACGCGACAAAATATATGGAGGAGAGAAAAGAAATTTGCTTAATACCTATGTTTGTTATACTTTTTCACATTATCATTCATACTTTACCATAAATTAATATCATACCATTATAAACCTTACATTACACACATAACATATACACACTTAACCCTCTCCCTCATATAAACACCTTTTTCACGCATACATTTGCAAAGAGAATAGACCCAGATCAGATGGCTCCTACAGGAGCTGTCTGGTCAGGGTCTGCTCTGTTTGCTTATGATATAGGACTGATTCTACACTTTCTGGTTTGGCAAAAAAATCCAATGTGGTGTTAAAACCCCCATTAACCCTTTCCTTCATATAAACCAAGGTTTCACGCATTTACAAACAGAGTAGACCCAGATCAGACAGCTCATATAGGAGCAATCTGATCAGGGTCTGCTCTGTTTGCTTTAGGAATTTTAAAAATGTTTCTGTACTTTCTAAAATGGCTATAAAGTTCCAATCTCCATATTTCTTTAAAATTACTTAAGAATAAGAATATTCAGTAGGGACTGGAATTAGGAATAAAAATGGAACAGGGAAACGGTTAAAAACAAATACTAGTAATTGACATGCAGCAAATAATTCTAGATATTTTTCATGGGTCAAAAGGACTCTTTGAAATCAATAGGTCTCAAGCCCAAAACACTGGGTTCCTTATTAAATAATGTCATGAAAAAAATCAAGATTTATTACTGTTTTATCATATAATGAAAAAGATATTCTATTTTATCTTATTTTATAATAACATTTTTAGTGGGGGGGGGGGGGGTTGTTGCTTATTTTATAGCCCTTATTTAGCTATACTCCCCAGGGACAACCTTTACTCAGTTCAAGTTAGTTAAACCTTTACTCAGTTCAAGTTAGTTACTGCAAACATTGAGCAGTCACAGAAATGTTGAAATCCAACAGGTCCAGAGTCCTTGATTTAGCCCGTATCTACAATCGTCGCGAAGGTTGTCAGACATTTCGCTACCCATACCATTTCGCTACAGTCATTTCGCTACCCACCGAGAAGTCATTTCGCTACCCTGACCATTTCGCTACCTGTACGTTTCGCTACCTACCGAATTTATTAGGAGAACCAATATTGTTGCGGGGTGGTTAGTGATTTGAGAGTCGAATTTATTAAGATATAATAAATATTAATATTCAGATACCAAAAAGTAAAATAAAGTGTTATGTCAGAGGATGAATGATGGGTCTTTCGCCGTTGTTTGGCCGTTGTTTGGCAGGTCTTACTCGTCAATGCACAGTAAACCCCATCTAAAGTGACCACTCAATGAATAAATATGAGCGTCTTTATAAGCAGGTGGCTTCTTAATGCAGGACAAAGGTAATCCAGAAAGCTCATGTATGTCATTTCTGCATTACTTTTGTCCAGCATTAAGCTACTGTCTACATCTACGATCTGCATCTATCACCCATAAGTATACCTCTTTGAGGTGATAGCATTAGCGGGGTTTTACTGTAGTAATCAAAGTGTTAAATGAATGATAAATGTACTTAAATCAGGTTTTGTTTTGTTAATGTACAGTGTATACAAATACAGTGAGATGGTAGCCTAACCCTCCCCCTGTTCTATATTTAGCCCTAATTTTGATACCTAATGAATATTCATGGAGAAAATTCTTATAAGGAAATATGCAAGGTGGAACAATGTACCCAATTTGGAAAGTAAAGAAACCGAGCTTTCAAATTCTATTAGCAAACAGAGCAGACCCTGATCAGACGGCTCCTCTAGGAGCCGTCTGATCTGGTTCTTCTCTGTTTGCTCCTCTAGGAGCCGTCTGATCTGGGTCTTCTCTGTTTGCAAATGCGTGAAAACACGTTTATATGAGGGAAAGGACTAATAAATAAAAGTTTAAGCGATAAGAAATATCGGCTTTGTGAAATACATAATGATAATAAAAATAATAATAAAACATGATGATAATCACAACAAAAATATTAGGTTTTAAAAGATTAAATATATATAATACACGTGTCATTATCCCTGCCTCTGTGATATTGCTGATTGAATTAAGTCACCCGCTGCTTTCGTAATTACACGTGCCAATCAATATTGTCCACCCAGAGATCACAGGTACCGCCGATAAGGCGATAACATTGGCTTGTAAATACTGCTAGTGGGAATATAAATATATATGTTTCACTGTAAGACAAACGCCGACGCATTTTGTTAATTATAAATGATAAAAAATACTGAATAGTTCAGACTAGAAAAAAGTTGAATCTTTGATATATACAGTGTATTACGATCACATGAAAAGTTTAAAACGCGATCATTACGTATGCACTTTTACTTTAAGGTCTGTTAACCATTTACCTGCTCTAAAGTTTCAAATATTCTCTTATTTTTTAATTTTGTGATATACTTACGTTGAACATATTTCCGAACAGCTATATCTTATATGCGAATTAACTAATTTACTGTGAGCGTTTCATTCGGATCCAAACTGTTTGCCTATGCTGCTACGCTCGGTATTTCAAATTGGTAAATGTATCTTTTTCATCTGTTAAACTGTTATCGTCCAAATCAATTAAATCTGTGAATAATTATAATTAATTGGGTGACTGGGTAGCGAAATGACTTCCCGTAGAGGTGCGAAATGACTGTAGCGAAATGGTCAGGGTAGCGAAATGGTCAGGGTAGCGAAACGCTGTGTAGCGAAACGTCCGTAAACCGTCGCGAAAACTGATGACATTTCAACTTGATATAGTTATTATTTTTTGAAGACTTTGCAATGGTAGATAATAATTCATGGTGATTTCAATTACTTCTTTAGTGTCCTTCCCACTTATTATATTAATGAAAAATAATTTAGTGTACAAATCAAATTCATGATTATCAATCCAAGCACTGTTGAAGCAGTCTTATTTTCGAAGTGTTTCGGCCCATTGCAACAACGAGACCAAGCACAGCTGTCTTTGACAAGGAAGCAGAGAAGCATTTCTATGTCTTGTAATTTAATTATGAGAATATAATTCCTATTATAGGGTCATGACACTCCCATGTCGCCTTGCTTGAGTAATAAACCTGCTGCATGTGATATTTGTGGTAGACGTTTGCATTTTGACACGACTGGTTCCCGAACAATTTATTTGGTAAAGTAGTAGAGTGAAAACCGGAACCACCTCGTGATTATGTAATTCGGGTGTTCTCCATGGTCTCCACAGGGGATTCCCTTGATTGGTCCCTACCAAAACAGACCAAGCGTGGATCACAGCATGATAACAAGCTAAAGGTGGTCTGTATGTGTAGAGAACTAACAGATAAACTCCATCAGGGATGAAAATATATGCCACTAAAAAAATTGCCTTGGTCCAATTTCAAAACGGTAGACCGTAAAAGTAGAACGGTAAACCACCTCTGAAAACGGTAGAATTCACCTTAACGTCGGTAGTTATCACATGTATGGTCTTTAGTCGACTCTAGTTGTCTCTGTTCTAAGTACCACCGCTTTCCTAAGCAATGAAAAATCACTTTATTTGATGTGAGCGCTGTAATTCATCTAAATACCGGCTAATATTCACAAACTATGACTCATCATGAGAGGGTTCCCTCTGAACAGAAAATCAACTTTTTAATGAAATAAATTTTAAAAAATCATGTCAACGTCCGATGACGTGTTTGCCACCAGTGATATGGCTTCCTCTCAACCCAAAGACCTGTATGTTATCATAGGTCTTTGCTGAACCATATTGGCCAGCATTTAGATGAGTTTCAGCACTCACATCAAACGGGTGATATATTTTTCATAGGAAAGAGATATTTACCTAAAGGCTAAAGCAACTGTACAATGTAGTATGTCAGTAAAAAAAATTATTTTTGGGATGTTAATTGCAGATGCCAGTTTATGATATTTGTACAATATTTCAAAATATTTCGACTTCTTTGATAATTCTTGGAGTTGTCTGGAGGGGGAATTTTATTTACATTTTGACTTTGGTGAAAGTGGGATAAGGACGAGGTTGGGTACCCGTAAACCAGGTTTAAGTCCCCCAGTAGCTTATTTTGGTTGCTGGCCGTTCCAAGGCGGTACTCCTGCTTTCAGCCTACGGTCAATTTTGTTGTTTAATATGTTTAATGTTTTTCGTCTTGATATGCGTCCTGTTATTATGTCTCCCCCCATATTTATATGGGGGAGACATATTGTTTTCGTGAGAGTTGTCCGTCTGTCCGTCTGTCTGTCTGTCCGTCACACTTTTTGTCGTGATGATAACTTCAATATGCCTGATGCCAGTTGATTGAAACTTCATATATGGAAAGAGTATAATGAGAGGAAGTGTCATGCACAAGGTCCATAACTCTGACTTCACTAATATTGGAGTTATTGCCCTTTGTAAAAAAAATCACTTTTTTATCCGGACGATAACTCCTATATGGCTCATGCCATTGGATTGAAACTTCATATATGGAAAGATCATGACGAGAGGAAGTGTCATGCACAAGGTCCATA
Organism: Azorinus chamasolen; assembly: GCA_963576725.1. Taxonomy (NCBI): domain Eukaryota; kingdom Metazoa; phylum Mollusca; class Bivalvia; order Cardiida; family Solecurtidae; genus Azorinus; species Azorinus chamasolen. The sequence goes on along the minus strand of OY755243.1, from coordinate 34,051,061 downwards.
ACTCTGGCTTCACAAATATTGGAGTTATTGCCCATTGTAAAAAATATCATAATTTTTTGTCCGGACAATAACTTCAATATGCCTGATGCCAGTTGATTGAAACTTCATATATGGAAAGAGCATAATGAGAGGAAGTGTCATGCAGAAGGTACATAACTCTGGCTTCACTAATATAGGAGTTATTGCCCTTTGTAAACAAATCACTTTTTTGTCCGGACGATTACTTCTATATGGCTCATGCCATTGGATTGAAACTTCATATATGGAAAGATCATAACGAGAGAAAGTGTCATGCACAAAGTCCATAACTCTCGCTTCACTAATATTGGAGTTATTGCCCTTTGTAAAAAAAATCACAATTTTTTGTCCGGATGATTACTCCTATGTGACACATGCCATTGGAGTGAAACTTCATACATGGAACGATCATGATAAGAGAAAGTGTCATGCATAAGATCCTTAACTCGAGCTTCAATAAATTTAGAGTTATTGCCCCTTGTACATTTGTTTAATTCTTTCTTGTCCGGACGATAACTCCTACATGGCGCTGCCATCGTATTGAAACTTCATACCTGGAAAGAGCATGATGAGAGAAAGTGTCATGAACAAGGGCCATAATTCTGGCTTCAATACTTTTGGAGTTATTGCCCTTTGTTACATTTTTTGGCTGAATAATAACTCCTGATCGACTGATGCTATTGGAATGACATTTTATTTTTGGAAAGAGCATGATGAAAGTAAGTGTCATGCACAAGAGCCATAAATCTGGTATCAGTATTTTTGGAGTTATTAGCTATTATTGTTTTTATTAGAGGGGAGACATCCGTTTTTGTGACAAAAACCTCTAGTGTTTTGTCTTGTGGCTTTACCGTTTCTTGTTTGATGGTGTTTGGTGCGGTGTCATTTCGTGTGTGGCTCTCCCTGTTTGACTATTTTTCCATATTAACAAGGGTGGGTAGTAGTGTTGGGGTAGGACTAAGTAATATCCATACACCTGTGATCAAATGTTGGAAAAAATGTTATTTACCAAAAGCTCATCAGAATTTGACTACATCTAGCATCTAATGGGGGGGGGGGGATTCCTACAAAGGTCTGTTTAACCCTTTCCCTGTTCTGTATGTAGGTCAAATTTCAATACCTATTGAATATTCATTAATAAAATAATTATAAAGAAATATTGAAGGTGGAACGTTGTACACATTTTAGAAAGCAAAGAAACCGATTTATCAAATTCTGTTAGCAAACAAAGCAGACCCTGATCAGACGACTCCTCTAGTAGCCATCTGATCTGGGTCTGCTGTTTGCAAATGCGTGAAAACACCTTTGTATGAGCGAAAAGGTTAAAAGACCCATTCCCAATGCAAAATAGGTAACATTTTCCCCAATTTTGGGGGAAAAATCCCAATAGAGATTAACTTTTAATTAATATGCTAAAAATTTCAAAATAAATTTAAATGGGACCAAAATGCTTTCCAAATCATTGAGTTTTATGCTAGAAATGTTTCCCAATTATTGAAATGCATTTTTTCCCAAAATATTTTTTACATGAATACAGAACAGGGGAAGGGTTAAGGAGTTATGCAATATTGTAGTTGAAATTCAGCCTCCCGCTACATTTTTTTATGTTAGACAATTGAAACTAGATATAAAAAAAACTGTGACACTGATCTCTCACTGTCGAGAGACAATGGTTTTTGATTATACTGAAAATCGCAACTCATTGAACATAAATTACATAAGTTATGTATGTTTGAAAAAGCCAACTCTTTTAAAGTTTCATCTGGAAATCACCAAAAAGTTAGAGAAGCCCCATTGTGTTGCGTAATCCGATAAATGTCTATATAGCTTTTGATCACTATTTATATCCAATGGAGAACTTATATTGTGAGTGACATTTTCCACTAAGCTCATCCCATTTTCTTCCACCTGATCAATTAAAAAAGCTGATTTCATTTGCAGTTTCCCATAAATCACTCATTAGAAAGTTTATCCAGTTATGTGATCTACATAGTTTGAGGCTACCAAGAGCTCATGTAAATATTGTTCAATGGTTGCCTACAGGAGCTGTCTGATCTTGGTCTGTCTACTCTGTTTGCAAATGCATAGAAAGGAGTATTTATGGAGTAAAGGGTTAAGCCTTAGTCACAACTATAGGTTACGTGAAAACAAGAAGGGAAAATCTTTTTGTGAAATGTTTCACTCATTTCTTTTATCTGGAGTCCTGCATAATGAATGATACAATATATCATACTTGGATTTTGTTTCAAATGTAGATTATTAACCCTTTACTCCATAAATACTATAGGAGCTGTCTGATCAGGCTCTACTCTCTTTGCTTGTGATATAATATAGATATGATTCTGCAGTTTATGTCATGGCAAAACATTCCTGCACCCATGTGCTATTAATAATTATAAAAACTGATCTAATATAATATGTATGATTCATTATTTCTCACATGAATATGTTCCGTTATGAAAAATCTTCTAATTGATATTCATGGTACGATTATTTCTTACATACATAGATAGATAGATACATGATCATGGAGTACCAGGAGTAGAGGGCTAAAATATTGTATATTTATTTATTTAGAATACTATGATGAAGATGATGTGTATGGCCATTCTGTGGAAGATAATTACTGTATTTCACCAGGGACAGGTAACACAATCCTTTTCTTGTAATCTTCTAATATGGTAGGTCTCAGTGTTGTTTTTGAGGTCTTGTTATGCCCCCGTTGATGATAGTCAGGGGGCATTATGTTATGCACTTGTCCGTCTGTCTCTGTGTCTCGCTTTTACTTGCAGTTGGTTGTCACAGTTTTTTCATTGTCTTATATCTCACTAACCACTATAGCTATTGGCATAGAATTGCATAGACACATTAACCACCATCCATAGGTCAAGGTCAAATGACTTAAGAATTTTATGTGCAGCTAAGCAAGCACCATCACAGGGCATCGCTGTGTCTTACAGACACAATTTTCTAATTTATTATTTAGTTCAAATCAAATTACATTTACTGGTATATCATTTATAGTCAGCTGTAAATCCCAAAATGTTTCATGTTTCCAAGCTGGTAGAGGACATAGTATTGCAAAAGCAATACTCTCAGAGTGCTAGTTTATTTGGAATATGTTCAAAGCTACCGACTGAGCATCAAACCGTTTGGAACCTGATCAGATGCTGTGTTGCGTCTTGTCTCTTTAAAAATGCCAATGAGATCATGCTTAGCAGATTAAGGTGGGTTAAAAAGAAACTACTTGATGACTGGTTAAATGTCTTGGTGAGTAGCATTTATTTTCATACTGTAAGTGAAATTGGGTTAATGTGTCCTGCTTTCTGTCTTCAGCTGCTCAGTTTACATACAACAGAGATCACAATGTAGACCTGTCAAATTTCTTGGGTCATGAAGGGGGGATTCCGGAGGAAGAGGAAGAAGACTTCCAAGACGATGCTGATGACACACCTAGATCTGAACACAGCAATTCAGTAGACTACACAAGGCCACAGCTAAGTGATGTGGATGAAGGTACAATATCTCCTCACTAAAATCTGAGTTTTTGTGTCACCTGCCGAGAGGCAGTGAGTCACTTAGGAATCACTTTTCCGTCGTCTGTCTGTCTGTCCATCTGTCTGACTGTCTCTCTGTCTGTCACACTTTCTTTTTTTGGCTGTCATTTCTAAACTAATCGTTATAGAGCTTTCATATTTCACATGTGTCTTCCTCTCATTGAGGACCATTGATGTAACTAAGGTCCATCACTCTGCATGCAATACTTTTTGAGTTATTCCCCTTTGTTCTGATTTTGGCACTCTAGCATATTAGCAGTTTTTGTGACAGTTGCGAGCAGGTGATATGTGTTCCTCCGAACACTCTTGTTACTTTTAAGCCAGGTTCATGACAAGTTCCAAAGGGGTTAAGCTCCAGAATTTTTGTTCTGCATTAGCCCAATGTCTTATGAGCATTCATACATCAATTGATCACTCCATGAATATTCATTATTAACTTAAGTTTTATAGGGTAAACTAAATATTTATAGGGTAAACTAGTTATAAGGCAGTTATATTAGCTCAGACAAAAACTGTAGCCTTAGATCTATACAATTTCTTTTAGCAAACAGAGTAGACCCTGATCGGACAGCTTCTACAGTAAATACGTGAATAGGTATTTATATGAAGGAAAGCATTAAGCATCCACTTGCTCATACAGACCCGCCATGTGTATTCATTAAGTGGTCACCGTCACAGTAGAGCTTTTACTGTACAGTCGTGGAAACTTGCTCTATACAGAGCCTGGTTGAGTCACATTCAAAGCCCTTCTGTATTAACAGTTATATTTTCGAAGAGTGAAATTTTACCCACGGTTTTACTCCCAAATACATATCTTAATGCCTGATTGCAAGAGGAAATAGATTACTATGTGCTGCTGGTCAGAATACAGAAGTTACAATGTCCTGTCTTATACAAGATCAACCCTTAACCTGCTGAATAATTAAAACTAGCGCCCACTTTCTGAATATTAATCATTTACTCCATAAATAAGCTTTTCTACGCCTTTGCAAACAGAGTAGATGCAGATAAGATGGCTCCTATAGAAGCCGTCTGGTCAAGGTCTGCTCTGTTTGTTTGTGATAATACAGACAGGATTCTACAGTTTCTGCCATTTACAAAATTTCCAGTGTCAATGTGCCATTATAAAAAAATTAATCTACCGGTAATTGACATTCATGACGTGATTGTTTCTTACATATAATTCATGGAGGAAAGGGTTAATTACACAAAAGAACTGCAGCCCCTAATCAAAGGGCTTCCTGTTTGAGGTTCTCACACTGTAAGGGTTAAATTCTAACAGACTACCAAGTAATGCTGGGTCTCATCACTCTCATGTCATGTTTTCATCTTTCCCATTTCAGCCATACTTAACTCCTGCCTTGAGGAAGTTCGAAATATTGTTGGTGATACCATTCCTGAGCAAATTCTGGTGGATACCATCATCAAGCGTAACTTTAACCTGGAACTGTCACTGAATGATGTGCTGTCACAGCAAGGTACTGGCAGTTACCACATATCTCAGAAGCAGAGATTCCAAACATTATTTTTTTTCAAGATTTACTCTTTTATTTCTCCACCAAACCCAATGTTTTGATCGAAGGGTTGTATTATGCTTTGGAATGTGCCGTCCGTCTGTCTGTTTATTAACAATTTCTTGTGTGGATTACTTCTCTTATATTATCTGACAGATTGTCTTCATTATACTTGCATTGATAGTTGAATTGAATGTGAAGTTGTGCCTAAGGGATAGATATTTAGTAGTTAATTCCCCTTGTTATGTCTCCCCATCCCAGAAGGGAGACATATTGTTTTAGTATGAATTCTTCTTCTTGTTATTCTCATTCTTCCCCTTCTTTTTTCTCCTCATACAAGCCTTATAGGGTCAGAACGTTTTTGTTCTTTGACCTAGCGCTTAGATATTTGACATGTGGATGTATCATGAAATGAAGACTTTCAAGTGTTGCATACTACAATGCTGACCTTCCTGTGACGTTGACCTTTGACATCAAGGTCAAATTTATGTATAATAAATAGGTAACTTGTCTGTGCCAGAACTTTCTATGCCCCCAAAGCTAGGCTTTGGCGGCATATAGTGATCGCACCGTGCGTGTGTGGGTGGGTGTGTGGGTGGGTGGGTGGGTGTGTGGGTGGGTGTGTGTGTGGGTGTGTGGGTGTGTGTACCTTTTGTCCGGAGTATATTTCCTTCGTCACATCAGCTACGGATACCAAATTTGGTGTGTGAGTTCATCTTGGGATGGGGGAGTGTCGCGTACCATTTTCATGTCACTGTGACCTTGACCTTGACCTTTGACCTTGATTTTACAAAAAGCTTGTCCGGAGCATATCTCCTTTACCTTACCAGCTACAGATTCCAAATTTGGTGTGTGAGTTCATCTTGGGATGGTGGAGTGTCGCGTACCATTTCCAGGTCACTGTGACCTTGACCTTGACCTTTGACCTTGATTTAAAAAAAAGCTTATGCCTTACCAGCTACAAAAAGCTTGTCCGGAGTATATCTCCTATACCTTACCAGCTAAGGATTCCAAATTTGGTGTGTGAGTTCATCTTGGGATGGAGGAGTGTCATGTACCATTTTCAGATCACTGTGACCTTGACCATGACCTTTGACCGATTTTACAAAAAGCTTGTCCGGAGCATATCTCCTTTACCTTACCAGCTACAGATTCCAAATTTGGTGTGTGAGTTCATCTTGGGATGGCGGAGTGTCGCGTACCATTTCCAGGTCACTGTGACCTTGACCTTGACCTTTGACCTCGATTTTAAAAACCGCTTATACCTTACCAGCTGCAAAAAGCTTGTCCGGAGTGTGTGGGTGGGTGTGTGGGTGGGTGGGTGGGTGTGTGGGTGGGTGGGTGTGTGGGTGGGTGGGTGTGTGGGTGTGTGTACCTTTTGTCCGGAGTATATTTCCTTCGTCACATCAGCTACGGATACCAAATTTGGTGTGTGAGTTCATCTTGGGATGGGGGAGTGTCGCGTACCATTTTCATGTCACTGTGACCTTGACCTTGACCTTTGACCTTGATTTTACAAAAAGCTTGTCCGGAGCATATCTCCTTTACCTTACCAGCTACAGATTCCAAATTTGGTGTGTGAGTTCATCTTGGGATGGTGGAGTGTCGCGTACCATTTCCAGGTCACTGTGACCTTGACCTTGACCTTTGACCTTGATTTAAAAAAAAGCTTATGCCTTACCAGCTACAAAAAGCTTGTCCGGAGTATATCTCCTATACCTTACCAGCTAAGGATTCCAAATTTGGTGTGTGAGTTCATCTTGGGATGGAGGAGTGTCATGTACCATTTTCAGATCACTGTGACCTTGACCATGACCTTTGACCGATTTTACAAAAAGCTTGTCCGGAGCATATCTCCTTTACCTTACCAGCTACAGATTCCAAATTTGGTGTGTGAGTTCATCTTGGGATGGCGGAGTGTCGCGTACCATTTCCAGGTCACTGTGACCTTGACCTTGACCTTTGACCTCGATTTTAAAAACCGCTTATACCTTACCAGCTGCAAAAAGCTTGTCCGGAGTATATCTCCTATTCCTTACCAGCTAAGGATTCCAAATTTGGTGTGTGAGTTCATCTTGGGATGGAGGAGTGTCGCGTACCATTTTCAGATCACTGTGACCTTGACCATGACCTTTGACCGATTTTACAAAAAGCTTGTCCGGAGCATATCTCCTTTACCTTACCAGCTACAGATTCCAAATTTGGTGTGTGAGTTCATCTTGGGATGGCGGAGTGTCATGTACCATTTCCAGGTCACTATGACCTTAACCTTGACCTTGACCGATTTTACAAAAAGCTTGTCCAGAGCATATCTCCTATACCTTACCAGATACGGATTCCAAATTTGGTGTGTGAGATCACCTTCAGATGGCGGAGTGTCCCGTACCATTTTCAGGTCACCTTGACCTTGACCTTCGACCTCGATTTTAAAAAAAAGGTTGTTTAGAGATTATCTCCTATACCTTACCAGCTACGGATTCCAAATTTAATGTGTGAGTTTATCTTGGGATGGCGGTGTGTCGCGTACCATTTTCAGGTCACTGTGACCTTGACCTTTGACCTAGATTTTACACAAAGCTTGTCCGGAGCATTTCTCCTATACCTTACCAGCTACGGATTCCAAATTTGGTTTGTGAGTTCATCTTGGGATGGCGGAGAGTCGTGTACCATTTTCAGATCACTGACCCTGACCTTCGACCTCAATTTTACAGTCCTTTTTAACGTTGAGAATGACTTAGGGTCCTTTTTAATTAAGTTTTGACGCTTGGCTCTTTTCTTAGCTATCATAATCGTCAAAGGTTCTGTTTCTAATGTTAAGAACTGTCTCCTGTGTCATTTTTAACAGCATCAAAACTACATTGTATTGTTTTTCCGCCAAAATGCATTTCGGTGTCAAACACTTTGGGGGCATTTGTCACCCGTGACGACTCTCTTGTTAGTTCTGTGACCTAGGCCTTAGGTATTTACTATGTGAATGTATCATGATGAGACCCGGTGTCTCGTACTTCACTTGATCTTGACCTGTAACTTCAGTGTCAAACCTATATATCTTGATGAGGCCCAGTGTCTCATGCTGTGATGGCCTTTATGTGACCTTAACCTTTGACTTCAAGGTCAAATTTATATGGGAAACTTGTCTGTGCCAGAACTTTAATGTTTTTATGCCCCTGCCTTCATATGACGGGGGCATTAAGTTTTACCCTTGTCCATCCGTCTGTCTCTCCGTACGTACGTCCGAAATTTCGTCAAGGATTTCTCGGCTTGTGTCAGGTGGAATGATTTGATATTTGGTCTGAAGCATTATCATAGTGAGTTAAAACGTGCCTCCCCTTTTCAGGTCTGTGGTCCATCTACTTCCTGTTTGCCGACACTTTGATTGAATTTTGGTGATTGTTTAATGACAAAAATCTTTGTAAAAGATTTCTTTGCTTGTATAAGCTGCAATGGTTTGATATTTGGTCTGAAGCATAGTCATAGCGTGTTGTACAGTGTCTCCCCTTTTCAGGTCAGTCGTTCATCTACTTCCTGTTTGCCCGGGGGTGGGGGGTATCCGTGTCCTATGGACACATTTTCTTTTTATGCCCCCATTGACAATAGTCAGGGGGCATATTGTTTTTGCCCTGTCTGTTTGTCTGTCTGTTTGTCAGCAACTTTAACATTGGTCATAACTTTTGAGCCAGTACAGATAGAGACTTGATATTTGGCATGCATATGTATCTCATAAAACCGCACATTTTGAGGGGTGGCATGTCAAGGTCAAGGTCATCCTTCAAGGTCAGAGGTCAAATATATGAGGGGGCATAGTGTTCCACAAACACATCTTGTATTTATTTTATTTTGCATATGGATGTTTCATCATGAGATGAAGTGTTAGATATCATGCAGACCTGGTGACCTTGATCTGTGACGTCAAGGTCAAATATATGTACCTTAATTAGGAAACTATAATATTGTTAGGTCTGAACGTTTTTAGCTCACCTGAGCTAAAGGCTCAAAGTGAGCTATTGTGACCGCCCGTTGTCCGTCTGTCTGATCACTTTTATTTCAAATGACTTCTTCTCCTAAATCACTGGGAGGATTTCAACTAGATTTCACAGAAATGTATCTTAGGAGGTCCTCTACCAAGTTTGTTAAACCCCCGGGCCAAAAATGGCCCGCCCCACTACTAAAGGTTTTTTTTTTAAATCTTCTTCCCTGAAACCACAATTCCTAGAGCTTCGATATTTGGTACATAGCATCATCTAATGGTCCTTTACCAAGTTTGTTCAAATGATGTCAGACCCCCGGGCCAAAAATGACCCCACCCCAGGGTTTGTAAGCTTTACATAGACTTGTATAGGAAAACCTTTAAAAATCTTCTTCTCTGAAACCACATACTCTAGAGCTAAAATATTTGGTATGAAGCATCACCTAATAGACATCTACCTAGTTTGTTCAAATTATGACCCCTGGGCCAAAAGTGGCCTCTTACCCTGGGGCTTTAGACTTCTTAACATCAGAAACTACAGCTGAAAGGTTTCCTCTGAATCAGCTAAAAGGTTTCCCCTTATTCAGAGCTAGCAATTTCCGCACAGTTATTTCACTTGTCTCATCAGCATAGCCGTTAAGGGACAAGGGGGAGATAACTGCATTGGAGGTTAACCTTTCTCTATTCTATGTTTATTACAAATTCCAATACCTCCTGAATAGTTATGGACAAAATATTTATAATGAAATATGGAGGATGGATCAGTGTAGCCATTTCAGAAGGCATAGAAACAGATCTATCGAATTCCATTAGCAAACAGAGCAGACCCTGATCCTACAGGAGCCGTCTTATCTGGGTCTACTCTGTTTGCAGATGCGTTTATATGAGGGAAAGGGTTAAATAGACTTCTTCACATCAGACACTTGAGTTTAAAGGTTACAGCACTGTCCAGAAGTGCCCTTAGAGTAACTGTTACATCATGCTAAAATCTCTTGAGGTCACTGCATACTCTATAGCAAGCTGTTTCACCCTTAATGTCGTCTGCTTTAGATTTGTCGTATTTGAATTTCTGAAAGATCAGTTTTAGGCATTATGACCTAAGGCAAAATTGTCACAAGTTGTAAACAGTTTAGATCTTTGTCAGACAGTTACTTGGTATAAGATCTGAATCCAAACTGTGTGTCAATTTTAGTTCAAGTTGGCAGTGAAAGGGTTAAGGGTTTCTGTCATCTACTAGAAAGGTTCTTTGCTGAAAAATTAACATTGTCAATACAGTAAAACCTCTCTATAAAGGCCACTAAATTGTGTTAATTAGTTGGTATTTAGGGCAGGTGGCTGCTTAAAGCAAGGTGAATGTAAACCAATGTATACGTGTACATGTATTGATGTGAAATTGTGCAAGAGGGTTGATAAATTTGATTAGCACCATCCATCTATGTGTGCATGCAACATCCATTTGGAACAAATGTCGAGTTTTGTACCACAATTAATACAGTAGAGCTTACAGTCAGTTCTATGTTCTCTTTGTAGATGCCCCCAAACCACAGAGAGAACCCAGGAGAAACAGAAGAGGAAAATCACAAGGTATGAATAAGCAACATTTTAATACTGTATAACCTCAGTATAGCAACCACTGCACAAGTAAGCATTTCATAGCACCCAGTAACTTTGTTATACATGAAGCATTCCATAGCACCCTGTAACTGTTATACATGAAGCATTCCATAGCACCCTGTAACTGTTATACATGAAGCATTCCATAGCACCCTGTAACTTTGTTAGACATGAAGCATTCCATAGCACCCTGTAACTGTTATACATGAAGCATTCCATAGCACTCTGTAACTTTGTTATACATGAAGCATTCCATAGCACTCTGTAACTTTGTTATACATGAAGCGTTCCATAGCACCCAGTAACTTTGTTATACATGAAGTGTTCCATAGCACCCAGTAACTTTGTTATACATGAAGTATTCCATAGCACCCAGTAACTTTGTTATACATGAAGTGTTCCATAGCACTCTGTAACTTTGTTATACATGAAGCGTTCCATAGCACCCAGTAACTTTGTTATACATGAAGCATTCCAAAGCACTCTGTAACTGTTATACATGAAGCATTCCAAAGCACTCTGTAACTTTGTTATACATGAAGCATTCCATAGCACTCTGTAACTTTGTTATACATGAAGCGTTCCATAGCACCCAGTAACTTTGTTATACATGAAGTGTTCCATAGCACCCAGTAACTTTGTTATACATGAAGTATTCCATAGCACCCAGTAACTTTGTTATACATGAAGTGCTCCATAGCACTCTGTAACTTTGTTATACATGAAGCATTCCATAGCACCCAGTAACTTTGTTATACATGAAGCATTCCATAGCACTCTGTAACTGTTATACATGAAGCATTCCATAGCACCCTGTAACTGTTATACATGAAGCATTCCGTAGCACCCTGTAACTGTTATACATGAAGCATTCCATAGCACTCTGTAACTGTTATACATGAAGCATTCCATAGCACCCTGTAACTGTTATACATGAAGCGTTTCATAGCACCAAGTAACTGTTATACATGAAGCATTCCATAGCACTCTGTAACTTTGTTATACATGAAGCGTTCCATATCACCCTTTAACTTTGTTATACATGTACATGAAGCGTTTTCATAACACTATGGTTGCCCATCACAGAATTTCTTCCCTGTTCAATATTAATTTTAGAAATAATGACATCATGAATATTTATTAGCTGAACCTTTATAATGTAAACTTTACATGGAAATGCTTCGCTTTGACAAAAGCTGTATAATCTGATCTTTATCATGTCAAAAGCAAACAGAGCAGACCCTGATCAGACTGTTCCTATAGGAGCCGTCTGATATGGGTCTACTCTGTTTGAAAATGCATGAAAAGGTGTTTGTATAAGGGAAAGGGTTAACTGTGAAACTTATTTATTCATGAAGCAAAAGTGAAACAATGTTATTGAAATGTTACCCAACACTAAACCCTTGTTCAGACATAATTTATATTGACCCTATTTGCTGAGGTCTAGTAGCAAAATTCAATAATGTCAAAGTGCCTCTTTTCCATTGATGCTCTATAATTCTGTTAAATTTAACCCCTTACCCTATGAATATTCATGAAAGAAATAATGCAATCATGAATATTAATTAGATCAATTTCTTATAATGGCAAATGGACACAGAATGTTTTGGTCATGACAGAAACTGTATGGTCATATCTATATTATTTCATAAGCAAACAGAGCAACCCCTATAGGAGCTGTCTGATCTGGGTCTACTCTGTTTGCAAAAGCATAGAAAGGCGTATTTATGGAGTAAAGGGTTAAAGAAGCAAATGTTGACGAAGGTTGAAATTATCATTTTTTCACATCTTTGTTTTGCCAGTGCTATTGCTTAACACAGTGCCTCTTGTTCTTTTCATATTGCCTGGTGTCTACTTTGAATGTGATGTTGGACTTTGTACACCATTACTTGACCATGATTACCGTAATATTTGTCTCTTCTCACCTATGGCTCATGGAAGGTAAGAATTTGATGACAATATAGATTCTAATTCATTCTCACCCTCTCAGGATAGCAGTATTTTTACCAGCATTCCATCAGAAATGTCAGGGGCAGCCTTAAAATTTGGCTCAACTCCTGATTCTCCAGTTTTATTACATGCAAAACAACCCTTTGTCAATGCTCATAGTGAAAGTAGTTTTTGCCCCGAAACTGATTCTGTAACAGTTTCCAGTTCTTTGCTCAAAGCTAAAAATCAAATAGATAAAAGAAATCAAACAAAAATGAAATTATCCGGTCAACCCGAAACTAAAGAGAAATCACACTTACTGAAAACGGAAGAAAATTTGAAATCTGTTGCATCAAAGCTACCAGATATTGAATGTCTCATGTCTGCTGAACTGACTGACAATGCCTATAATACTGATAAACCAAATACTACTGATGGCATTACTGAAGATAGCAAGCAAACTTGTAAACATTTGTCAGCTTTGTCTCAGACAGTGCCAGACGTAGAAATGAATAAATCTAAAGAGTTAGAATCAAGGTCATCAAAATGTCCATCATTAGCAGAACTATGTGATAGTCAAAATGTTACTACTATTAAAGCAAGTGGAACCTCAGAACGGAATTCATTGTCAGCATTAACTTCAACTGGAACAAGTGGATTTGAATTGAAAACAAGCAAAGGCCTGTCCTTAGCAGATTTAAGTCAACATCACAATGTGGTCCAAGATTTCAAGCCTTCTTTAGGTGGGACTCTCACTGAGTTATCCAGTGCCCATGGCCTCAGCAATCATCAAGAAAAACCCATTGGTGTATCAACTGCTTTGGGTAGCAGCTCTGAAAGTGGAACAAAGAGAAATGTAAATATTTCTAGACCCATCTTAACCAGAGATATAGCACAGACAGATAAACCGAAACGTTTAGGGATTACTGTTAAACGACAAGCTGGGGATATGGGGATTTTGGCTCAAACTAGACCAGGGTTCTCTCTAGCAGATTTAGCTAAAGCTGATGGTGTTGAAACAGTGAAATCAGTTGAAAAGGTAAGAGTGGATCAAAAATGTGAAGATCAATCTGCAGTTGCTAGTTCAACTTTGGCGTTAGAGGAACATGCTAAAGGAGATTTGACTAACACTGGTGGCTCTCAAACAAGGAAAGCATTTCAAAACACTGAGCTTAAGACTGGCATTACTAGCATTTCTCTAACAGGCGGTAAAGGTGTTTCAATGGATCAGCAAGGTAAAGCAGGGTTTGTAAGTACCCATGACACACAGACTCAGAAGATGACAAAAGATCAAATGATTGAATCAAATAAAAGTGCTCAAGGTGTTTTTGGCTTGACACTAGCAGACCTGGCAAAAGCTGACTTGGCCAAAGCTAATGGAGGTTTTCAGGCAGGGAAAGCATTTCAGATCTCTGAACAAAAGTCTCAGAATATTAAAATTTCTCAAATTGGCTCAGATCTGTCACTTGCAGAACTTGCAAAAGCAGATTTAGCGAAAGCTGGTGATATACAAACATGGGAAACAAAACAGAAGGTAGACCCAACAATGGATCAAAAGACAAAGGAGGTTGTTGGTTTGTCGCTTGATGATTTGGTGAAAATCCATTCATCAGGTAGTACAACACTTTCGCTAGGACCCGGAATAGCCACTTCGCAAGAAAAATTACCAGTGTCTCAATTAGTTCAGGGTGCGAGTGATCTCAGTAAATTAAAAGATGGAAGGCAGGCATCGTTAAGTGCTAAGGACAATACAGAAAAAACAACTATTTCATTGGCTGGTTTAAGTTTGGGAAAAGCTGTCGGAAAGAAAGCTAAAGATGAAAATACTAAAGAAAAGAAAGTTCACAGAAATAAAACAGATGAACATATGATTTCCAACAATGAATTAAAAATTTCAGGAATAGAGGAAATGTTTAAGAATTTAATGTTAGCTGGTGATAGCAGTAAGCTTGATGTGAAATTTATTACCGCAATGCCTTCAGGATTAGGAAAATCCATGTGTTTGAGGTTTAATGTAAGAGCAACTTCCAGCCATGATGGTATAAAATACAGACATGGGAAATTTGGATACAAGTATCAGATGAAGAAAGTGAAAAAGCTTTCTCCTAAGAAACTGAGACCAATCCAGCCATTTGATTTTAGTGAACCTTCACCAGATGATTATGTGAAGGCTAGGCAAAAGCTTGCTTTTACTAGAACTGGAGAAAAGCCTATGATTAATGTAAACAGTGGAAAAATATGACATGCTTGGGGTGAGGAAAGGGAGGGGAAGCCGGGAAGAGGAGTATTTAAATAACTTTATATTTTGTTCTTGTATATACATGTATGTAGATATTAAGTGGTTTTCCAAGGAGATTCTAACTTCCGAGGTTATACATTTACACTTGCAGCTTTATCGATCTCAGATATATGTCTTTAATAAATTTCAAATTGTTTGCCATTTAGTAGTAAATGATAGTAATTCCTGTTTCTTGTGTCCATGATTTACTCTTTACTCATGTCTCAAGTCTGGAAACATTTAATTAGAAGTTTTAGACAGGCATAATCCAAATAAGACCATTTTATCCATAGAGGTGCCTTTTAACACTTTTGCAAACCGAGTAGATCCGGGACAGACAGCTCCTGTTCAGGGTCTGCTCTGTAAATGCTTAAATGGAATAATAAAAATCTGATCTACAGTTTCTGAAATGGTAGTTTTGTTTCTAAATTTCTTATTTCTCCCATAAACATTGTCTTGTTTGTACAATTGTTTGTTCAGTTGAATTCCTAGTAACCCTTTACACCATACAAAAGAGCTATATGACCTAGGTTTTAACTGTTTGTCTATGCACAGAATACAGCCTAAATACGGATCAACTACACTAAAAGCGCATGTCACTCGTCTTTTTTCTCTATTTACATTGAATACAGCATAGACCCAGATTACAAGGTTCCTATGGAGCTTTATGATCTGGGCTTACTCTATTTATCTATGTGTTGTATCACTTTCTGTCAAACAAGGCACACAGGAGCATATCATGAAACAGCATAACAACACTATAAATACTTCTTGTCACTCATCTTTTCATTGTTATTTACATTGCAAACAGTGTAGAGCCAATGTAAAATGATGCCAAAATATCAAAAGCCGTACATATGAAAAACAAATTAAAAAAAAAAGAGAGAAAAAAAGAACTACCAAATTTTAATTAAAAAAAAAGGTCTGGCATTTTTTCCTCTGGCATTTTTTCCACTTCATCTAAATGGAATTTGAAAGATCTGTTTCTTTACTTTCTAAAATGGCTACAATATTTCACCTTCAATATTTCATTATAAATATTTTTTCCATGAATATTCAGTAGGTATTGAAATTTGGAATAAACATAGAACTGGAAAAGGGTTAAATTATCATAACCCTTTCCTCCATAAATACGCCTCTCTATACCTTTGCAAACAGTGTAGACCCAGATCAGACAACTCCTATAGGAGTCCTCTGTACAAGGTACAAGGTCTGCTCTGTTTGCTTAATAATATGATATAATATGATCCTACAGTTCTTGCCAAAAATTCCATCTGCTATTGTAAAAAATTAATCTTATTAATATTCAAGACATGATTATTTTTACATGAATATTCATGAAGGAAAGGGTTAATATGACACTTGTCCTGGGCTCTGATTTTACAGCAACTGGATGTTCTTTTGTTATGTAACAATATTTTAAGTTTTATAAGTTCAGCAGTATTTCAGTTCTTGTCGGAACAACAGTAGAGTTAACTGTACAATGAAACCCCACTAAACTGGAATTCTAGTAGAGAAGTATTCATGCACCTGTAGTTAACTGTACAATGAATCCCCACTAAACTAGAATTCTAGTAGAGAAGTACTCAGGCACCTGTAGTTAACAGTACAATGAAACCCCACTAAACTGGGATTCTAGTAGAGAAGTATTCAGGCACCTGTAGTTAACAGTACAATGAAACCCCACTAAACTGGAATTGTAGTAGAGAAGTATTCAGGCACCTGTTTCCAAGACAAACAGTACAGTGAAACCCCACTAAACTGGAATTCTAGTAGAGAAGTACTCAGGCACCTATCTCCAAGATGGATATTTATACTGAATTTAATGTCTGGTTTAGATGGGGTTTACTGTACATTGTGTTACATACTTCAAACATAAACTTTCAGTAATTGATTTGGAAATCCTAGTTTTTTCTGTATATATATATATATATATATATATATATATATATATTGCTCATCTGTTGATTGACCATATAAGGATGTATGAAAGTTAAAGCAACCATATAAATTGTTGTTTCTTTTTGTAATGAGCAAATATCAAATTATCTGTTTCTCAGTAGATGACTCATTGGAACTCATTGACTTATCTGTACATTGCAGGCCAGTTTTAACTAGTTGGTATATTGTAGAGGAAGATTTAAGATATTTCCTGAGAGTTTATGGTTTTGTTTGTTGGGTCTTGCTATCCTCTGTTTTTGTTCACATCCATGTATACCAACACAAGTCCGTCTTAACCATAACTTGAATGTGCAAAACACACATGTACATTTGTAAAATTCCAGTACTTTTGAAATGAAAAGTTCTCTTGCAGTTTGGTTTTTTATATTTTTCAGCTTAATATGTAATTAAGGGTTTTAATACAAATTTCAGTATATATACATGTATGTGGAAGACTATGAGGGTGTGTGTGTCTGTGTGATGGTATGTGGAAGACTATGAGGGTGTGTGTGTCTGTGTGATGGTATGTGGAAGACTATGAGGGTGTGTGTGTCTGTGTGATGGTATGTGGAAGACTATGAGGGTGTGTGTGTCTGTGTGATGGTATGTGGAAGACTATGAGGGTGTGTGTGTCTGTGTGATGGTATGTGGAAGACTATGAGGGTCTGTGTGATGGTATGTGGAAGACTATGAGGGTGTGTGTCTGTGTGATGGTATGTGGAAGACTATGAGGGTGTGTGTCTGTGTGATGGTATGTGGAAGACTATGAGGGTGTGTGTGTCTGTGTGATGGTATGTGGAAGACTATGAGGGTGTGTGTGTCTGTGTGATGGTATGTGGAAGACTATGAGGGTGTGTGTGTCTGTGTGATGGTATGTGGAAGACTATGAGGGTGTGTGTCTGTGTGATGGTATGTGGAAGACTATGAGGGTGTGTGTGTCTGTGTGATGGTATGTGGAAGACTATGAGGGTGTGTGTGTCTGTGTGATGGTATGTGGAAGACTATGAGGGTGTGTGTGTCTGTGTGATGGTATGTGGAAGACTATGAGGGTGTGTGTGTCTGTGTGATGGTATGTGGAAGACTATGAGGGTGTGTGTGTCTGTGTGATGGTTTAACCCTTTACTTCATGAACATTCAAGTATGAAATAATGACATGGATATAGGATTAATTTTTAACTCCACTTTTTAGCTCACCAGAGCACAATGTGCTCAGGATGATCGTTTGTGATTGCCTGATGTCCATCGTCCGTCGGCGTGCGTCGTCAGTTAACAATTTGAACATTTAAAAATCTTCTCCTCTGAATCTACAGGGTTCTCAGCTTTTATCTTTGGCACATAGTATCATCTTTAGGTCCTCTACAAAAGTTATATAAATTATGGCCCTGGCATCAAAATTGGCCCCGCCCCGGGGGTGGGCAGTTTTCAATAGAAACAAATAGTGAAATCTTTGAAAATCTTCTCAGCTTTCCTTTTTGGCACATAGCATCGTGTTCAGGTCCTCTACAAAAGTTATATAAATTATGCCCCTTGGGTCAAAATTGGCCCGCCCCAAGGTTGGGCCATTTTCAATAGAAACAAGTAGTGAAATCTTTGAATATTTTCTTCTCTGAAACTGGGATTCTTTCAGCTTTCATATTTGGCACAGAGCATCATATTCAGGTCCTCTACAAAAGTTATATAAATTATGGCCCTGTGGTCAAAATTGGCCCCGCCCCAGGGGTGTGCAGTTTTCAATAGAAACATATAGTGAAAACTTTGAAAACCTTCTCCTCTGAAACTGGGAGGCTCTCAGCTTTCATATTTGGCGCATAGCATCATGTTCAGGTCCTCTACAAAAGTTATATAAATTATGCCCCTTGTGTCAAAATTGGCCCTGCTCCAGGGGTGGGCCATTTTCAATAGAAACAAAAAATGAAATCTTTGAAAATCTTCTTCTCTGAAACCGGGAGGCTCTCAGCTTTCATATTTGGCACAGAGCATCATATTCAGGTCCTCTACAAAAGTTACGTAAATTATGCCCCTGGTGTCAAAATTGGCCATGCCCTAGGGGTATCCAGTTTTCAATAGAAACATATAGTGAAAACTTTGAAAGTCTTCTCGTCTGAAACGTGAAGGTTCTCAGCTTTCATATTTGGCACATAGCATCATGTTCAGGTCCTCTACAAAAGTTATATAGATTGTGACGCTTGGGTCAAAATTGGCCCCACCCCAGGGCAGGCTAGTTTTCTATAGAAACATATAGTGAAAACTTTGAAAATCTTCTCCTCTGATTGTCTAGTGAGCGCTTCAGGGCCATTCTGGCCCTCTTGTTAAAAAAGTGGAGCTATTGTCATGACCCTCTCGTTGGCGTCTGCGTTGGTTAACCTTTTGTTAAGGTCAGCATAGATATTTGGTTCATATTTGGTATGTATGTTTACTATCACAAGGTCGACCCATTTCACAAAGGTAGGTAACCCTAAAATTAATTTTGCCATAGTTATGTCCCTTTTTCAACTTAGAATTCTCATTATTGGTTAGGTTTTATGTTAAAGTCCATGTCTCAGAAACTGTCCAAGATATTTGGTTCAAATTTGGTATGCCTGTTAACTATTACAAGGGGGGCCCATTCCACAAGGGCAGGTAACCCTATATTAATTTTGCTATAGTTATCTGCCCTTTCTGACTTAGACTTCTACTACACTATCCAGCACTAAAGAAAGTGGAGCGCGCTGTCTACAGACAGCATTTGTTATATTAAATGGCACATGAGCATTTTAAAAAAAATGGTGGCAGATCAATATTATTCATAATATTATTCTATTATTCATAGTTCTAATTAAGTTTCCACAACAATGAAAAATAAAAATCCTATTCCATGTTCCATTTATATTGACCCAGTCCATGTATGTATATGTGGTGAAGAAATCTTGAATAAATCTTAAAAAAAGAAATGATTATCATTAAAAAGACATATTTATGAAGTATAGGGTTAATGAGTCTGTTTATTGTTTGTACTGTATACAACTATACAGTATACTATATATGTGTACAGTGTTACTCCACTACTTGTGAGATTGCGGGCACTGTTATATGTGTAACATGTTATGTGAAACACTGTCAGGTAATGTCTTGGATTTGTAAGTAAGAGAGAATGAAGGGTAACTAACTTCTGATAGTTTCCATTGACTTTAATAGGCTTGTGTCTTAACCCTTTCCCTTGTCAGTGTTCATCTAAGAAATAATGATATCATGAATATTTAATAGCTGAATTTTTATAATAGCATATGTACATAATACATTATGGTACTGGTAGAGACTGTAGAGTCAGGTCTAGGGTCTGATCTAATTATGAAATGATATAGATCTGGTTACAGTTTAATGTCAATATAAAACTTCAGCTAATGAATATGATGTTTTTTATATCTTATCCCTTTATGTGTTAGACACACATGCACTGGCATTTGCAAACAGTGTAGACCTAGATCAGGGGGCTCCTAGAGGATACCTCCGATCAAGGTCTGCACTGTTTGGCATTCAAAATCCACTAGCAAGTTTAAGCCTTTCATACTTAGCTAACTCTACAGTCACAGGAAGGTTTATATTCATTAAAGGTATAACTCTTTTCCTGATGACAGATTCCACCCATTATGAAACTAATTTTATTTATTATATTGCAATTTGAATACATTGCTATGATAAATAGTATAGAATCATATCTGAGATGTTCTATACAAGCAAACAGACCTTGAACAGAAAGCTCCAGTAGAAGGCTATATCAGGTAAAGGGTTAAGCCGGTATTGGTTGTCGATTTTCTCTTGTTATGGAAGCAGATTCCTTGATAAACTAGAATCTAATCTTTAAATAATTAATATTTTGATAAAGATGACTGATCCTTGTGTATACAACATTGCAGTGATGCCCTAGGTTCCTGCAATATAAGTATGTATTTACAAAATTAAGCCTCCTTGGATATTTATCTGATTTTTATGCCCCCCCCCCCCCCCCCCCCCCCATCTGATCTGGGGGCATATTGTTTTTGCCCAGTCTGTTTGGCTATGTCTGTCTCTCTGTCTGTTTGTTTGTTTGTCACCAACTTTAACATTGGTCATAACTTGAGCCAGTACAGATAGAGACCTGATATTTGGCATGCTTGTGTATCTCACAAAGCCGCATATGGTGACATGTCATGGTCAAGGAATCCTAAGTCAGAGGTCAGATGTATACTATAGGTCAAATCACCGACTTTAACATTGGCCATAACTTTTGAACCAGTAGAGATAGAGACTTGATATTTGGCATCCATGTTTATCTCATGAAACTGCATATTTTGACGGGTGACATGTTATGGTCATCCTTCAGGATCAAAGGTCATATCGATGGCATAGTGTTTCACAAACACATCTTGTTTTAACTTTGAAATGTTGAAATGGTTTCATTCAGATCAAGAGTCATCTTCAAAATGAATGAACTGATGTGACTAAACTGTATATGGACCATTGATAAAACGTTCCACAGCATCACTCGGGGTGATAACTAGAAATGCTAAGAGCAATCTCCAGTGGCTTCTTATTTCTTTCTTGTTGTATATAGTTTGTATTTATGTCCAATTTGATATCAAATACAGCAATTTGGATGCATGTAACTTGGTGCAGTAATGGTTTATAAATGTTCTTAAAGACATTTGAAATCAAGAAAAATATGATTTACAAACGAATGAATTTTATGCCTAGTTTATTAACTCTTTTACTCCATGAATATTAACAATTTTGAAATGGTACATGAACATGGGAATTTTGAGCCATGGCAGAAACCATAGAATCATATCTATATTATTATACCCCACGTAACAAAGTTGCACATGGTATATAGTTTTTGACCTGTTAGTATAGCCATCTGTCCGTCCATCCATTTGTCCATCATAATGCATTGTTGCTCATCTAGCACTTTCATTTCTTGACCAAGTTTTCTCAAATTTGCATCAAGAATTGTCACGAGTTTGAGTTTTTTCTCTGACTATGTGGCGGTGTTGGGTATGTGAGATTGCACACTTAACCCTTCGCTTGCTATTCACGTCAATATACCTACCTGTAAATAGTGAAGACCCAGATGAGACAGTTCCTGCTGGAGCTGTCTCATCAGGGTCTGCACTATTTACAAGTAGATTGTGCAACCAGTGCACTCCACAGCAGTGATTTCACAGCGAAATACTTGTACACAGTGAAGATAGATGTAATTATACAAAAGGGCATGGGTAGAGAAGGAGAAATGTATTTCAAAATTCTGCAAGCGAAGGGTTAAGTTCATTAATTTCATAAGCAAACTCTGTTTACAAAGGCATAGACTCAGTGTATTTATGGAGTAAAGGGTTAATTATTTGTCTGGCCTTAACCCTTTCCCTGTTCAATATTCATGTAAAATATAATGACTCCATGAGTATGAATTAGCTGAATTTTTATGATGACATAATTATGTACACGGGATTGTTTTGGTATTGGGAAAAATTGTAGAGAAAGATCTATTATAGTTCCATAAACAGACAAAGCAGCCCCTGAACAGACGTGTGCATGAGGGAAAGGGTTGAACAAACAGTGATTTGAAAACTATGAATTGATAGATTGGTATTAGTTTTGTACATTTTAGGTTAATGTGATGTGATCACTGTATTGATTGTTATGTGTATTGTTAGGCATGTCAGTGTTTATATTTAGGCATGCCTATTTAAACAGCTGCTCCATGAATATATAATGACTTTATGAAAAAATAATTGATTTTAATTGTTATAGTGGCATATGAACAAGGAACTTTTGGGCCGCCATGACAAAAACAATAAAATCTGATCTACATTAACAAGGGACTTTTGGGCCGTGACAAAAACAATAAAATCTGATCTACATTAACAAAGGACTTTTGGGCTGTGACAAAAACAGTCAACTCTGACAAAAACAGTAAAATCTGATCTACCTTAGTCCATAAGCAACTGGAGGAGCTGTCTCAGGAAAGTTGTAAAAATGCCTATACATGGAGTAAAGGGTTAGATTTTATTGTGAGTCCTTTTACCACTACGTTGTATATACTCATGCAGAATGATGTAATCTAATAAAATATTTTGTAATAAATTCAATGAACATTTGATGAAAAAAGACTAGCATGTGTATATTTATTATATTTTTATGAAACACTTGTATATTTATTTTGCATTATAAATATAAACTGGAATTTACATTTTTGTTTTTGCAATCCTTGTGCCTTACATTTTAGTTTCATTTTACTATGAACTTTAAAAGGTAGGCTATTGTGATCATTGATCATCTCACTATTCATCTGTCCTGTTCTTTTTATGCCCCCAACGGCGGGCATATAGTAATCGCATTGTCCATCCGTCTCTCCGTCCGTCCCAAATTTCGTGTGCCTTCTATAACTTCTTTATCTGTGAATGGATTTCAAAATAACCTGGCACAGATGTTCACCATACAGAGATGATGTGTCGCATTCAACTCCCAGGTCCATGGGTCAAAGGTCAAGGTCACAGGGTACAATATTTTGGGGGGCATTTGTCACATGACTGACAGTTTTTGTTTTTCTCCAAATAACCCAAAACCATGTGTATGAAGATAAAATAACTTGGCAGGGTGTCCCAGAGTGATCTCTACAAAAGTTGTTGAGGAATTGCATTCCATGTAGAGATCTGGTTGCCATGACCACCAAAACAAATAACTCTATTTATCCTGTCACGTGCCTATTTTCCTGACGGATAACAAGGTGCCTGATAAACTTTTTGTTATTATGTCAGTAGGTCACATGACCGATGTTAATATGTCAGTTGGTCACATGACCTGTAGCCGAAACTACTTTTTTAAAAAAAAAGTTTTTTACCGAGACGCTTATTTCGTGTATACACAAATTTACGTCTACCTAGTAGATCTAGATCTAGATCTACTGAATAAAAAAGTTTAACAAAGCGAATTGATTTCAATCGATACCCGTTAAACTAAATAATTATTTCACTTCATTCTCTCAAACATATATTCTTAGACCTAGTATATCTAGATCTAGACTAGATCTAGTTGTCTGTCGCGAAATTACCGTGTTTAGATAAATCCACATCAAGAATCATAAATCGTCTAGATCCTGTATTCTATAGTCAGTTCTATTTTAAATCTATCGGCGTCTATCTCAACCGAGTCTAGAATTGAAATGTTATTAAGCTAGCCTTGACTTTTCTATTCTAGACGAGGTTTAGATCAGCTTGTCTCAAACATCAAGTGACAGGTTCTTTTTCTCACATAACCAACCGGGGCAACGGTTTTGTTTTGAGCATTTTTTCAGTGGAATTCCAGTGACGTAATAACGCCTTTATAGTGACGTCATCAACAGTCTAGAGCCAGTAGAGTCGGGTATACTTTGCGGTGCATTTTGTGGTACATTCGGTACAAAATAAAATAATGTTATATTTTGCTGTCGTGACAAGGATAAATAGAATATTTGGTTCCTAGCTTTGAATGAGAAATGTTATCTGGCTCGGCTTCTGAATATATCAGGTTCGCCTTCGGCTCACCTGATATATTCATCCGCCTTGCCAGATAACATTTCTCATTCAAAGCTAGGAACCAAATATTCTCTATACATCTGCTAAACCACTGACTGGATTTTCACCAATGTCAGAGGGATAATATTTGTATCTATCAGATTTGTATAAACCATTTCAGTCCATTGCCTGAGAGGCACAAGAATTAGGACCACAGCACACCCTTTGCATGATTGTAAGAGGCAACAAATAAGGGTTTAACGTACACTGGTGTTTCTGCTCCTCTGATTCTCCAGCAGTTGATAAGATTCTGGATCTATATCCCATATTTTATCTCAATGAAAATGAGATGCGAGTCCTGCAACTTTCTCCTGTCTTGGGACCATATAACCTATACTGTGTTGAAGTGCCATAAACCCAACTCACTTATCCAAGTTTTGGAGGTGGTATAGCATCCTTGCCTCACATTTGTCCATGTGTCTGCCCATACCACACAGATTCTTCAAATCTTACATTCTGGTTCCACAAGGAGGGACGTTGAATCTTACTGATTTTCGAAGTTAAAGATCAAGGTCACAGGAGGCAAACCTTTAAAATACCTTTTGAAGTCAATACAGAACAAATCGTTGATCACAATCATCAAACCTTGCATGCTTGATCACATGAACAGATATTGAACTCTACTGACATTCAAGGTAAATATGACTCATACACGTAGAAAGCAAATCTTTTAAATGCCATGTTAACCCTTCGCTTGCTAATCGTGTCAATATACCTACCTGTAAATAGTGAAGACCCAGATGAGACAGCTCCTGCAGGAGCTGTCTCATCAGGGTCTGCACTATTTACAAGTTGATTGTGCAACCAGTGCACTCCACAGCAGTGATTGCACAGCGAAATACGTGTACACAGTGAAGATATATGTAATTATACAACAGGACATGGGTAAAGAAGGAGAAATGTATTTTAAAATTCAGGAAGTGAAGGGTTAACACAATCGAGAAGCATAGGAAACAATCATAAAACCTTGTATATTGAGCAAAGGTCAGAATCAATGTCACAGGAGGCTGATCTTAAAAGTAGCTTGTGAACAGGATAAAGAACAAACCATGAAATGCAAAATCATGAGACCTTGCATACCTGTTCCACATAATGAGATATTACACCTATTTGCTATCAAGGTCAAAGTCACAGGCAGCAGCTCTTGAAAATACCTTCTGAAAGTTATACAGAACAAACTATGGGATATAGAATCATTCAGCCTTGTATGGTTGTTTCCTATGATCAATAAATGCACCCAATTAATTTTCAGGGTCAACGGTTAAGGTCAAAAGAGGTAGATCTTGGAAAACTGCACTTGTGAGCACTATACAAAACAAACGCACATAGAGTCAGATCTTGCATACTTGTTCCTCATGATTAGATTAATAATTTTCAAGTTCCTAGATAAGAGGTCATGGTTACAGGAAGCAGATGCATGAAAAGAAACTTGTGACAGCAATACAGAACATAACCAAATTTATCAGTGATGCTGATGACATAGATAAGTTAATTAGTGATATTTGTTAGATCTAGACTAATAATTCTTATTTTCTAATTCACTTTGCTCAAACAAAAAAGTATACTCTTAAGAATAATTCAGGGATGTCAAAACTACAAAACAATACGTAGAACTGGTCAATTGCATTATCAAATAAAAAAAATGAAAGGTCTTAAGTGACTGTGTTCTCCAAAAATCAAAGGCCAGAAAGAAGCAGAAGGCCAATATGGTGTTATTAGTGTCCCAGATGCTTTACATGTGCGCAAAATTTTTATGACCTTTGACACAAGAGGAACCAGTGGCACAAGCCAATTGATCTCCTCATGACCATGTATTGAAAAAGAATCTACTTGTTCTGTCCCATTGACCCACACTAAACTATTGAATCTTTCTACTTTGTGGGTGTAATAATTTGCAAACCTATCAACTGTATGCAGGCCCCACATTTCATCTAGAAATTCAAAGAACTGCTAAATGACCTTTAACTGACTCCGTATTTTCTGTAAACGTTTTGAAATTCAAAATATTAAGAATGAGACAAAACAATGTCTGAATCTGTGTCATTTAATGCTTCCAATTCAGCAAAATTATACTCGTCTTTTTACACTGTCAATTTCGACTCTGCTGCTGGGAGCTGTTTACTGACTGTCAAGGCAGGTATCTACCCGGCCTTGCATCATTGAGCTGGGACTGCAGGGAAGCCAAGACAGAAAGTGGCAAAATTACTGGGGCCAAAAATGGGATCAATTCTGGCTCTGGAGTAGACCTGGATAAAACAACTAAAATACTATTTTATAACCATTAAATAAAGAAAAACATTTTTCAAAATACAGGTGGTAGCTAAATGCAGACTGGAGGCAATATTGCTTTCATTCTGCATTAAGCAACCGCTTGTGAACAAAATGCAAGAAACGCCTCTTAAAACTCTTAACACACCTCTGGAGCATTTATTACTGATTATAATATAGAAACAGTTTGGATCCAGATGGAAATTCTGTGGAGAATACGGATTCTGTTTCTTCATTAGGCATTGTTCTATTGATACATGATGAAGACTTGTTAATTACTACAAAATTCCCCAGAATGTCAAGAAGGAAAAATCCCCTGCCGTATTTTCCCCCATTAGAACATGGGTGTCTCTATATATTATATATAAGAACACCCAATCTCACTTCTCAGCCAGTTTGTAAAGATGACAAAGTCAATTCTTCACCTTTCGATACATTTAAATGAAACATTAACCCATTACCTTATTAAAGCTATTTTTAGATCCGACCTCTTTGAATAAAACTACTGAAAAGGAGCATTTACTAGAGAAAAGGAAAACTTTAGAATTGTGTAGTTTGGAACCATTGTGATAAATATCTAGCATTTGCTCCTATGGAGCAAATGCTCTATTTATTACAATAGTTTCAAACAATGACATTTACAGGTGTCAATATGAGGGAATGGGTTAAGTAGCAAACAATATTGACCCTGGTCACACTAGCTGTTCTTTCAGGAGCAGTTTGCTTGTGGTCTGTACTGTTTGCCTAAGTTTGTCAGGTCCAATATTTACGGTAAGTAATTAAGGTACTTCTATTTTTAACATGTTCAACTTTCAAGTTAAAGTCTTTGCTTCCATTCTAACATTTTGTATTTCTTCAAGAAATAGAATGAGTTTGTCAAACAATTTGATTGG
Source organism: Azorinus chamasolen (assembly GCA_963576725.1). Taxonomy (NCBI): domain Eukaryota; kingdom Metazoa; phylum Mollusca; class Bivalvia; order Cardiida; family Solecurtidae; genus Azorinus; species Azorinus chamasolen. Next base: position 34,023,517 of record OY755243.1, on the reverse strand, counting down.
TTTACTTTTCTTCTCATCTGAGTCCAAACTGTCTTGAAAGGGTAACATATCTAGACATGGAATCTTGATACTGAATGGGGCAGTTCTGCCATTAGACTAGGTGTTAAATCAGGCCTCACTAATTGGATATTTTACTCCATCATACTGGCACAGTACTGCTCTCCTGTTAAATCAGACTCAGTCACTCATTCCTCTGAATATGTTTTTTCTGTTTATTTTCAGGAACAGCCGTTGCCGAAACTAAGGCAGAAAGTACTCCAGTAAAAGTGACTGGTCCTACAATTACATTAAAAACTCCAGTGCCCAAAAAAGTTGCCCATATTAATGAACTCATTGAAGAACTCCCTAAGGCAAATGTTACTGATAAACTGTCAAACCAATCAAGTGCTCAGCAAAGGACTACAACAAATACATCTTCAGAACATTCTGGGGATCGTTTATTAAGTTTGTATTCTAAACCAAGTGAAACTACAGTAAGCGATAAGAAGGTGCTAAGTGCATTGGAAAACAGTAAACATGCAGAAAACAGTCAGAGTAATATAGTTTCAACAGGAGATAATGAAAGAACAGAGAAAACTGATACACTGTCAACTCCCAAAAAGGAGCGTTACATACCACCACTTCCAAGGAGTTCCTCAAAGTAAGTACAATCTTTAACCCTTTGCCCCATGAATATTCATGTAAGAAATGTTGCCATGAATATTAATTAGATAATTTTTTATGTTGCATGATCTGGGTCTACACTGTAAAGGTGTAGAAAGGCGTATCTGTGGAGTAAAGAGTTCACTCTTTTCCTCATATAGATGCTTTTTCACGTTTTTTGCAAACAGAGAAGACCCAGAGGAGCCGTCTGATCAGGGTCTGCTCTGTTTACTTATGAAATTATGATAGTTTCTACCAGTACCAACAAATGCTGTGTACATGTACCATGATAAAAAAAAAGCTAATAAATATCCATGATGTCATTATATCTTGCAAGAATATTGAACAGGAAAAGGGTTTAAAGCAAGTATGTTTAACCCTTTCCCTCATATAAATGCCTTATCACACATTTGCAGAGTAGATCCAGATCTGACTCTACAGTGTTTGTCATAGCAAAAAGTTTCTTTGAAAAGTTTGCCTTATAAATATTCAGCTAAGTTTGCCTTATAAAATTCCTTGCCATGAGAGCTAAAACTAAACCAAACCAAATCGTCTAAAATCATTCTCTGTTACACATGAACCTCTTCATTGTTTTTACTGTGAATAGTTGGATTCATGATTATAATTGCATTCTTCTTACAGGTCAAAGACCGATAAAGTGGACTTGAAAGCAGAATTCAAAAAGAGGGAGAGTGGAAAAGATATGATAAACATGGTTGTTATTGGTAAGAAATACATAACTGATTTACTTGATTGTAGTGGAGTATGTACATACATGTATAATAATTCACTTTGTCAGACCCTGTCATAATAATACCCCTGCAAACTTGTTTGAGGGGGTATACTGGCATTACCTCATCTGTAGGTCAGTCGGTGCCCCAAGTTTGTCCATCTCCTTTTGAATATGGGTAGATGGTGTCGCAAACTCCTCTTTCAGTTTTAAAATTACTGAATTTATATTTGGTAATACATACATGATATTAACCACGAATGGTAGATGTGCAAGACGCAATTTTCATGTGTGTACTGCTGGCTATTGCAGAATTATCTCCCCTGAACTTTGTGTAATTTTTTGTCATTTTTAGCTCACCAGAGCACAAAGTGCTCAGGGTGAGCTCTTGTGATTGCCTGATGTCCGTCGTCCCGCGTCAACAATTTGAACCTTTAAAAATCTTCTCTGAATCTACAGGGTTCTCAGCTTTCATCTTTGGCACATAGCATCATCTGTAGGTCCTCTACAAAAGTTATATAAATTATGCCCCTGGAGTCAAAATTGGCCCTGCCCCGGTCCCAGGCGTGGCCAGTTTTCTCTAGCTGACTGCTGTTCTGTTTTCCGTACAAGTAGCAGAATGCTGGGTTCACTTAGGTTAGGCATGGGGAAAACTTTAAAAATCTTCTTGTCAAAAACTACATGTCACAGAGCTTAGATATTTGGTGTATAGATTTACTTAGTATACCTTATTGAAATTTTTTAATATCATAGTTCTGAGGTTAAAATTGGCCCTGCCCTGTTGGTTATACTTTAAAATAGACTTTTACACTATAAAGGTTCCCCTTAGCTAGGAGGACTACAGATACTCAGTCTGTGTTATGCAATCACTGGAGAGGTCAAGTTCCTGGTCAAAACTCTATCAAGTTGTCTGCTTCAGAATTAGTGTCTGTTTGTTCACACTGTTTTTAACCCATTCCCTCATAGGCTATTTTCAGATCCTGCCTCTTTGAATAAATCTAGTGATAAGGAGCATTAATTAGAGAAAAAGAAAAATTCATAATTGTGTAGATTTGAAACCATTGTGATAAATAGAGCATTTACTCCTATGGAGCAAATGCTCTATTTATCAGAATGGTTTCATAAAGTGACTATTACAGAGGTGTAGAAATGCGTTTTATGGAGGAAAGGGTTAATGCATATCAATCTTACAATTAACTCATGTACAAACCACATATGAAGTTACATACCGGTATGCATCCGGTCAGAATCCAAACTGCGTGCTAATTTCAGTCAAGTGATGCTAAGAAATAAAACCCCACCCCAGGGGTGGCTAGTTTTCTATAGAACATAGTGAAAACTTTGAAAATCTTCTCCTCTGATTGTCTGGTGAGCGATATCAGGGCCATCATGGCCCTCTTGTTATTATTATTATTATTATTATTATTATTATTATACCACATTTATATAGCGCTCTTTTCACACAGGATATGTGCGTTCAAAAGCGCTTGCATGAAACATGTGGAGTTGTTGTCTCAAACTCCTCCTTCAATCTGAAAGTTTTTCAGTTTATATTTGGTATAAATAATAACAATGAATACTAGATGTGCAAGATTCAATTTTCAAGTGTTTAGTGCTGGGCATTGCAGAATTATCTCCCCTTGAGTATTTTTTGTCATTTTGGCATGAAACATTGGGAGTTGGTGTCATAAACTCCTCCTTCAATTTGAAAGTTATTGAATTGATACTTGCCATACATGATAACCACAAATAGTACATGTGCACGACGTAATTTTCCGGTTTTTTGAACTTGAGAAATTGTCCAGATCAGAAATCGGGTAACTCAAACTTCTGTTATCTCCAAGTAATTTGTATGGTCCCTTGAAGGTTTAACTGTAATTTTAAAATACTCTTGATGAGCTGTATGTTAATTTGTGATAACCTGTTGTTGTGATCCAGACAAGATGCTGTGTAACTCAGTATTTCATCAAGAGGCAAATGATTTGACATTTCAAAGTATTTATGTGTACATGTATTGCCATATCTCGGTCAAGAATGATAACAGCCAAATGGCTGAAAGCACTTTAGAGTTGTGGCCCATGTAGCCTTGCCTGCGGTCAATACTTGTAGTCATCCCCTGTAGTCATCAGATTTTAAGTTTGATTCTGAGCTTGTTCTCAAGTATATGTGACCAATAAAATGTTCAGTATGAACTTGAACTTTAGAAGAAAGCTTGAACTAAAAAATCTTAGACTGTGCTAAAAAATATTCTCAAATAATATTTGTTTAGTACCTAGCTTCTACCAATTATGAAATAAGCATATATGTTTGAGTATGATTCTCTAGTCTCAGACCTGAGAGTGTGTTGATGAATTGTGCATGGTTATCCAGAGTGCCTCCTCCAGTATGGTAAGGTGAAGGTCAAGGTGAAAGCCATGGTCATACTTATCTCTTTCTTCTAGTTGACTCTTTACTTCATGAGTGTTCATGTATAATGAATATGTGTATATTGTTATACAAAACATGTGAATACATTGCCATGACAACTAGTGTACAGTCAGATCTTAGCTACCCTGTAAAAGCAAACAACGCAAAGCCTGATCAGATATCTCCTATAAAGAGCTGTTTGATCTGGGTCTTCTCTGTTTGCAAAGGCACAGTAAACAGGATTGTCATGTACATGTAGTTAGTTTAGCTCTTCATTGTGTGTACATGTAGTTAGATTAGCTCTTCATTGTGTGTACATGTAGTTAGTTTAGCTCTTCATTTGTTTCATCAGGACACGTGGATGCTGGCAAAAGCACAATGATGGGTCACCTGTTATACCAGCTTGGCAACGTAAATCAACGAGCAATGCACAAATACGAACAGGAATCGAAAAAACTTGGCAAAAGCTCCTTTGCTTATGCTTGGGTTCTTGATGAAACTGAGGAAGAGAGGTAATGTATTTTGTCAGTGATGAATATAATTCATGCCCTCGTTTTGTTGGGTTTTTTTATAAAAAGGGGGATTTACCATTCTTCATCAGTCAGGCCATCTGTCAAGTTTTTATTTTTGTGTGCATAATCCAATAATTTTTTTTTCCTCAGTCTTTAAACTTTCTATGATGACAGAATGATAATCAGTAATGCTAGAGTTATGGACCCTTCTCGTAAGCCATGCCATAGCACCAGCCGGAGTGTCGACTCATCCTTGGCTTTAGGGAGCGTTAAATACATGTAGTTAATATTGTTGTGTGCTCAATATACTGTCATTCATTTTAATTTGTTACTTGTTGAATATTCATTAATGGCATATGAATATATATTATCTGGACATGAAGTTTTGGTATAGGTAGAAACTTAACTGGGTCTACTCTGTTTGTAAAGGCAAGAAAAAGCATTTGTATGAAGGATCAATTTAAGAGCTATTCTTCTTTCTATCGTCTGCAAGAATTCAATATGAATATGGAGAGTTTGATTCTTGTGGTACCAAGCTGCTTGAGGAGCACTCTGATCTATATCTACCCTGTTTGCAGATGCCAGTTAGTTTGTTGCATTTCAAAGGCTTAATTAACACTTTCAATGCTGTATTATCAGTGTTAACCCATTCCAGCATAGGCTATTTTAGATCCAACTTCTTTGAATAAATCTGCAGAAAAGGAACATTAATTAGAGAAAAGGAACATTTTAGAATGTTGTAGCTCTGAAACCATTGTGATAAATAGAACATTTGCTCCTTAGGAGCAAATGCTCTATTTATCACAATGGTTTCAAAAAGTGACTTTTACAGCGGCGTAGAAAGGCGTTTTTATGGAGGAAAGGGTTAATAGACCGTCTGTGTTTAATTAGAAGGTCCACTCAGTTATAATGAAAGGCTTAAACTTGCTTGAGGATTTTGAGTGACAAACAGTACAGACCCTGGTCAGCTTTAGGAGCCCTCTTATCTGTGTCTACACTGTTTTCAAATGACAGTGCATGCATGGCCCACATTCAAAGGGTTAAATTCATTCTAAATGAGCTAATATTGACAGCCAACTTTTCACAGTCTAGATTGTAAGTCATGAGTGGTGGTTGAGGGATGGGGGGGGGAGATGTTGGAGGGGTACAGTGTTGTACATTTTTGTTGTTATACGCCCGAAGGGACGTATTATGGTATGGCGCATGTCGTCCGTCTGTCCGACCGTCCGTCTGTTTGTCCGTCCGCACTCACCAATGGGTAGTTGTGTGACTTTTTCTAACTAGTCGCACAAGTAAAATCATTAACCTGGCCATCTCTTGTGACATTAACCTGGCCATTTCTTGTGACATTAACCTGGCCAGTTGTGGGACATAGGGTTAGGGTTAGGGTTAGCTTCCAGATCATTCTTTTCCAAAGTTAGTGCCAAAAATAGTTTTTCTTGTGGGACTAGTCCCACAAGAAAAGATCAAAGGAAAAAGTCACACAACTACCCATTTGTTAGCATGTCCGTCTGTCTGTCACACTTTTTGTCCGGACGATAACTTCAATATGCCTGATGCCAGTTGATTGAAACTTCATATATGGAAAGAGCATAATGAGAGGAAGTGTCATGCACAAGGTCCATTACTCTGGCTTCACTAATATTGGAGTTATTGCCCTTTGTAAAAAAAAATCACACTTTTTTGTCCGGACGATAACTCCTATATGGCTCATGCCATTGGATTGAAACTTCATATATGGAAAGATCATGACGAGAGGAAGTGTCATGCACAAGGTCCATAACTCTGGCTTCACTAATATTGGAGTTATTGCCCTTTGTAAAAAATATCATAATTTTTTGTCCGGACAATAACTTCAATATGCCTGATGCCAGTTGATTGAAACTTCATATATGGAAAGAGCATAATGAGAGGAAGTGTCATGCACAAGGTACATAACTCTGGCTTCACTAATATAGGAGTTATTGCCCTTTGTAAAAAAAAATCACGCTTTTTTGTCCGGAAGATAACTTCTATATGGCTCATGCCATTGGATTGAAACTTCATATATGGAAAGATCATGATGAGAGGAAGTGTCATGCACAAGGTCCATAACTCTGGCTTCACTAATATTGGAGTTATTGCCCTTTGTAAAAAATATCGTAATTTTTTATCGCAGTTTCTTGTGCAACTAACTCCTCCTTTATTTTTCAACATAATTTCTTCAAACTTTCAGGAATGATAGATACTGATGTGTAGTTGTGCATATCAGTGAGATAACTCATATCATTTTTCATTCTGGAGTTATTGCCCTTTGATAGTTTCGGGTAGCAATTTCTTGTGCAACTAACTCCTCCTTTATTTTTCAACATAATTTCTTCAAACTTTCAGGAATGATAGATATTGATGTGTAGTTGTGCATATCAGTGAGATAACTCTCATATCATTTTTCTTTCTGGAGTTATTGCCCTTTGATAGTTTCGGGTAGCAAGCCTTCAGGCGTATATTGCCCCGTCTCGCGGTGCTCTTGTTACTATATGTAAAATATCATGGAATGTCTGGTTGCAAGTTTTGCAGACACTTGTTGATGTTTTTTGTCTCATAATCACTAAACAAATTAAGTTTTGCAGACACTTGTTGATGTTTTTTTTATGTTTTAAGTATCTTTACTCTTTGATGCTAGCAGCATACTTGTGATAATCTATCAATGCAAATAGTGTAGATCAACATGAGACAAGTAATTGACATCTCAAGATGAGACAAGTAATTGACATCTCAAGATGAAACAAGTAATTGGCATCTTAAGATGAGACAAGTAATTGACACCTTAAGATGAGACAAGTAATTGACATCTTAAGATGAGACAAGTAATAGGCATCTCCAGATGAGACAAATAATTGACATCTTAAGATGAGACAAGTAATTGGCAACTTAAGATGAGACAAGTAATTGGCAACTTAAGATGAGAGAAGTAATTGGCAACTTAAGATGAGCCAAATATTTGGCATCTCAAGATGAGACAAGTCATTGACATGTTAAGATGAGACAAGTAATTGACATCTTAAGATGAGACAAGCAATTGGCAACTTAAGATGAGAGAAGTAATTGGCAACTTAAGATGAGACAAGTAATTGGCATCTCCAGATGAGACAAATAATTGACATCTCAAGATGAGACAAGTAATTGGCAACTTAAGATGAGACAAGTAATTGACATCTCCAGATGAGACAAATAATTGACATCTTAAGATGAGACAAATAATTGACATGTTAAGATGAGACAAGTAATTGACTTGTTAAGATGAGACAAGTAATTGACACGTTAAGATGAGACAAGTAATTGACATCTCAAGATGAGACATTTAATTGACATCTCAAGATGAGACAAGTAATTGACATATCATCACTCATTTGGATCCATACTACCGATAGTTGACACTGATTTCAGTTTTGAAGAAGAATATAGGAAAAACAAAACTTTTAGAACTGTAGTAGACAGCAATTTTGCAGACAAAATTTGCATCACGTGTAAGGAAAAAAAAGTTATGGTTTCTGTATCTGTGAATGTTGATAACCTTTCTTTGTAGCATGGTATCTTGTCAATGTTGATTATCTTTCCATAAAACGGCATTTGATACCATGTGTTATAAGTATCTGTACAAATGGCAGTTGTTGTTTGGAGCTTGCAAGTGCTTTATGTTTTATTAGAAATAGCATACATAATGCTGCTATTATTTGAAACATTACATCTTTGCCTTATGAATATTCATGTAGGAAACAATCTTTATTAGCTGATTTTTATAATGGTATAAGTATATGTACAAAAGAGGTTTTGGGTAATTGCAGAAACTGTAGAATCAGATCTATAAGCAAACAGAGTAGGCCCTTAGTATACTATACAGAGGCATCAGGTAGTGTCTCTATTAGGTGAAGGAAATGCTTATCTTTGCAAAGAAATGTTTTCTGTATCAATTTCATTTAATAGTAAATATTGTTTTCTGTTGTATTTGTACTATTTGTACTTGCAGATCTCGTGGAGTAACCATGGACATTGCCCAGACCAAGTTTGAGACGCCCAACAAGATCATCACCTTGCTGGATGCTCCAGGACATAAAGATTTCATACCCAACATGATCACTGGTAAATATGGGAGATACCTGATCTGGTTCTACTCTGTTTGCCAATGTGCGAAAACACATTTATACAAGGGAAAGGGTGAAGAAGCCACCTGCCTAGAAATATCCAAATTCTTAATCCACTAGAATTCCAGTTTAGAGGCATTTTACTGTAATTAGATTTTATTTTAATTTACCTTTTTTCTCCATAGCTGCAAATTACTTACAAAAAAGGGCCATGATGGTCCTGTATCGCTCATCTCATTCTGGTTAATAAGGAAAGTGATCTATTATGTACATCTACCAAAATTATTCAGGTCTCTAAACTCCACTTAACTCTTTCCCTGTTCTATATTTATTCCAAATTTGAATACCTACTGATTATTCATGGACAAAATAGTTAAAATCATTAATGAAATATTGAAGGTGGAACATAGGAGCCAGTTTAGAATGTCACCTGCTGAGAGGCAATGTGTCACTTAGGGATCACTTTTCAGTCATCTTTCTGTCCATCAGTCTGTCTGTCTGACCATCTGTCTGTCTGTCCATCACACTTTCTTTTTTGGCTGTCATTTCTAAACTAATCATTACAAAGCTTTCAAATTTGACATGTGTCTTTCTCTCATTGAGGACCATTGATGTAACTAAGGTCCATCACTCTGCATGCAATAGTTTTTGAGTTATTCCCCTTTGTCCACACTTTCTTTTTTTGGCTTTCATTTCTAAACTAATCATTATAGAACTTACAAAGTTTACATGACTGTGTCTTCCTCTCATTGAGGACCATTGATGTAAATAAGGTCCATCACTCTGCATGCAATATGTTTTGAGTTATTCCCCTTTGTTCTGATTTCACTCCAGCATATTAACAGTTTTTGTGTCAGCTGCAGGCAGGTGACACATGTGTTCCTCAGACCACTCTTGTAAATTAAAGAAACAGATCTATCAAATTTCATTAGCTCCCATAGGAGCTGTCTGATCTGGGTATACTCTGTTTGCAAATGCGTAAAAACACATTTATATGAGGGAAAGGGTTAAATAGAGGACCATCTAATTATCATTCCTATGAAGTTTGATCAAAGTTCATTCTGCAGTTTAACCCTTTACCTGTTAAATATTCATTGAAGAAATAATGAATATTAATTAGTTGAATTTTATAATGTTATATAAACTTGAGAAAGGTTGACCATTGCAGAAAGTGTAGACTAAGATCTGTTTAAATCCATGTATCAGCAGACCCTGATCAGATGACTCCTATAGGAGGAGCAATTTGATTCTACTCTGTTTGCAAAGGTGTTTATATGGAGTAAAGAGTTAACAACTTGATGGAGAGGGCAGATTGGTTGTCCTAAAATGTGTGGCAAATGCAATTTTACAAAACAGTTGATACCAGTTATATATATGCATATGTTTGGAATGCTCAATATTATTGAGAAATGGTTCAGTTATACAAGTATATTGGTATTATGGCTTGTCTTGTGGTACATATGACCTGAACTTGAATTCATGAACACATCCAAATCAAAACTCAAGAGCATCATCAAAAGTGTCAGTCCCAGTTTGAGCCTAAAGTATGACAATATTTGGTAAATTTAAACAGGAAGTCCCTACAATGAATGCATATTTTCAATAATATCATAAAACTTGGTATTTGTTACGCTCAATCATTATTGTGTCACCTGCCAAGAGGCAGTGTGTCACTAGGGATCACTTTTCTGTCTGTCCGTCCCACTTTCTTTTTTTGGCTGTCATTATGTCTCCCCCCATATTTATATGGGGGAGACATATTGTTTTCGTGAGAGTTGTCTGTCTGTCCGTCTGTCCGTCCGTCTGTCCGTCTGTCTGTCACACTTTTTGTCCGGATGTGATGCCAGTTGATTGAAACTTCATATATGGAAAGAGCATAATGAGAGGAAGTGTCATGCACAAGGTCCATAACTCTGGTTTCACTAATAATGGAGTTATTGCCCTATGTAAAAAAAAATCACACTTTTTTGTCCGGACGATAACTCCTATATGGCTCATGCCATTGGATTGAAACTTCATACATGGAAAGATCATGACGAGAGGAAGTGTCATGCACAAGGTCCATAACTCTGGCTTCACTAATATTGGAGTTATTGCCCTTTGTAAAAAATATCATAATTTTTTGTCCGGACAATAACTTCAATATGCCTGATGCCAGTTGATTGAAACTTCATATATGGAAAGAGCATAATGAGAGGAAGTGTCATGCAGAAGGTACATAACTCTGGCTTCACTAATATAGGAGTTATTGCCCTTTGTAAAAACAATCACTTTTTTGTCCGGAAGATAACTTCTATATGGCTCATGCCATTGGATTGAAACTTCATATATGGAAAGATCATGACGAGAGGAAGTGTCATGCACAAGGTCCATAACTCTGGTTTCACTAATATTGGAGTTATTGCCCTTTTGAAAAAAAAATCACATTTTTTTGTCCGGATGATTACTCCTATGTGACACATGCCATTGGAGTGAAACTTCATACATGGAACGATCATGATAAGAGAAAGTGTCATGCATTAGATCCTTAACTCGAGCTTCAATAAATTTAGAGTTATTGCCCCTTGTACATTTGTTTATTTCTTTCTTGTCCGGACGATAACTCCTACATGGCTCTTGCCATCGTATTGAAACTTCATACATGGAAAGAGCATGATGAGAGAAAGTGTCATGAACAAGGGCCATAATTCTGGCTTCAATACTTTTGGAGTTATTGCCCTTTGTTACATTTTTTGGCCGATCAATAACTCCTGTTCGACTGATGCTATTGGAATGACATTTTCTTTTTGGAAAGAGCATGATGAAAGTAAGTGTCATGCACAAGGGCCATGCATCTGGTATCAGTAATTTTGGAGGTATTAGCTGTTATCATTTTCTTCTTGAAAAATGTAGTGTGGAAAGCGCATAATGAGGGGAAGTATCATTCATCAAGACCATAACATTTTTAGTGATTTCCCTTTACATATTGTTTTTATTAGAGGGGAGACATCCGTTTTTTTGACAAAAACCTCTAGTTTTTAAACTAATCATTATAGAGCTTTCAAATTTCACGTGTCTTCCTCTCATTGAGGACCATTGGTGTAACTAAGATCCATCACTCTGCATGCAATACTTTTATTCCCCTTTGTTCACACTTTCTTGTTTTGGCTGACATTTCTAAACTAATCATTATAGAGCTTTCAAATTTCACATGTGTCTTTCTCTCATTGAGGACCGCTGATGTAACTAAGGTCCATTACTGTGCATGCAATACTTTTTGTTCTGATTTCACTCCATCATATTAACAGTTTTTGTGTCAGTTGCGAGCAGGTGACACATGTGTTCCTCCGAACACTCTTGTTATGAAAGTTACCAATATCGAAAAATGCCCCTGTGATACAAATAAACCAATTTCTTCAATACTTATAATTTTTGTTCTACAACACAATATTATCGGCATTTTCCGTTAAAATTTTCCGCGTTTTGCCGATGATCACCCGATCCCTCCATTGTTTACGTAATAGCTTTTCTCAGAAGTAATCGGAGAAACGCGATAAGGGCGAACAGTTACAAAACTGAAACCCAACCCGAATAAAACTGAAACATCGGGAAGTAAAATCGGGATCGGCGATATCAAACACTTGGATGTTTTGTCATTATAAACTGTAATTGGATGGTTTTTCTTGTGATTTACTTCTTTTCAGCATATAAACAAATGAGTTCTATATATTTCAGGTGTTTTTGAAACAGGTCAAATGTAGGGACTTCCCCTTTAAATTTTGATACAACAATTTTAAAGTTTGATTTTTTATATCATTACCAGGCACAGCACAGGCAGATGTCGGTATTCTGGTTGTCAATGCTACCAAGGGAGAGTTTGAGACGGGCTTTGAGTCCGGTGGACAGACTCGTGAACATGCACTGTTGGCCAGGTCTCTAGGTGAGTACAGAGTTATTTGAAACTGATTGTATTACACATGAATCAGTTAATCACACTACATTTTTTATATCCTCAAGGCTTAATTAGTAGGTACCTTAGTGTCAGGGGCTATTCTCAAAGTTTATCTTGAATGATTCAAAGCCCCTTTTTATTCCAGTTTTTGCAGATAGGTTATTATACCCCCAGAAACAAAGTTTGGGGGGGGGGGTATACTGGAGTCACCACGTCCGTCCGTCCGTCTGTCAAGCTTGTCCGGATCATAACTTCTAAAGTATAAAAGCTATTGACTTCAAACTTCATATATAGATAGATCACATTGACCGCAAGTGCATTGCACAAGGTTTGTAACTCTGTCTTCAGTATTTTTTGAGTTATTGCCCTTTGCTATTTTTCAGTTTTCCGGAGTTTTTTTCTAAATCTTTACAGATATTGAAGTGATATGTGGTATATGGCTTTGTTATAATGAGTTACAGATCAAGTTTGAATTTCGTTACGCTTCATTGATTTTTCAAGGAAATACAGTGATTTTACTTAGAAATTTTCCGGAAATTCAGGTTTTCCGGAGTTTTTATCTACACCTTTACAGATATTGAAGTGATATTTGGTATGTTGCTTTATTATAATGAGTTACAGATCAAGTTTGAATTTCGTTACGCTTCATTTATTTTTCACGGAAATACAGTGATTTTACTTAGAAAATTTCCGGAAATTCAGGTTTTCCGGAGTTTTTTTTCTAAACCTTTACAGATATTGAAGTGATGTTTGGTATGTTGCTTTATTATAATGAGTTACAGATCAAGTTTGAATTTCATTATGCTTCATTGATTTTTCACGGAAATACAGTGATATTGTAGTGATTTATTTCTATAACCCATCTTTGTGTCAAATGTGCTAGTGGGGGTATTCATCACCTTTAGTGGTAGTTCTAGTTTTTAATATTGAAGTATTTTATATATGTGTGTATTCATTTTGATGTATGTATTCATTCATTGTTTGCTTGTTTATGAAAGAGAAAAAGTGTAGGTATTATGTTTTCATTGGTGTTGACATCCTCACGTGTGTTGTTGTGCATTTTGTCACAGTTTCGACATCAGAATAGCTATCCCTATCAAGCTTCACACAGTTCAGTACTATGTCAACAGCTAGAAACTGGCAAGGTGCCCTTATGTATTACATATTTAACGAATTGTAGGCTTTTAAGTATTTTTTATCACAGACAAGTGTTGGCATCAACTTGCATTGCTCTTGTAAATATTAATAAGAATAAATTCATTTCAAATTCATCTTCCAAACAGGTACAAATTTTTTTTTTAGAAACAAGACTGAGAGGTTTTGGAAAGGAAGAATCTATGCGGATATAATTATATTCCATCCTATCATATCCTAAATCAATATCTCAAAATATTGTATCCATACCCCACTAAACAAAGTTGCATGGGGTATATAGTTTTTGACCCATCAGTTTGTTCATCAGTCCTTCCAAGTATCCTAATACATTGTTGCTCATCTAGCTTTTTCATTTCTCAAATTTGCTTAATGAATGGTCTTGAATAAAAGCTTGGATGAGTTCAATTTTCAGAGGAATCTGTCATGGGGAACCACTTTCTCTGACAATGTGGCGGTGTGGGATATGTGAGCTTGCTCCCTGGAGTTCTTTAATTTGAATTTGTACACATCTTTATCTGCGTGTTATCATTGAATTACCTTACTCTGTGCATGGTAGCAGCAAATTTGTTATTACCTAGGTAAACTGTATCGATTCAGATAAGACGTCCAGTACTGTATGGTAAGGATCCTGATAGGATCCGTAATGTTTGACACTCTGATAATGGATTTTAAAAATTAATTGAGAAAATCCACTTGAAGAATTTGTAGCAAACCACTGAACTTGCAGACAAAGAGTTCAAGGCCCTGACTCCACATTATTTCATATCTTGCTTAATGGTTTTGCTGTTGCATGGTATGATTTGCATTCATTCTTATGATTCAGGAGTCTCCCAGCTTATTGTAGCAGTAAACAAGATGGACACAGTAGGCTGGATGCAGGAGAGATATGACGAGATAGTGAGAAAGCTTGGTCAATTCCTCAAACAGGCCGGTTACAAAGACTCAGACACATCTTTCATACCTGTTAGTGGGCTTGCTGGAACAAACCTAGCCAAGTCAATCACTGAGCAAGCCTTGAGAGAATGGTACTCTGGACGTACATTAGCAGAGCAGATAGGTGAGCAGCTTTATGAGCTTGTACTTGTCTGATAGTTCTTCTTCAAGCATGTGGCAATATTTAACCCTTTCCCTCATATAAACGCCTTTTCATGCCTTTGCAGAGTAGATCCTGATCAGACTACTCCTACAGGAGCCCTCTGGATAGTTCCTGCTCTGTTTACTCTACAGTTTCTGCCAATACCAAAAACTCTTGCCATTAATAAAAATTCAGCTAATAAATTTTCATAACATCATTATTTCTTTAACCCTTTCCTCCATAAATACGCCTATCTACACCTCTGTAAAAGTCAGCTGTTGAAACCATTGTGATAAATAGAGCATTTGCTCCTATAGGAGCAAATGCTCTATTTATCACATTGGTTTCAAACTACAAAATTCTAAAATTTTCCTTTTCTCTAGTTAATGCTCCTTTTGGGTAGATTTATTCAAAGTGGTTGGATCTAAAAATAGCCTATGGAGGAATGGGTCAACACATGAATATTCAACAGGGAAATGGTTAATGCGTACAACAGTAACTGTATGGTTTGTGATGACCTCTGCCAACAGGTTGAAGCCAGATGAGATGCTTAGAAAGTCTCATCAGGATCTAAACTTTTATACATGAAAAGGAACTGAAAAGAAATGGAAGAAAATGTACTATAGAATTGTTGCAGATGACACTAAGAGTTAAACCCTTTCCCTCATATTTAAACCTGTTTTCAAGTATTTGCAAACAGAGTAGACCCAGATCAGACGGATCCTATAGAAACCGTCTGATCAGGGTCTGCTCTGTTTGCTAATGGAATTTGATAGATCTGTTTCTTTAGTTTCTAAAAGTGCTACAATGTTCCTCCTTCCATATATCATTATTTTGTCAATGAATGTTCAGTAGGTATTGAAATTTGAAATAAATATAGAAGTTGTAACAAAATAGAGTTCCAAGGTTAAAATTGCTGTGGCAGTATTATGACTGTAAAGTGGTTCTCTATATTTACAGCATCAGTTTGAAATGATAATACTCATGCAAGATCTATGTAATAATTTCACATATTTTCTTTCCTACACAGACAAGTTTAAGTCCGTATCCCGCCCTGTAGACAAGCCCCTGCGGTTTATGGTGTCAGACGTGTTTAAGGGCTTAACTGGTGGGCTCACAGTGTCGGGTAAGGTGGGCTCTGGAGGAATACAGATGGGTGACCGGGTAATTGTCATGCCAGCAGCAGAGTATGGGGTGGTGAAAGGTAAGAATATCTTACAAAACACGTAGCAATTTCAGTCATTATCGGTTAGTAGTTGCACAGATATGATTTCTTGACTGAGATCAATTGCCAGTTTTGGTACTGTGATGTGTCAAAGTCTCAATAGCATGAGAACCCTTTGACAGACATGATATCTTACATGATACATAACTAGCAATATTTTATCATATATAGAGGATCTTACATGAGTGTTCATTACAAATTGGTTTTTATAACTCGTGGCTTCAGCGTGACGTAACACTATCATTTATTTTTTGATATTCACGGGCATATATTCACTAGTGAATAACATTCGAACGACCGAACTGTATTCATACGCGCTGTCAAAACAAACAAACTGCGGACGGTGACCTACCTGTCAACGATTGAGTCACGATAGATGGCAAAGGACTGTTGGCACTTGCGCCTTAATTTCGATAAAATAATACAAATTGTAATCGCTGTTTATAGTAATTATCTACAAATGTATGCCAAAAAAGACCTACCAGCTACTCTGACCCATACAATCCATTCTACATAGAAAATGCCTCCACAACTTTGCATTTTCTTCACCGCATGTCCTTTTGTTTGTGCAGATTTCTACTCATAAAAATATCTCGTTAATAAACAACTATAGTCATCTGAATCCAGCACAGCACAAACATAATTCAAATATGCTATACTCAGCTGATCGCGAAAATCTTCCTCCTGTTCCAACACATTTTATGCAGCAGTTCGTACTGAATCTTTTGTCCATTTCAAACATTTTCACTGAACTTGAATCGAGATTGAATCGGTGGAAATGTCCATGTCCATGTGTATACAACACTGATGAAGGGCTTAATATACCAAAACGAAGGCGCATTTTGAATCCCATTGACAGTGAGTGTCAGACGTGTTGGCAATTGTATGTGGGTCTTCATTTAAATGGCGCGCTTTACATAGACACATGTTGTGTACAATGATGTCATAATGTGACGTGTTTGTAACTATGTATGTCAAAACTGTAACTCAAAATTTATTTTGACGTGTTTCTGTATGTTTTTGTATCATAAACTATCACAGTTAAATTGAATACCAGAGAGGTCTGAATTAGATCCTGGTTGATATGACAGTAAGTCAAAAAAAAGTTGGAAAATTTGGACCTACTTTGTCCCAGTTACCTAGCGAACCTAATAACACCTTTCATTCATCATCTCTATATGTAAGGAGAATTTATAACAATCCACGTTACTGCTGAAATATTGGCTGCAAATAACGTTTGTGTGTGTTATGTTATAAATAGAATCTTGCATTCGTGTTCATGATTATTGGATTTATTAAATCCAATAATCAAGAACACTCATGTAAGATCCTCTATTTATGAAACGAGTTTACTATAATAATATGACACAAGTTTTAGCTAGTGTAATATTCATTATAATAAACGAGTTTCATGAAATCAATTTGTAATGAACATGAATGTAAGATTCTTTTATTAAATCACATAAGCCTTAAAAAGTATCATAAAAAGTGAAACAGACTATGTCTGACAGCTGTTTCAGCCATTGTTTACAACGTATTACAGCCAAATTCAAACTGCTCAATTGCATAAAAAAAGCATTAGTGCATTTCTGCGATTTACAGCACTGTTTCGGCAATTCAACATGGCCGAGTAAGTGACAAATATATAGGATATGTTGTGAGTAGTCATTTTGTACAAACTGATATTTAATGAGTCTTGAAAAATGTTAAGCGAGCATCTGGCGAGCTTACCGGTAATAACTTTTTAGCAAGACAAGTTTAATATCGGTTTTTATCACATAATCTGCCCTGTGGTTTGCTCTGTTTGCCAGTGGAATTTGAAAGATGTTTCTTTAGTTTCTAAAATGGCTACATTGTTCCATCTTCCATATTTCATTATAACTATTTTGTCCATAAATATTCAGTAGGTATTGAAATTTTGAATGAACATAAAACAGGGAAAGGGTGAATATTCATAATGGGTGGAAACTACTATGAATATTAATTAGGTAAAAGGTTAAGGACAATCCTTTTTAGCTTTAAAGAGGAAGTCCCTACAATAAACGCATATTTTCAATAATATCATAAAACTTGGTATTTATTATGCTCTATCATTATTATGAAGGTTCCCAATTTGAACTTATATCAAAAAATGCCCCTGTGATACAAATAAACTGATTTCATCAATACTGATAATTTTTGTTCTACACCACAGTATTATCAGCCTTTTCCGTTAAATTCTTCCGCATTTTGCAGATGATCACCCGATCCCTCCATTGTTTACGTAATAGCATTCTCAGAAGTGATTGGAGAATCGCGAATAGGGCGAACAGTTACGAAACTAAAACCCAACCCTAAAAAACTGAAACATCGGGGAGTAAAATCGGGATCGGCAATATCAAACACATGGATGTTTTGTCATTATAAACCGTAATTGGATGGGTTTTTTTTGCGATCTACTACTTTTCAGCATATAAACAAATGAGTTTTGTATATTTTAAGTGTTTTTGAAACGCGTCATATGTAGGGCCATCTCCTTTAATACTACCAGAGTTCTATATCCGCCTGAAGACTTATTGTGTATCAACCTGTAGAATGTTTTGAGCAAATTTGTGATTACCTTCTCATGGCATTTCATTAGGATCCAAACTGTTTTACAGTGGGTATATCTTTTAACCCTTTCCTCCATAAATACGTTTTTCTATGCCTTTGCAAACAGAGTAGACCCAGGTCAGATGGCTCCTATAGGAGCTGTTGGATCAAGGTCTGCTCTGTTTGCTTAAGATATGATATAGATATGATTCTACAGTGTCTGCCATGACCAAAACTCCCTGTGTCCATGTGATATTATAATAAATTTATCTAATTAATATGCATGACATCATTATTTCTTACATAATTATTCATGGAGGAAAGGGTTAAACCTTTCCCTGTTGAATATGCATGTATTAACCCTTTCCCTCATATAAACGCCTTTTCACACATTTGCAAAAAGAGTAGACCCAGATATGTTGGCTCCTATAGGAGTCGTCTTATTAGGGTCTACTCTGTTTGCGAAGGGAATTTTATAGTTCTTTTTCTTTTCTTTCTAAAATGGCTACAATGTTATGTTTTCCATATTTCATTAAAACTTTTTTGTCCATGAATGTTTAGTAGGTATTGAAATTTGGAATAAGCATAGAACAGGGAAAGGGTTTTAATAAGAAATAATGCCAGTAGTAATATTTATTATCTGAACTGTTATTTTCACGGTAATTTTTCACATTAACTTTAGGTATTGGTAGAACCTGTAGAGTCAGAGCTATTAAAATTCCATAAGCAAACTGAGCAGACCCTGATCAAATTGGAGCCATCTGATCTGGTCTACTCTGTTTGCAAAGGCATAAAAAACTATGTATATAAGGGAAAGAGTAACAGAATTGGAAGAAAGTGCGGTTCGAAATCTGTAGAGGAATCTTTTGCTTTAATCCATGTGCTATATTTAGATCCTACCTCTTTGAATAAATCTACCGAAAAGGAGCATTTACTAGAGAAATGGAAAATTTTAGAATTGTGTAGTTTTGAAACTATTGTGATAAATAGAGCATTTGCTCCATTTATCACAATGGTTTCAGAAAGTGACACTTACAGAGGCGTCAAAAGGTGTCAATATGAGGGAATGGTTTAATAGCTCTAAAGGTGAATTGATTTACGCCTCTATTGTACATTTGTCTATTTGTGGGTGGCGATGGTCTAGTGGTAACGCGCTTGACTATCAGTCCGGAGGTCCGGGGTTCAAATCCCGGTCCCACTCGGAAATTTCAGAGACGCTTTTCCGTGTCTCCCACCCGCACATACTCTCCATCCATGGGTTAAAATGGGTACCTGTGAGGGTCACTCGCCGGTACTGCAGCTGCATGTTTGCGCCATATGTTAGCAGTGCTCAATATTGTAGGCTAATGACTCAATGACCAGGGGAGTAAATGTACAGTCAGCTGAGCGGTCATTCGGACTGAAAGTAGACTATAACTAGGTACTTTACTCTTTTTTTTATGCCCCCAAAGGCGGGCATATAGTAATCGCATTGTCCGTCCTTCCGTCTGTCCGTCTGTCCGTCCGTCCGTCTGTCCGTCCGTCCGTCTGTCCGTCTGTCCGTCTGTCCGTCCGTCCGTCTGTCCTTCCGTCCGGAATTCGTGTCCGGTCTGTAACTTCTTCATCTATCAATAGATTTCAATATAACTTACCACAAATGTTCACCAGACAGAGACGATGTGTCGCGTTCAACTCCCAGGTCAATGGGTCAAAGGTCAAGGTCACAGGGTACAATTACTTTGTCACAAATTTCGTGTCCGGTCTGTAACTTCTTCATCTGTCAATGGATTTCAATATAACTTGGCACAAATGTTCACCACACAAAGACGATGTGTCGCGTTCAACTCCCAGGTCCATGGGTCAAAGGTCAAGGTCACAGGGTACAATTACTTTGTTACAAATTTCGTGTCCGGCCTGTAACTTCTTCATCTATCAATGGATTTCAATATAACTTGCCACAAATGTTCACCAGACAGAGACGATGTGTCGCGTTCAACTTCCAGGTCCATGGGTCAAAGGTCAAGGTCACAGGGTACAATTACTTTGTCACAAAGTTCGTGTCCGGTCTGTAACTTCTTCATCTATCAATGGATTTCAATATAACTTGCCACAAATCTTCACCACACAAAGACGATGTGTCGGGGTCAACTCCCAGGTCCATGGGTCAAAGGTCAAGGTCACAGGGTACATTTACGTTGTCACAAATTTCGTGTCCGGTCTGTAACTTCTTCATCTATCAATGGATTTCAATATAACTTGGCACAAATGTTCACCACACAAAGACGATGTGTCGCGTTCAACTCCCTGGTCCATGGGTCAAAGGTCAAGGTCACAGGGTACAATTACTTTGTCACAAATTTCGTGTCCGGTCTGTAACTTCTTCATCTATCAATGGATTTCAATATAACTTGCCACAAATGTTCACCACACAAAGACAATGTGTCGCGTTCAACTCCCAGGTCAATGGGTCAAAGGTCAAGGTCACAGGGTACAATTACTTTGTAACAAATTTTGTGTTTTGCCTGTAACTTCTTTATCTATCAATGGATTTCAATATAATTTTGCACAGATGTTAAACACACTAAGACGATGTGTCGCTTTCAACTCCCAGGTCCATAGGTCAAAGGTCAAGGTCACAGGGTACAATTACTTTGTCACAAATTTCGTGTCCGGTCTGTAACTTCTTTATGTATCAATGGATTTCAATATAATTTGGCACAAATGTTCACCACACAAAAGATGATGTGTCGCTTTCAACTCGCTGGTCCATATGTCAAAGGTCAAGATCACAGGGTACAATTACTTGTTTATCTGTGAATGGATTTCAAAGGAACCTGGCACAAATGTTCACCACACAAAGACGATGTGTCAACTCCCTGGTCCATGGGTCAAAGGTCAAGGTCACAGGGTATAATTTTGGGGGCATTTGTCACGTGACTGTGACATCTCTTGTTTTTACAGGTATAGGGATTAATGATTTATGCCTCTATTTGTACAGGTATAGGGATTAATGATTTATGCCTCTATTTGTACAGGTATAGGAATTAATGATTCAGCTGTCAACTTTGCTTTTGCTGGAGACCATGCCAACATTGTGATAACTGGAGTAGATAGCACCAATATTGGCGTCGGTAAGTAGAGCATCAATATTTGTGTGAGTAAGTAGAGTGGGATATTTCAAGAGTACCAGTACTTGGTAAGTAGAGCACCAATATTGGTGTGGGTAAGTAGAGTGGGATATTTCAAATGCCTTAATCTTTTCCCTTATAGAAACACCTTTTCAAGCCTTTTGTTGGTCCAGACCAGACAGCTCCTGAAGGAACGGCCTGATCAGGTTGCACTTTGTTTGCTTATGGAATCTGATTTTAAAGTTTTCACATGGTGGAAAAATCTCTTTTCCATTTCATTAATTCTGTCCATGAATATTATTGAGGGTTAAGAAAGGGTTCAGAAAAAACTACACACCATGGTAAGCTCCACAAACATTGAATACAGATGAAAAAGCTTTGCAAATCAGGCTCTCAGTAGAATCCAGATTGTATGTATTCAGTGGGGAGGGTTTTTAGCTCACCTGGCACAAAGTGCCAAGGTGAGCTATTGGGATGATCCTATGTCCGGCGTCCGTCGTCGTGCGTATGTGCGTATGTGCGTTGTGCGTCGTGCGTACGTGCGGGCGTCAACAATTTACTTAAACATCTTCTTCTCTGGAACTACAAAGCCAAGAGCTTTGATATTTGGTATGTAGTATGATGTAATGGTCCTCTACAAAGATTGTTCAAATTATGTCCCCCGGGCCAAAAATGGCCCCGCCCAAGGGCTTATCAGTTTTTCATAGGAAAATCTTTAAAAATCTTCTTCTCTGAAACTGTAAGGCATAGACCTTTGATATTTGGTATGTAGCATGATCTAATGATCCTCTACTAAGATTGTTCAAATTATGACCCCTGGGCCAAAAATGGCCCCGCCCCGGGGCTTATCAGTTTTTCATAGGAAAATCTTTAAAAATCTTCTTCTCTGAAACTGTCAGGCATAGACCTTTGGTATTTGGTATGTAGCATGATCTAATGGTCCTCTACTAAGATTGTTCAAATTATGACCCCTGGGCCAAAAATGGCCCCGCCCCAGGGCTTATCAGTTTTTCATAGGAAAATCTTTAAAAATCATCTTCTCTGAAACTGTAAGGCATAGACCTTTGATATTTGGTATGTAGCATGATCTAATGGTCCTCTACTAAGATTGTTCAAATTATGACCCCTGGGCTAAAAATGGCCCCGCCCCGGGGCTTATCAGTTTTTCATAGGAAAATCTTTAAAAATCTTCTTCTCTGAAAATGTAAGGCATAGACCTTTGGTATTTAGTATGTAGCATCATCTAATGGTCCTCTACTAAGATTGTTCAAATTATGACCCCCAGGACAAAAATGGCCCCGCCCCGGGGCTTATCAGTTTTTCATAGGAAAATCTTTAAAAATCTTCTCCTTCAGAACTGTAAGGTCTAGGCCCTTGATATTTGGTATGTATCATCATCTAATGGTTTTCTACCAAGATTATTCAAATTATTACCCCTGGGTCAAAAATGGCCCCGCCCTGGATCTTATCAGTTTTTCATATGAAAAGCTTTAAGAATCTTCTTCTCCAAAACTGTAAGGCAGAGACCTTTAATATTTGGTATGTAGCGCTATCTAATAGTTTTCTACCAAGATTGTTCAAATTATGTCCCCTGGGTTGAAAACTTCCCCGCCCAGGGGCATATCAGTTTTTTATAGGAAAGTTTTTAAAAATCTTCTCTTAAAAATCTTTAAAAGTCTCTCTGAACTTGTAAGGCATAGACCTTAGATATTTGGTATGTTGCATTATCTAATAGTCCTCTACCAAGATTTTCAAATTATGAGCCCCGGATCAAAATTGACCCCGCCCTGGGGCTTAAAGGGGATGTCCCTACATTTGACGCGTTTCATAAACACTTAAAATATACAAAATTCATTTTTTTATAATCCTGAAAAGTAGTATATCACAGAAAACCCCATCCAATTACCGTTTATAATGACAAAACATCCATGTGTTTTATATCACCGATGCCGGTTTTACTCCCCGATGTTTCAGTTTTATTCGGGTTGAGTTTTAGTTTCGTAACTGTTCGCCCCATTCGCGATTCTCCGACCACTTCCGAGAGAAAGCTATTACGTAAACAATTGAGGGATCGGGTGATCATCGGCAAAGCGCGGAAGAATTTACGGAAAAGGCCGATAATATTGTGTTGTAGAACAAAAATTATCAGTTATTGATGAAATCGGTTTATTTGTATCACATGGGCATTTTTCGATATAAGTTCAAATTGGGAACCTTCATAATAATGATAAAGCATAACAAATAACAAGTTTTATGATATTATTGAAAATATGCGATCATTGTAGGGACCTCCTCTTTAACAGTTTTTCATAGGAAAATCTTTAAGGTCTAGACTCTTTATATTTAGTATGTAGCATCATCTGATGGTTTTCTACCAAGATTTTTCAAATTATGCAATCTGTCATTGAAATCATTAATCTGTTACGAACAGGTGAGCGATTAAGGGCCATCATGGCCCTCTTGTTTAGCTCACCAGAGCACTTTTGTGCTCAGGGTGAGCTTTTGTGATCACTTGATGTCCGTCGTCCGTCGTCAGGCGTCAACAATTTGAACCTTTAAAAATCTTCTCCTCTGAATCTACAAGGTTCTCAGCTTTCATCTTTGGTACATAGCATCATCTTTAGGTCCTCTACAAAAGTTATATAAATTTTGCCCCTGGGGTCAAAATTGGCCCCGCCCCAGGGGTGCCTTGTTTTCTATTGAAATATATAGTAAAACTTTGAAAATCTTCTCCTCTGAATCTACAAGGTTCTCAGCTTTCATATTTGGCACATAGCATCATGTTCAGGTCCTCTACAAAAGTTATATAAATTATGCCCCTGGGGTCAAAATTGGCCCCGCCCCAGGGGTAGCCAGTTTTGAATAGAAACATATAGTGACAACTTTGAAAATCTTCTCCTCTGAATCTACAGGGTTCTCAGCTTTCATATTTGGCACATAGCATCATGTTCAGGTCCTCTACAAAAGTTATATAAATTATGGCCCTAGGGTCAAAATTGGCCCCGCCCCAGGGGTAGCCAGATTTCATTAGAAACATATCGTGACAACTTTGAAAATCTTCTCCTCTGAATCTACAGGGTTCTCAGCTTTCATATTTGGCACATAGCATCATGTTCAGGTCCTCTACAAAAGTTATATAAATTATGCCCCTGGGGTCAAAATTGGCCCCGCCCCAGGGGTAGCCAGTTTTGAATAGAAACATATAGTGACAACTTTGAAAATCTTTTCTTCTGAATCTACAGGGTTCTCAGCTTTCATATTTGGCACATAGCACCATGTTCAGGTCCTCTACAAAAAGTATAAATTATGCCCCTGGGTTCAAAATTGGCCCCGCCCCAGGGGTGGTCAGTTTTCAATAGAAACATATAGTGAAACTTTGAAAATCTTCTCCTCTGAAACTGGAAGGTTCTCAGCTTTCATATTTGGCACATAACATCATGATCAGGTTCTGTGCAAATGTTATATATATTATGCCCTTGGGGTCAAAATTGAACCCGTCCCAGGGGTGACCATTTTTGTATAGCTGACTGCAGATTAGAACAATCAGATCCTTTACTGGTCACTGATAATTAGGTCAAGCAGGTGCACTCACTGTGTATTAGCTTGGAGTGCTGTGGCTTACAATTATGTGGGGTAGAGTTAGTCATTTCTTAACCCTTTAGACCATGAATGAATATTCATGTAGGAGATAATGCCATCATGAATATTAATTAACATAATTTCTATTGTGGATGAATAAGCAAAAACTGTGACCTGATAAATACTAGAATCAGAACTATATCATGTCAAAAGCAAACAGAGCAGACCCTGATCAGCCATCTGATCTTGGTATACTCTGTTTGCCAAGGGGTTGAAAGGCCTATTTATGGAGGAAAGGGTGTTAACAACACCATTATTCTCCCTATAGAAACATGTAGTGAAAACTTTGAAAATCTTCTCCTGAAACTGGAAGGTATTCAGCTTTCATATGTGGCACACAGCATCATGTTCAGGTCCTCTACCAAAGTTATAAAAATTATGCCCCTGGGTTTAAAATTGACCCTGCCCAGGGCTGGCTAATATTCTATAGAAACATGTAGTGAAAACTTTGAAAATCTTCTTCTCTGATTGTCTGGTGAGCGATATCAGGGCCTTTCAGGTCCTCTTGTTTAAAAGAGAAATGGAACAATACCTATATAAAATATTGCTACTGACAACAGTTTTGCAGTGCCAAGCCCTCAGTATTCAATCAAACCTATATATTATAGGTTATCATGCCCCCAGATTAGATCTGGTGGGCATATTGTTTTTGCCCTGTCTGTCTGTCTGTTTGTCCGTTTGTCTGCTTGTCACCAACTTTAATATTGGTCATAACTTTTGAGCCAGTACATATAGAGACTTGATACTTGGTATGCCTATGTATCTAAAGCCGCACAATTTGAGGGGTGACATGTCAAGGTCATCCTTAAAGGTCAGATGTCAAATATATTATAGGTCACATCACATACTTTAACATTGGCCATAACTTTTGAACCAGTAGAGATTGAGACTTGATATTTGGCATGCATTTGTATCTCATGAAGCTTCACATGTTGAGGGGTGACATGTCAAGGTCATGGTCATCCTTCAGGGTCAAAGGTCAAATTGGACAGGGGGGCATAGTGTTTCACAAACACATCTTGTTGAGAGATAACTTTGAGGAGGAGTCTTTGAACTGTACAGGGTTGCCACGCGTCAGGGAAAATTTAATTTTTTCAAGGTCAGGGAAGTTTGAGAAATGTCAGGGAATTTTGAGAAATGTCAGGGAATTTTGAAAATACATGTATAGGCAAATGTCGTGGAATTGTCAGGGAATTTTGAAAACATGAGAATGAATGTGATATATTTTAAAAACCCATTACGTATTACAGAAATTATGACAGAAAGACCCAAATGTCGCGATGAAATGTGTCAGGGAAATTCGAAATTATGTCCGGGAAATGTCAGGGAATTGTCAGGGAATTTTTGTTTCCTCTGGTTTGTGGCAACCCTGCAAAGTGTAGACATGGACTTATGTACTCTTTTATACCTGTTTGGATCCAGATGATACACTGAGTAACACTGACAGTGTCAGCGTCTCAGCAGGATGATACACTGAGTAACTCTGACAGTGTCAGCGTCTCAGCAGGATGCACACTGAGTAACTCTGACAGTGTCAGCGTCTCAGCAGGATGCACACTGAGTAACTCTGACAGTGTCAGCGTCTCAGCAGGATGCACACTGAGTAACTCTGACAGTGTCAGCGTCTCAGCAGGATGCACACTGAGTAACTCTGACAGTGTCAGCGTCTCAGCAGGATGCACACTGTTTGACACATGGATTGCATTATTGAAAAACTGCAAAATACTTAAATCAATTTCTTGGTGGAGTTTAATTGTTTAACTGTAGCAAAATTCACTTCGTACTCTTCTCTAATTCCTTGAAATTTGGTCAGATATTGATAATTTCATATATCTTTTACAGGAAGTGTTCTTTGTGATATAGTCAACCCCATTACCTGTGCTACAAGAATCCAAGCCAAGATTGTTCTGTTTAACCTGGAAATCCCCATGACCAGAGGGTTTACAGTAAGTAGTTGACCGGCTGCACACTTGTGCCGTATTTGTGATCACCTATGCAATCAGTTTTGATCCAGATGAGTAAATAGATGTCTTATCTAAATTGTTTGACCTTCTGATTGCAGCTTAAAACTTTCAAATGACAATTTTTTTACTTGACAATTAGTTGAGTAATTCTTTGTCACCGTCAGTGTCATTTCTGTTTTCAAGCTCGCTTAAATGATGTGCAGCATGATGTCAGAAATTATCATGTGACGTTTTTATTTTATCAATTTTATTTTACCTCCACAAGGGTACTGGTGGTATCTTGTAGTCACCATGCCAGTCGATTGATCAAGCTTAGGGACGGAGTGGGGGATTGGTGGGGGTAATTTGAAGTCACAATGTCGGTTGATTGATCTAGTAGTTGATGGGTTGTATTGTAGTCACATTGTCGGTGGATTTATCAAGCTTGGGGGGATGGTTGGGGGTACATTGAAGGCACCATGTTGGTTGATTGGTTTAGTTTAGTGATAGTAGAAGGGGATGGTATATTACAGTCACCATGTCCGTTGATTGGTCTGTTGGTTATTATTGTCCAGTCTTTTTCTCATTAATTACTGTCACAGGATTTCAATGAAAGTTTATTGGTATTTTGGTCATCCAAAGGACATGTTCATATTTTTTACAACATACTGGATTGATAAAGTAAAGGTTACTTTAACCCATTACCTCATAGGCTAATTTTAGATGCAACCTCTTTAAATAAATCTACCGAAAAGGAGCATTAACTAGAGAAAAGGAAAATTTTAGAATTTTGTAGTTTGAAATTGTTGTGATAATTAGAGCATTTGCTCCCATAGGAGCAAATGCTCTATTTATCACAATGGTTTCACAAAGTGACTTTTACAGAGTCGTCAGTATGAGGACATGGGTTAATATTCCAAATATCACGTAGTCCGAGAAGCACTGGGTTATTAACCCTTTTCATGGATTTGCAAACAGAGTAGACCCAGATCAGACGGCTCCTATAGGAGCCATCTGATCAGAGTCTGCTCAGTTTGCTCATGGAATTTGATAGATCTGTTTCTTTAGTTTCTAAAATGGGTACAATGTTCCACCTTCCATTATAACTATTTTATTCAGTAGGTATTGAAATTTGGAATAAACATAGAACAGGGCAATGTATCCCCAGATCAGAATGCATGCGAAAGTCATGGCATCTTATTGTTGTAGGGTTGAGTGACAAAAGACTTCAAATCAAGGGTTGGGTGTAAAACTGTACTATGATCTGTACAATTGGTAGAGTTAGTTGAGTGACAAAAGATTTTATATCGAGGGTTGGTTGCAACACTGGAGAAATTAAATTATCTAACCTTTTATACCTTTCCCTCATATAAACGTGTTTCCACGCATCTGCAAACAGAGAAGATCCAGATCAGACGGCTCTTAGAGGAGCCGTCTGATCAGGGTCTGCTCTGTTTGCTAGTGGAATTTGGTAGATCTGTTTCTTAAGTTTCTAAAATGGCTACAATGTTCCACCTTCCATATAATTTCATTATATAATTTTGTCCATGAATATTCAGTAGGTATTGAAATTTGGACTAAATTAGAACAGGGAAAGGGTTAAGCCCTTTTCTCCATAAAAGAAACATTGACATCATGAATATTAATTAGACAAATTTCTATAATGACACTGAAAGCAGGAATTTTTGGCCTTGGCAGAAACTGTAGAATCATATCTTTGTTATTTCATAAGCAAACAGAGCAGACCCTTATCTGACGGCTCCTACAGGAGCTGTTTGATCTTGGTCTATTCTGTTTGCAAAGGGTAGAAAGACATATTTATGGAGTAAAGGGTTAAGCATTTAAAATACATATAATTGTTTTCCTAAAATTGTCGACATCTCATCTGGATCCAAACTTTTTGCAATGGTTATGAGTTTGTCCCATAGATTAAAGTTATGACAGTTTTGTGCATGTTATGAGTTATGTGTTAGTTATGACAAATTTGTGCTAGTTAGGACACTTTTGTGCTTGTTAGGACAATTTTGTGCTACTTAGGACAGTTTTGTGCTAGTTAAGACAGTTTTGTGCTAGTTATGATTGTGCTAGTTAGGACAATTTTGTGCTAGTTAGGACAGATTTGTGCTAGTTAGGACAGTTTTGTAGGCTAGTTATGACAGTTTTACACTAGTTATGACAGTTTTACACTCATTTATCGAAATGCTGATGAATGTTAAAGCCTCTAATTAGACTCAACCTTTCAAAGGGTATATTTCGTCTGTGTCGTCAGGTTTTGTAAAACTGTACAGAGGATTTTAACCGGGGATTTTTCCTTCTGCAATTTATGGCCCTTTGAATTTAGAAATCACTTGGTCTTTTGACCCAATCCTTTTAAGGGCAACTTCTCTAAAACTGTTCAACAGAAATTCATAAAACCTTGTATGTAGCGAGGACACAATATGTAGATGTGCATATTGTCAGGGATTTTTATGCCCCCCAGATCAAATCTGGGGGGCATATTGTTTTTGCCCTGTCTGTTTGTTTGTTTGTTTGTCTGTTTGTTTGTCAGCAACTTTAACATTGGTCATAACTTTTGAGCCAGTACAGATAGAGACTTGATATTTGGTATGCATATGTATTTGATAAAGCCGCACATTTTGAGGGGTGACATGTCAAGGTCAAGGTCATCCTTCAAGGTCAGAGGTCAAATAAATGGGTCAAATCACCAACTTTAACATTGGCCATAACTTTTGGACCAGTAGAGATAGAGACTTGATATTTGGCATGCTTGTGTATCTCATGAAGCTGCACATTTTGAGGGGTGACATGTCATGGTCAAGGTCATCCTTCAGGGTCAAAGGTCATATTATCTGGGGTTTTTTGCTGTAACTTTAACGCAACTTTAACATTGGTCATATATTTTGACTCAGTACAGATAGAGACTTGATATTTGGCATGCATATGTATCTCATAAAGCCGCACATTTTGAGGGGTGACATGTCATGGTCAAGGTCATTCTTAAAGGTCAGAGGTCAAATATATGGGTCAAATCACCGACTTTAACATTTGCCATAACTTTTGGACCAGAAAAGATAGAGACTTGATATTTGGCATGCTTGTGTATTTCATGAAGCTATACGTTTTGATGGGTGACATGTCAAGGTCAAGGTCATCCTTCAGGGTCAAAGGTCAAAATGTCTGTTTCTTTGTCTGTAACTTTAACATTGGTCATAACTTTTGAACCAGTACAGATAGAAACTTGATATTTGGCATGCATATGTATCTCATAAAGCCGCACATTTTGAGGTGTGACATGTCAAGGTCAAGGTCACCCTTAAAGGTCAGAGGTCAAACATATGGGTCAAATCACCGACTTTAACATTTGCCATAACTTTTGAACCAGTACAGATAGAGACTTGATATTTGGCATACTTGTGTATCTCATGAAGCTGCACAGTTTGAGGGGTGACATGTCAAGGTCATCCTTCAGGGTCAAAGGTCACCAACTTCAAATTGGCCATAACTTTTGAACCAATAGAGATAGAGTCTTGATATTTGGTATGCATGTGTATCTCATGAAGCTGCACATTTTGTGGGGGGCATGTCAAGGTCAAGGTCATCTTTCAGGGTCAAAGGTCACCGACTTTAACATTGGCCATAACTTTTGAACCAGTAGAGATACAGACTTGATAGTTTGTATATATGTGTTTCTCATTTGGCTGCACAGTTTTAGGGGTGACATGTCAAGGTCAAGGTCATCTTTGAAGGTCAAAGGTCATTAACGTTGGGCATAACGTTTGAACCAGTAGATATACAGCCTTGATACTGGTATGCATGTGTATCTCATGAAGCCGCACAGTTTGATGGGTGACATGTAAAGGTCAAGGTCCTTCAGGGTCAAATATCATATTGAGGGGGCATAGTGTTTCACAAACACATCTTGTTCATTCTGCAAGTTTTCTTGGAGTTATGCCCCTTTGAACTTAGAAATCACAAGGTCTTTTGACCCTATCCTTGTAAGCGCAACTCCTCTGAAACTGCTCAACAGATTTTAGTAAAACCTTGCATGTAGTGAGGACACAATATGTAGATGTGCATATTGTCAGGAATTTTTCCTTCTGCAATTTTTCTAGGAGTTATGCCCCTTTGAACTTAGAAATCACTAGTTAATACTACAGTGAAGGAAAACCCAATTTGATGTCATTTCAACATTTCTTGTTTTATACTTCATTTATAATTATTTAATTTTCAGGTGGTTTTCCACTACCAGGCAGTCACTGAGCCTGCTATTGTTAAGCGATTGGTAGCCTCTATAAACAAGAGCACAGGCGAAGTTATCAAGAATAAACCCAAGTAAGAAGCATGTTTTTACCATTTCTTACAGGCAGGTGGGGCTATATTGGGGTCAAGTACATCTATTGGCCCATATTTCATTTCCTGTTCATAGGTCTTTAATATATGATGGATTTTAAGACATTTGACAGAAAACAAAGTTTAAATTACATCATACATGTATTGGCCCATATTTCATTTCCTGTTCATAGGTCTTTAATATGTGATGGATTTTAAGACATTTGACAGAAAACAAAGTTTTACCAATATCATACAATGTGTCAAGCATATATCAACATTAAAGTGTCTCATTGCCAGATGATTATTCATAAAATGTAGGCTATATACAATCTACTTAACTCCCAGGATGTTGTAAGATCTCTTAGTCATTTGTCAAAGGACATATTGGCTGTGTTAGTTAGAAGCATAATTAGGATGGCTTTAGTTTGAAAAATAGATGTTAGCTGCTACACAAAAACATTCATGCAGCATTGGAAGTATTTGGAAAACCTGGGTAAAACACTTTCATATTTCGTATCTCTTCCACCCTATATGCAACTATATTTATGTTCAAGAATGAGGCTTCATATTGGCATTGCAGCTCCAAGGATGGCACTAACGTGCAGAGTGTAGCTTTCAGTCATATCTAAAATAGAGAAATACATGTACATTGCACCCTTAGTCATTTTTGTCTGCAGACATTACCATTAACCCTCATGTAAACACTTTTCCACACATTCACACACAGAGTAGACCCAGATCAGATGTCTCCTGTAGGGCTGTTTGATCTGAGTCTGCTCTAATTGCTTATAACATGATACAGATCTGTTGTGTTTGATTGCTGTGTAAAGATGTCAGCTAATTTTATGTCAGTTATCAACAGGCAAAAACAAATCAACATAATTCATTATGCTTAGTGTTTACTGTCATAAAGAAGTAATTTTATTCTTGTGCTAACATGGCTATTTACATTTTCATTCCCGCAATATTCATGTAGTCTTTTCTCTCTTCATATTGCTACTTTTACTTTTGAAGGATCTCCCACTTTAAGAACATATGTACTTCACAACAGCAGGTGTTAAATGCTTGTGTGGTGGCCGTAACAAGTCGCCCCTTACTTCATTCTCAGTGTTCTTATATTTTCTAGTCCTTTGGGTCCTTTGGGATCATTAATTTTGGTGTTATTAGTTTTGAAAATTAAGCCGGTGCTAGGGGGTGTTGCACTTTTTAATTACTACTCATGATCAGACTCAATAAAACCGAGTCTGCAATTTTCTCTTTTCGCATTGCTACTTTTGATTTCAAAGGATCTCCCATTTTCAGAATATTTGCAATGTGCTTACCTACTAGACTATCGAAATTTTAAAATTCTACAGAAATAACTGAAAAAAATATTACAAAGTGAAAGAAAAACAAGAAAATTTAAACAATTTGACAAATCTCTAATTTGGATTAATCCAGAAATTGTTTACCCCTGTAAATTATTTTTTATACTCCTCCCCTCCCCCCCCCCCCAACCATCTCCCCCCCCCCCCCCCCCCCACACACACACACACACACACCACCACCCCCACCCCCACTAAGGGGGAGGGATATTTGTCTGTTGGTGTGTTTGTCCCCAACTTTAATGTTGGTGATAATTTTGTCTCCATTGCACATACATACTTCAGACATGGCATGCATGGGCAACTTACGAAGGCGAACATTTTTAGGGGTGACTTATTAAGGTCAGGGTCAGATATCAAGGTCAAAGGTCATATCAGGGAATAGTGTTCCACAAACAAATCTGGTTCATGTTACATTTGCTTCCATTACTTTTTAAGGCGGTTTCAGAATGTCACACAGTCTGGATCCTTTTGAAACACCATATCTTATCGGGATCCAGTGTGTGCAAAGATTAGTGTGCACCTACATATGGGAAGAGGGCAAGTTTAATAGGCAGCTAGGCACAAACACATCTTGATACTTTTGCAGGTGTTTAACAAAAAATAGCAGTGCTGTTGTTGAGCTGGAGTTTGAGCGGCCTATCTGCCTAGACCTGTACAAGGAAAACAAGGAGCTGGGGCGATTCATGTTACGATACAGTGGTCACACAATAGCAGCTGGTCTGGTAGAAGAAGTATGTTTTTCATATGAGCAATTCCTTGAGAAATTGTCTGGTGCATGCAAACTGCACAGTAGAACCCCATTAAACTGGAATTTTTATAAAGAATAATTTAGATCTTTTTAAGCAGGTGGTTGCTTAACGCGTTCCCTGTTCAGTATTCATGTAAGAAACAATTGCAACATGAATATTTATTAGATCAATTTTTATGATGTGAAATTTTCATGGAATATTTTACTTTGACAAAAACTGTAGAATCAGATCTGTATCATGTCATAAGCAAACAGCAGGCCCTGGTCAGACGTGGAGCCGTCTGATCAAGGTCTACTATGTTTGCGGATGCGTCGAAATGTGTTTTGTATGAGGGAAAGGGTTAATGCAGTGTGAAAGTCCTCTAGGAGCTTTCTGCATGACTTTCAACCTGCATTAAGCTGCCACCTATACTGTATATACATATAATATTTAGACACCAATCTCCCCTTCTCACTGGTTTGTAAAATTGAATAAGTCAATATAGCAATGTTTTGATAACTTTAGCCCTTTCCTTCATATAAACGCCTTTTCACACATTTGCAAACAGAGTAGACCCAGATCAGATGGCTCCTATAGGAGCTGTCTGATCAGGGTCTGCTCTGTTTGCTAATGGAATTTAAAAGGTTTCTTTACTTTTTAGAATGATTACAATGTTACATCTTCCATACTTCATTGTAACTATTTTGACCATGAATATTCATTAGGTATTGAAATTTGGAATAAACACAGAACAGGGAGAGGGTTAAAAACAGCATCAACTCCTAAACCACTGGCAGACTGGATTTTCACCAAATGTCAGAGGAATAATATGTGGTGAATCTCTGTCAGATTGGTATCAATCATTCATGTCACACGAGATCCTTTAACCAAGTGAGCAATACTGGACAGTCATGGCTCTCTTGTTAGCTCACCTGAGCCAAAGGCTCAGGATGAGCTATTGTGACCGCTATTTGTCCGTCGTCCGGCGTCCGGTGTCCGGCGTCCGTCCACATTTTCAAACGACATCTCCTCTGAAACTGCTAACCCGATTTTAACCAAATTTTGTCAGAAGCATCAGTGGCTAGGGGGAACGAAACATTGTTCACATTATGACCCCCGGGCCAAAAATGGCCCCGCCCCAGGGCTTATCAGTTTTTCATAGGAAAATCTTTAAAAATCTTCTTCTCTGAAACTGTAAGGCCTAGACCTTTGATATTTGGCATGTAGCATGATCTAATGGTCCTCTACAAAAATTGTTCAAATTATGACCCCCGGGCCAAAAATGGCCCCGCCCAAGGGCTTATCAGTTTTTCATTGGAAAATCTTTAACATTCTTCTTCTCTGAAATTGTAAGGCCTAGATCTTTGATATTTTGCATGTAGCATGATGTAATGGTCCTCTACAAAGATTGTTCAAATTATGACCCCCGGGCCAAAAATGGCCCCGCCCAAGGGCTTATCAGTTTTTCGTTGGAAAATCTTTTAAAATCTTCTTCTCTGAAACTGTAAGGCCTAGACCTTTGATATTTGGCATGTAGCATGATCTAATGGTCCTCTACTAAGATTGTTCAATTTATGACCCCGGGCCAAAAAAGGCCCCGCCCAAGGGCTTATCAGTTTTTCATAGGAAAATCTTTAAAAATCTTCTCTGAAACTGTAAGGCCTAGACCTTTGATATTTGGCATGTAGCATGATGTAATGGTCCTCTACAAAGATTGTTCAAATTATGACCCCCGGGCCAAAAATGGCCCCGCCCAAGGGCTTATCAGTTTTTCATGGGAAAATCTTTAAAAATCTTCTTCTCTGAAACTGTAAGGCCTAGACCTTTGATATTTGGCATGTAGCATGATCTAATGGTCCTCTACAAAGATTATTCAAATTATGACCCCCCGGGCCAAAAATGGCCCCGCCCAAGGGCTTATCAGTTTTTCATAGGAAAATCTTTAAAAATCTTCTTCTGAAACTGTAAGGCCTAGACCTTTGATATTTGGCATGTAGCATGATCTTATGGTCCTCTACAAAGATTGTTCAAATTATGACCCCGGGGCCAAAAATGGCCCCGCCCAAGGGCTTATCAGTTTTTCATAGGAAAATCTTTAACATTCTTCTTCTCTGAAACTGTAAGGCCTAGACCTTTGATATTTGGCATGTAGCATGATGTAATGGTCCTCTACAAACATTGTTCAAATTATGACCCCAGGCCAAAAATGGCCCCGCCTAAGGGCTTATCAGTTTTTCATAGGAAAATCTTTAACATTCTTCTTCTCTGAAACTGTAAGGCCTAGACCTTTGATATTTGGCATGTAGCATGATCTAATGATCCTCTACAAAGATTGTTCAACTTAAACCATGACCTCTGGGCGAAACTTGGCCCTGGCTTATCAGTTTTTCATGGGAAAAATATATTATTTTTCTCTGAAGCCATAAGGCTTAGACCTTTAATTAATGGCATACTGCTTTGCCTTGTGGTTCTCTACCAAGGTTGTACAAATGATGGCCCCGTCCCTGGGGTATCTCAGGTGAGCGCTTCAGGGCCTCATGGCCCTCTTGTTTTTGATGAATGTTTACAAATTCACGTTTCTACTATTGAACTCTTTTCTTGGTGCAAAAATTGATGTCTGCTGAAATTACCATTCAGCATTCATCGTATTGAAAATCATAGGACCTTGTAGCATATAGCATGTAGTAGTGGCTCACAAGAATTACCATTCAGCATTCATTGTATTGAAAATCATAGGACCCTGTAGCATATAGCATGTAGTAGTGGCTCACAAGAAATACCATTCAGCATTCATTGTATTGAAAATCATATGACATTGTAGCATATAGCATGTAGTAGTGGCTCACAAGAAATGCTGAGTTTTTCCATTATTTTATCATGAGCTACTGACTGGATTTCAATGAAACTTAATGGGAAGCATCATTAGATGTTTATATAGTTTCAATGTTCCAGTTGGATAATTGTTTGCAGAGTTATGGCCCTTTGGTTATTCCAAATATCAGTCTGACAAGCCCTTGGGGTACTAATCACAATCAGTGATAATTCTTTTTATGCCCCCACATAGTGGTGGCATATAGGGTTGCCCTTGTCCGTACGCACATCTAGAAGAATTTGTCCGGACTCTTTCAAACTTTACATACATGTTTGTTGCCATTATATTTTGATCAAGTTCAATAGCCATTTAAATCGCTTCAATCGTTTAGGAGTTGTGCCCTTTAATTGCAAAAATGACTTTAAAAATATCTTGTCCGGACTCTTTCTTGGAAAGTATTTGTCCAATCCTCACCAAACTTTACACACGTCTTTGTGGCCATTATATCTTGGTCAAGTTCGATAGCCATGTAAATCTCTTCATTTGTTGCATACATGATTATGGCCCTTACTTTCTGTGACAAAAAATCTGAAGTTGGGGCATCAGTGTCCTATGGACACGTATCTACTTTTGGAATGGAGTGATGAAAAATTTGATTATAGGAACATTCTCCCCACAGTTCAGAGGACAATTTAGCCTGCAAGTTAAATATTTCTTTTGCAGATTTTGAAGACAAAGGTCAGTGAACGGGATACCCAACAGAATGAAGGTGCTCAAGCTTTTTAACACTATAACTCAAGAGTGTAATACAAAACTGTTGTAACACTATGGTAACACTTGATACAGTTTTGATAATCTACCTTTGCAAACAGTTTTGATCCAGATGGGACACTTAACCCTTTCCTCCATAGGCTATTTTAGACCCAACCTCTTTGAATGAATCTACCGAAAATGAGCATTTAGCCATTTACTAGAGAAAAGAAAAATGTTAGAATTCTGTAGTATTGAAACCATTGTGATAAATAGAGCATTTGCTCCTATGGAGCAAATGCTCTATTTATCACAATGGTTTCAAGAAGTGACTAAAACAGGCGTAGAAAGGCGTATTTATGGAGGAAAGGGTTAAGTAATGTCGCTTCTCATCAGGATTAGAACTATTTGTCACTCAGATTCTGTTTTGACACAAAATGAAACAAGAACTCTTTGAGTGCTAGTGGTGAATTTGTGATTACCTTGGATCCAGATGAGACACAAACTAAATGTGTAAACATCGTTCATGGTGAAAGATGATGAAGAAAATCCATTCAACATTGTTTGCTGACAATTGTTTTGTATGTAAAGAGTTTTAACAGTGTTACAATAGTTTTGTCCATAGCTATCAAAATGCAACTGCCACGGTTTCCCCGCTCAATATTGTGCAATTCCAGATTTCAAACCTATAATAAACTATTGAAGAATTTAAGTGTGTTATCTTTCTATATGTCATATCATAGTGCCGTACCTTTTGTTCAGTCTGCTTATGATCAGCTTGAAATTTGCCACAATGGCATTTGAGTGTATATGCCAACCTTTGTCCTGGCAAATTTATCTAGCATGGGCAGATTCCAAATATATTGTTGTGCCCGCAAGGCACGTTCAACTTCAATGATCTGGTCTGAAGTGAGCTTTGTGGTTCTGAGATCCAGATCAGTAGATCTAGCTCAGATCAGTAACTGGATGGGAGACATAGTAAAACAACAACTGTCAATTCAAAGTAGTTCTGTTTTGTTACTTTTCTCTATGCATAGACCGATTATAAAACATCAAAACATCTTCTGTAGATCTTCAAATATCCGTAGCAGCGCACATCTGCATCAAGATCTATGGATTTTAATAAAATGAAGCCGAAAGAAGGGGTTTTTGTAACGTTAATAGCCAAATCCGTTGATTCAGTAGAAAAATACTTGAATAAAAGTTCATGTAATATATTCTGTCAATGGATTTTGTTACTATTTTACTTTAGTGTGTGTGATATGAAAGGCTTGCATTAAATTTTACCGGATTAATGAATATTTCTGCCTCAAAAGGTCTTATGCGTGTTGTTCCTTTAAAGATTTTGTTTCGTCTCCCCTTGTTCGAACGATTTTCACCCCCTTTTATACTCTGCGGAGAAAATCGATCAAAGAAAATGGTCCAGAAAGTGATCAATGGTCGATTTGACCAAAAATGATCAAAGAGGTGATCAAAGAGATGGTCGAAGCCGATCACTTTTAGAACGAAAGTGATCGTTTCGACCATTTAGCCGTTAAACGGTTGAACTTATTCTAAGAAATATTTCAAATTGAAGACCCCTTTTGAAACATATGATACATTTGACTTTAGCAATTACCATAGGTGTATA
The DNA here is from genome assembly GCA_963576725.1 of Azorinus chamasolen. Taxonomy (NCBI): domain Eukaryota; kingdom Metazoa; phylum Mollusca; class Bivalvia; order Cardiida; family Solecurtidae; genus Azorinus; species Azorinus chamasolen. Next base: position 33,984,841 of record OY755243.1, on the reverse strand, counting down.
AGTTGCTTCAGCCTTCCTTTTCGGCATTTTTGACAGATAGTACACAATTGGACGCTGTTTTCCTTAGTGACGTAATATGTAAACAACCCATAATGCATCAGGCAATATGGTTGCGTCATGCCGAAAATTCGCAGAAGCGTCAACAACAACTTGAATACAAGCCTTTACTGCAGATGTGCGCTACTGACAACACTCATTAAACGTGGGGTTTAGTGCCTCTAGAATTGATAAACAACATAGTTCCTAAATTAACGAATTCTGTTCCGTGTTGAGCGAGGTTCGACCGTGCCACAGGCCGGTCGAAACTCACTCGACACTGGCGAAGCCAGGCCACTACAATATGTTGACATATACTTTACTCATGAGTAGACAGTGTGTTGAATATAAGAACTGTAATTCCAGCATCATTTGTTTTTAGTCCCCTACCGACAAAGGGGCCTATGCTTTTTGGTTGCGTCAGTCTGTCTGTCCGTCTTTCCGCAATCAGTCAGTTGTCCACACTTGTTTTGGAAGTGGTTTGAGATATATTGACATTAAATTTGATATAAAGCTAAATCTAGATGAGTTACAACTTAAGTTTAAATCTCAGTCCGATGGAATAATAATTTTTGATAGTGTTATGATGGCCCTTGGACTTGACATTTTTTGTCCTGAATTTTTATGTCCCTAAAAACAATATGGTATAAAGCTAAATCTAGATGAGTTACAGCTTAAAAAACTCCGAATCTCAATCCGGTGGAATAATTTTTGCTAGAGTTATGGCCCTTGAACTTGACAGTTTTTGTAAAATTTTCAATTGTCTAGACTTTTATTGAATGGGTTCATTCAAGATGGGTTCAAGATATCAACTTTATATTTGATATAATAAACCTAAATCTGGATAAGTTATAGGTTAACTATTTTTGGAAGTGGTTGGAGATATCTAGGTTTAGCTTGTACTAATTTTACAGTTGGTATAAGCTAAACCTAGATGAGATACAGCTTAAGTTAGAATCTCAGTCAGGTAGAATAATTTTTGCTAAAGTTGTGGCCCTTGGATTTGACATTTTTCATCAAATTTTCAATTTTCTGGACTTTTATTGAAGGGGTTCGAGATATCAACTTTATATTTGGTATAAACCTAAATTTAGATTAGTTATAGGTTAAGTTCAAATTGTTGCCAGGGTTATGGCCCTTCAACTCAAAATTTTTCGTCACATTCTAAATTGTCAAGACTTTTTTTGGAAGTGGTTCGAGATAGTAACTATATGTTTGGCAGAAAGCTAAATCTAGATGAGTGACAGTTTAAGTTCAAATCACAGTCTGGTTGGATAATTTTGTCAGAGTTACGGTCCTTGAACTTGAATTTTGGCAGCAAGGGACAGTGTTATGAAACTTATTACTCATGTTTGTAATCTTGATTGAATATTATGTGATTTGACACAATTCTCTAGTTCAAACTATTTTGATTTGTTGAAAAAATATTGGGGCTAGCTGAATCTCAATAAAACCACCAGGCAGATTTCAGTATTATTTAACAGCAATGATCCATAGGTGACCCTCTACCTATTATTAAGATAATTTAGATCATTAAACAAGATAATTTAGATCATTAAACAAGAGGGCCATGAGGCCCTGAAGCGCTCACCTGAGATAACCCCAGGGGTGGGGCCATTTTTTACCAAGAAGTCGTCATTTGTACAACCTTGGTAGAGAACCACAACGCAAAGCAGTATGCCATTAATTAAATGTCTAAGCCTTATGGTTTCAGAGAAAAATAATATTTTATGTTTTTCCCATGCCCATGAATAACTGATAAGCCCCAAGGCAGGGCCAAATTTCGCCCAGAGGTCCGGGTCGAGTTGAACATTCTTGGCAGAGGACCACAAGCCAAAGCTACATATTTGTAGATAACCATTAGAGCATGTTACATATCAAAGGTCTAGGCCTTACAATTTCAGAAGATTTTTTAAAGATTTTCCTATGAAAAACTGATAAGCACTTGGGCAGGGCCATTTTTGGCCCGGGGGCTATAATTTGAACAATCTTTGTAGAGGACCATAAGATCATGCTACATACCAAATATCAAAGGTCCAGGCCTTACAGTTTCAGAGAAGATTTTTAAAGATTTTCCTATGAAAAACTGATAAGCCCTTGGGCGGGGCCATTTTTGGTCTGGGGTCATAATGTGAACAACATTTCTTTCCCCCTAGCCACTGTTGCTTCTGACAAAATTTGGTTATAATCGGGTCAGCAGTTTCAGAGGAGATGTCGTTTGAAAATGTGGCCGGACGGATCGCGGTCACAATAGCTCATCCTTCAGGAATCAGCTCCGGTGAGCTAAAAACAGGGTTGTCATGGGTGTAACTAATTTTCCTTCAATGGAGAATGTGAAAATTTAAATCTCCTCTGAAACCACTGAGCAGAATTTAATAACTTTGCAGGAATGATCCTCAGGTGTACCAGATGTATTCAAATCATTATGATTCTTTAAAACACATGCCCGTTTAAAACATCAAGCAACAACTTTTTAAAATTGTACTCATTTAATTCCACCATAATATTTTTCTTAATCTAGAATATTTACAGCATGACTGACTTAATTGAAATAATACAATTGTGATATTACAATCATGCATTTAATTTACAGGAAAACTTTTCCATTACTAACATTACCAGAATAACTTATCCACTAACCTCATTCATAAATGAACAATAGCCACTTACATTCTCTGTTAGCCCTTTACGCCATAAATGACTTTCCACACTTGCAAACAACGTTGACAGATTAAACAGCTCTGCTCTGTTTGCTTATGATGTAATATAGATCTGATTCTACAGTTTCTGCCTTGGCCAAACATTCCTGTACGCATGTGCCTTTATAATGATCTAATCAATATTTATGATGTTATTATTTCTTAATGAATATTCATGAAGTAATTCAATATTCAGGTAAAAATAATTATCTCATCAAAATTAATTAGGATTAAATGGTATCATAGCATATGCACCCAGGATTTTTTTTTATCCTGGCAAAAACTGTGGAATCATCTAATTTATATCATAAGCAATCAGAGCAGGCCCTGATCAGATGGCTCTGATCGTGGTCTACTCTGTTTGCAAGGACGTAGAAAGGTGCATTTATGGAGGAATGGGTTAAAGAAATCCAGAAAGACAGATTTTACTGTAATACCTAGTATTACTGACAGACAACTTACAGTCAACCAATTATCTCCCTGCTTTGCTGGTATGACAAAATATGTTTGGCAAATTTATACACAGGACTATGCAAAACTAATGTAGCAACATACTGTGGAAGAATTCCTGTTTTCAACGAATGAAGTGAAGATAGTTTTACATTTGCTTAACACTTTCCCTCATAAAAGTGCCTTTTCACACAAATGCAATAGTAGACCCAGATCAGACTGCTCCCGTAGAAGCCATCTGACCAAGGTCTGCACTGTTTACTGATGAATTTATAACAGATCTGACTACCAATACCAAAAATTATTGCCATTAAAAATTACATTTGCCATTAAAAAATCAGCTGATATGCATAATGTCATCATTCTTACATGAATATGCAACAGGGAAAGGGTTATTACAGGTAAAGAAAGTACAACAAACTGGAAGCAGAATGTATTCTGTTCATATTGTCATCAAATTTTGCCAATAGTATACTCAAAACCTTTTTTTTTTAAAAGTAAACCTATTGTGAAACAAATGTTCATAACCATATAACCAAAAAGATCAAAAACAAACAAACAGTACTCACAAATCTGGGATAGCGGGTTCCAATGACAGTTGGATAAGTATTTCTATTTAAAAAATAGCAAAATAGTCCAGACAGCAAAATCTATCTCCAAACCATTGAGTACGTATGCTAGTAAAATCACCATTATTTGTCCATGTTTATTGCAAAACAATAGCAATGGTTTACTGAGCAAAACTTTCATGACCATCAACATACAATGACTATTCATCTATAATTAATTCTAACAAAAATATAGTTTCCTTTTCAAGCCTGATCTATGTGTGTAGATGATTGAAATAGCAAAATGTGATCCTGTACTATGAAACAATATGCACGTACACATGAAACTCAGAACATTTGAGTTCATAACATGTTGACATTGTGTAAGTATTATGATACAAACAATGCTCTAGTAGCACAAACATTTTGGTCAAGATGACAAATATGGATCCCAACTAATCATATTTTCATGGAAATGATAACTCTTACAGTGTACACAATTCGACTAAGTACTACATCATGTGAGGAATTCATGTTGACTTTTGTGCGGTTTTAACTACACCACGTGTGAGGAATACATGCTGACATTTGTGTTGTTGTAACTACATGTACACCATATGTGAGGAATTCATGCTGACCTTTGTGCTGTTGTAACTACACCATATGTGAGGAATTCATGCTGACCTTTGTGCTGTTGTAACTACCCCATATGTGAGGAATTCATGCTGACCTTTGTGCTGTTGTAACTACCCCATATGTGAGGAATTCATGCTGACCTTTGTGCTGTTGTAACTACGCCATATGTGAGGAATTCATGCTGACCTTTGTGCTGTTGTAACTACCCCATATGTGAGGAATTCATGCTGACCTTTGTGCTGTTGTAACTACCCCATATGTGAGGAATTCATGCTGACCTTTGTGCTGTTGTAACTACCCCATATGTGAGGAATTCATGCTGACCTTTGTGCTGTTGTAACTACCCCATATGTGAGGAATTCATGCTGACCTTTGCAAACAATTGGCAAGAAAATTTAATTTACCAACTGATAGATGATAATACTGCAATTTGCTTATATGGCTAACACTACACCCTCATATATAGTATTGTCCTTTGGTATCCTCTCATACTGAAATAGTGTATGAAGTTGAACCCTCGTATAGTATTGTCCCTTGGTACTCTCTCATACTGAAGTATTGTAAGAAGTTTAACCCTCATATAGTATTGTTCCTTGGTACTCTCTCATACTGACATATTGTATGAAGTTGAACCCTCATATAGTATTGTACCTTGGTATCCTCTCAAACTGAAATATTGTATGAAGTTTAACCCTCATATAGTATTGTACCTTGGTATCCTCTCAAACTGACATATTGTATGAAGTTCCATAGGGCTAACTCCAACAGTACTGACATTTTGGCTTTACTCCATATATAAGCATTTTAATACCATTTAACCCTTTCCTTCAAATAAATGCCTTTTCATGCAATGGCAAACAGAGTAGACCCAGACCAGCCAGTTCCTATAGCAGCAGTCTGATCAGGGTCTGATATGCTATAGATCAGATTCTCAAGTCTTTGTCAGAGCAAAAGAATCCCTTGAAAAATTTACATTATGAAAACTAAGCAAATAAATATGCATGATGTCATAATTTCTTACATGGATATTGAACAGGTAAAGGGTTAACAGAGTAGATCAAGATCAGATGGCTCCTGTAGGAGCTGTCAGATCAGGGTCTACTGTTTGCTAATGAAATGTAGATTTGATTCTTCATTTTCTGCCATTATTTTTTTATTAATCTTCATGGAGTAAGGAGTTAAATTAGAGTTCATATATATAGACTGGAAAATCTCTTGAGCCTTGGAGAAGACAAGATGGACTGTTATATCTTGTTAAGAGTCCTACTAGACTTACTTGATATCTTGCATCAAAAGGCATGTCAAAACTATTTACATACAGCATTTTGCATGAATAATGCATATGGTCAGGTTTAATTCCTACATGTATTCTGATAATTTCTATAATGCTTCCCACCTAATCAATATCTCAATTTCATGGGAAGTACTTATAGTGGAAATATTGCTATATGCTAGGAACAGCAAACTTATTAACATTTCAGAAACTAACTGAAATACATGTACAAATAGTGGTCATACAAATTACCTGTAGATCAAACATTACAAACTCATTACAACCTTGAAGCAAATTGGTCTAAGACGCCAAGGAACTTGACATCTTGCAGAATTCAACCGGACATTGACTACTTTTTAAAAGAAAAGAAACTCAATGTTCAGAATTATAGTAGATGGAAGTTACTTTCCTAGTTTTCAAAAGAATTAACTTGAAAGTAAAGCAATTTATTTTGGAATTTTTCATCCAAACATAAATGCCAACAAACCAATGTCGTCACGGCCATGACAAACTGCCAATGCTCGTCTGTTCGATTGTAGCCCTTGTAACGGTGAACATGTGTGTAAAGTTCCTTAAGATTTGTATGAACAGAAAAGTAGCAATATGCCAATGTTAAATTTCCAGATGACAATGACGAAGAGGATGACAGTGCGGACACCAAAGTTACCGCAGACCTGTGTGTGGTGTATGACAAAGAGTATCTATGATTGTGTGAATTTTGAAATCTATTCGCAGTAATGATAGCTGTCCATGACAAACTCTGAATGGACAATAAAACAGAACACAAAAACACCATCCATTTCTGTTGGTTAACATAATAAATCATTACAACATCATCTTTAAAAAAAGAGCCTTGTCATGAGATAAGGTGTCTTTGGAGATTGTTTTAACCCATTCCTCCATAGGCTATTTTTAGACAAAACCTCTTTGAATAAATCTACCAAAAAGGGGCATTAACTAGAGAAAAGGAAAATTTTAGAATTTTGTAGTTTGAAACCATTGTAATAAATAAAGCATTTGCTCCTATAGGAGCATATGCTTTATTTATCACAATGGTTTCAACAAGTGACTTATACAGAGTTGTAGAAAGGCGTATTTAAGGAGGAAAGGGTTAAAGTATAGACCCAGACCAGCTGCTACTTCTTAGACCCAATATTTAATTAGGGTCTACTGTTTGCTGGGTTGGATAATTAAATACAGTAAAACTTTTTGACAGTAATCACTTGACAGATACACATCACTTGGCTGTTTAACCCTTTCCTGAGTTTCCTCCATGAATACATGTATTTATGTAAGAAATAATCATGTCATGAATATTAGATTAATTTGTTATAATAGCACATGCACACATGAATTTATGGCCATGGCTGTACCTAAATTATATCATAAGCAAACAGAGCAGACCCTGATCAGACGGTTCCTATAGGAGCCGTCTGATCTGGGTCTACTCTGTTTGCAAAAGCATAGAAAGGCGTATATAAGGTTTATAACTTTCATCCTGCATCAACCCCTTCCTTTATATGAACACTTTTTCAAGAATTGCAAACAGAGAAGACCTTGATCAGACTGCTCCTGTAGGAGTGTCTGATCAGGGTCTGCTGTAGGAGTGTCTGATCAGGGTCTGCTCTGTTTGCTTACGAAATGATTATTACCGGTAAGTAAATATTAAGTTACCACCTGCATTGTCAGGTTTTTATTGTACAGCAGATTTAGTATTTGTTGACCCCCCCCCCCCCCCCCCCCCTTTAACCTGTTTCTTTAAATGTTGCCACAGGTCCGAGTCTACAATGTTTGCAAAGGCATCCCGGAAGCCATCTTTTCTCACAGGGCTACTAATATACATGATGCAGCTTATTACTCACAGAGACAATACAAGTATATTGACCAATGTGATATGCAGGTTATAACTCACAGAGACAAATACAAGTATATTGACCAATGTGATATGCAGGTTATAACTCACAGAGACAATACAAGTATATTGACCAATGTGATATGCAGGTTATAACTCACAGAGACAATACAAGTATATTGACCAATGTGATATGCAGGTTATAACTCACAGAGACAAATACAAGTATATTGACCAATGCGATAAAACATTATTGCATCACTGAATCAATTAAGAGTCCAATGCAGTAAAACCTCTCTGGAGAAACTGTCAACCTTTACCTCATGAATATTAATTACATGAACACAGGGATTGTTGGTCATTGCAGAAAATGCAGAATGAGTGTCCAAATTATTCCATAAGCAGCAGAAATTATTCCATAAGCAGACAGTCCCTACAAGAGCCATCTGATCTGGGTCTACTCTGCAAAGGCATATATATATAGGGTGTAAATAATTACTGAGACTTACAGTCTCACTCTGACATATGTGGTAGCTTAGTGCAAACATAGTACATGTATAAATAAAACACAGGTTGATAGCTTTACTTTATTCCTAAATTCTGCAGCCATTCACTTTTTCAGACTCTCAATTCTTTTTCACCAAAATGGCCACTTTAAAGAGGTTATACTATACATTAAAACAAACCAAAAATAGGTTACTATGCTTTGGCAGAGCGGACATCATACTGTAAATTAATTTAAAAAAATATTATCCTCTTAAGCCTAGATAAACACCTTTGCAAACAGAGTAGACTCAGATCAGATGGCTTCTGTAGAAGCTGTCTGATCAGAGTCTGCTCTGTTAGTACAAAACATATTTTATTTCATATATCATTTCATGAAAAAGGGTTGGGCCACAAGTTCGACCAACATTAGTTCCGGCCCTCTGTTTGCTTATGAAACTAAACTAGATCTGACTACAGTTTCTACCGATACAAAACATACTGTGTTCACAGGAATATTCAACAGATTTCACAAGAAACAAATAATCTTAATACACATGTACATGAATCGAAACATCTTGATATCGGACAAGTCAAACCTCAACAAACTGTATAGCTTTCAGAGACTGCGATTTTTAATCTACAGTTAGTTCTACCATAGACCAGAACAAGTTTGCTCAAGAGAAAAGGTATCTTAACCCATTCCCTCATAGGCTATTTTTAGACCCAACCTCTTTGAATGAATCTACTGAAAAGGAGCATTTACTAGAGGAAATGGACCTTTTAGAACTGTAGTTTTGAAACCATTGTGATGAATAGAGCATTTGCTCCTATGATGAATGCTCTATTTATCACAATGGTTTCAATAAGTGACTTTTACAGTGGCGTCAATATGAGGGAATGGGTTAAGGTTTCGTAAATACTCGGACAAGTCTTATAAAAAACACAGCACTTTGATCGGTCTATACCAGCTGGCAGTAATAAGCATCTGCAGTTTTGTTTTCTGGACCTGAAAGTGTAGATCCAAATCCAGGCATTTCTGATACAAGTGATCAGGATCTGCACAGCCAAATATCAGCACCAACTAGAACAAGATCTAATTGTAACGGAATCCATAATGCATTACAGAATATTCCCCAAACGAAATGGACAACAGGTATTGATGAGCAAAATATCTAAATATTCACCAATCACAGGCCATCCCTTTTCTGTTGGCATAGGTCAAATGATTTACAGTAAAACCTCTCTAAAGCAATCAATTTAACCTTTTCCCTGTTCTATGTTTAGTCCAAATTTCAATACCTACTGAATATTCATGGAAAAAATACATGTAGGTATAATGAAATACTGAAGGTGGAACATTGTAGTCATTTTAGAAAGTAAAGAAGAGATATTTCAAATTCCAGCAGCAAACAAATCAGATCCTGATCAAGCGGCTCCTATAAGAGAGCAGACCCTATAAAAGCCATCTGATCTCGGTCTACTCTGTTTGTAATAAATGCATTTATATGAGTGATGCATTTATATAAGGGAAAGGGTTAAATGAGTAACACATTTTAAAACGCAGGTGGTTTCCTCATGCAGAAATGAAGTAATGCAGAAACCTCCACCTGCCTTGTAAAACCAGGAGTAAGATGTCTCATGAGCGGGTATTGTATAAGGGTTTTAATGTATAAAAGCATGGTGCTTAAAACTAATCCATACAACATACAAGAACATATTGCAGTATTTGCAGCATAACTGTTGACATGAACAAACAATAGCACCAGCAAAATGTATAATTTTGACAATCATTAACAAGTGTTCTCCTATGACAATAAGATTCACTATTCAAAACATTCTCCAGAAAATGAAAGAACCTGGATGAAAACAGTGTAATCCCAGATCATATTGGTAACTCCATCAGCATTATTTAATCCATTCCCTCATATTGACGCCTTTGTAAAAGTCACTTTCTGAAACAATTGTGACAAATAGAACATTTGCTCCATAGGAGCAAATGCTCTATTTATCACAATGGTTTCAAACTTCACAATTCTAAAATTTTCCCTTTCCCTAGTAAATTTTCCTTTCCAGTAGATTTATTCAAAGAGGTAGGATCTAAAAATAGCATATGAGGGAATGGGTTAAAATTTATCAAACCAGTGCTGAATTAACAAATTCAGCTTTACAAGCCAGTGTAAAGTGGAGACTGGGTGTTGTGAAACGTAGAATACAGTGTATAGTTTATATATGTTTACCACTGTTCTCTATTAATCCTTTCCCTGTTGAATATTCACACAAGAAATAATGACATCATGAATATTTCTTATTTCAATTTTTATAATGTAAACCTTTCAGGGAATATTTTTGCTTTGACAAAAACTGTAGATTCACATCTATATCATGTCAAAAGCAAACAGAGCAGACTTTGACAGGAGTTGTCTGAGCTGGGTCTACTCTGCTTGAAAATGTGCGAAAATGCGTTTATATGAAGGAAAGGGTTAACTGTAATGTCCCATTCTTTGACACAGGAAATGCCAAAAAGGGAAGTAACTCTGTAAACTTTAATGAAATATATGTCTAGTTCTTACACACTGAAGTTCTTTTAATTGTCTTCATTATCATTATGTTAGTTTCAATTTATTAGCTTTAGGAAATACAGTATAAGACAAAAGTCATTTTATATTTTAGGAAAGATGATAGTGTGAGATGTTTCTCGTTTGTATTGTGTTACAACTGTATTACCACTAAAAACTAATTTTGTAATGATAGGAGCATTAACCGGAACATATGAGACAAAAATCTAAAATCAATGTGAAAATATGAAATTGATCAAAGAACACACCCTCTTACAATCTCAACCTCACGTTTATCCTGTTGTACAAGTACAATTGATGTCTGGCTAAGCTCAGATGCTTTGTAATTTTTCATGATTACTCAGCAGGATAAGGGTAAAATTATAAAAAACTAAAAGAAAGCGGAGCTCACAAAATCTGCCCCTCATGAATTTTTTATGTAAGAAATAATCACATCATGAATAACAATAAAATAATTTTTTCATAACAGGACATTTTGGCCATGGCAGAAACTGCAAAATTAGATCTATGTTATTTCACAAGTAAACAGAGCAGACCCTGACAGACGACTCGAAGAGATTCCTCTTAGCTGGGTCTACTCCGTTTGAAAAGGTGTCAAAACTCAAGTGACGTCTATGAGAGAAAGGGTTAAACAAAAGTAATATATGGAAAACTGTACTCTTTGAGATCTGTTGCACTTAAAAAGACACACAAAGCTAAACTTTATATATCACCCTTTCCCTGTTCTGTATCTAGGCCAAATTTCAATACCTACTGAATATTCATTAACAAAATAGTTATAAAGAGAAAGGAAGGTGGAATATTGTAGACATTTTAGACAGCAAAGAAACAGATCCATCAAATTCAATTAGCAAACAGAGCAGACCCTGATCAGACGGCTCCTCTATGAGCCGTCTGATCTGGGTCTACACTGTTTGCAAATGCGTGAAAACACGTTTATATGAGGGAAAGGGTTAAGTCAGATATGGAAGTAATTTATAGACTGTTACAATGTACATCATTAAAAAAAACAATACATAGATTTCACACTATTTTAACTATCCACTAATTGTAATAAATTGAAGTTTGATTACATTTGTATTAAAACAAACAGGCTGTACAAAGTCAAAAAGTGTCTTGGAGGTCTGATCAGTCTACACTATTTATTGCTCAAACGATCATGCAGTTTGTTATTTATCCAGCTTAAGACTTGTGAAAATCCTGATCAGTTTCAACACAAATGTCTGGGATAACCCTTGACATGATAAAGATTCACGCAAGAATCAAACTAATTACCAATAGCAATTAATTCTTGGTGGTTACAAAAATGTCAAAATGGCGGGGTTATCGAGTAAAGAGCTAATACTTTATACAAAGCCAAAATACCACTCATTTTAAAAGGGGAAGCCCGTATCTCGGTAATGTGAACTTGTTTCTGTTGGCAACATTCAGGACTGTTTGGCAATTGAGATACAGCAATACTGGGCAACACAGTGCCTTATATAAATACAAAACCATTGATTAATATAACAAAAAATAACTATGTTAGCAGTATGTCCAATATCTTAAAATCCGAATAGACTGATTTTTGCTTCCTAGCTTTCACAGGCATAAAAAGGAGCTTCTGCTTCTGATCGGAGACGACTATTTTGTATAGTTCAATAATAAAGACGTCTGATGCTCATGAGTGTCACACTTTTCTTATGATGTACATCCATAAAGGGTGAACTCTAGCTCTATTAAAACTGTTCTCTTAAACAAAAATAAAATTAAATACAATAACAAACTCCTTTCTTAGTTAACAAACTACAACATGTCAATAAGTTATGCTTTAATATTACATTGGCTACAAATTAAGTTCAAAACTCATCAACCAAGATGGACATGTGTATTATGTCATATGTATACAGCAGACACCACTATATAGCGGCCTCTAAAAGAATATAAATGAAGTTCTTTTAAAGAACGAAAGTTATGCTGCTTATACAAAAAGCTCTAGGGAGCTTTCTGCATAATTTTAAAGCTACAATCTGCTTTAACCCATTACGCCATGAATATGCCTTTGCAAATAGAGTAGACCCAGATCAGACAGCTCCTTTAGGAGCTGTCTGATCAGGGTCTGTTCTGTTTGTTTATGAAATATAGATCAGATTCTAGTTTCTACTAAGGCCAAAACGTCCTGTGTCCATGTGCCATTATAAAAACAAGTTTATTCATGTCCTGATTTCTTACATGAATATTCAAGGAGTAACGGGTTAAAGATCTAGACATAGACTCATTTCTGGTGGCTGTTGTAGAAATGGTTTACTGTATGAAGCACATTCCAAGAAAAGGTACTAATGGGTCTCGGAATACAATGTAGACAAGGACAAGCCACCAGGGGTTGGATTAGGGTCTTTCCTATATCACACTTAGCAGAATATGATTTCTCATGGTTGCTAGACAGATTGTATGTGTATTCCCATTAAATTTTGTGGTATTAAAGCTGTTAATATTATAGTAAGTTTATTCAGCAATGTCATTTAAACAAAGTCTTAAAATACAATTCATACCTTTTTGCTGATTTATCAACATATATAATACATATATTAACATGAACACACTTCATAATGAAAAACTGGAATAAAACAAAGTTACAGCCAAATCAATTAACATTTCTCTCAGGTTGGGTCAATAATAAATTTTAAAATGATTATTTATGATATAAAAGTTCAACCTACTACCAGCAATAACATTTAACAAACAGTTTCCACCCAGATCTGACACAGAGTATCTGACACAGAGTATCTGACACAGAGTATCTTATGCCTCAACATATCTGGGTATGTACTGCTTGCAAGACCAATTTTCTGCAGCAAAGCTATTAATATGGAAATAAAGATCTCATCTCAACCCTTTCCTCCATAAATACACCTTTCTATGCCTCTGTAAAAGTCACTTTTGAAACCATTGTGATTTCTAAACAACACAAATCTAAAATGTTCCCATTCTCTAGTAAATGCTCTTTTTCGGTAGATTTAATCAAAGATGTTGGGTCTAAAAATAGCCTATGGAGGAATGGGTTGGGTCTAAAAATAGCCTATGGAGGAATGGGTTAACTCGTTGAATGCTAGCAGTAAATTTGTGATAACTTATACAAACAATTTGAATCCAAATGACACACAGTAACTTGGCATGTCATTAGGATCCAAACTGATACGTTTTTTGCAGGCTTCAGTTTGTACTTAGCAAGCAAAGAAAATTATAACTATGGTCCATTGGTAGACATGTTGAGAAATTTGCAATGGGACTTTTGATTTGTCCCACCACAGTCACTAGATGTCCACCACAATAACACAATTCTCCCATCACCATATATCCTGACCTTCCATTTGGCTGAAGTTTATGACCAAGTGAAATTGAAGGTCGTTGATATTCAAAGAGCAATCACTCACAAAAAATAATAACACAAATATGTTACACTTATCACATATCCATGCTATATCTGACAGTGTTGGATCCAACATTGGCCAATTATTTAATATATAAATATAATTCTCTTTTTATTTTCAATTTACATATACCCCTGCAATCAGTCTGCTCGTCTCGCTTTTTTCTTTTTACTCTTTGGTTTTGCTTCTGTCCAGGATTCTGCAAAGAAATAAACAAAAATTAAGTGAAGAAAATCTCACCAGACTGAAGTTTCCACAATGCTACTACGTCTGTAAGTACTAATTTAGTAAGTACTATGTCTGTAAGTACTAATTTAGTAAGTACTATGTCTGTAAGTACTAATTGTAAGGCCTCAGTCACACAAGGGCATACAACAAGATAAAACTGCATTGGATTGTTTGTGATCTCACGGTAGCAGACAATTAACAACAACATGAGCAACAAGTCATAGAACATCATCAGAAGTCTCGAGATGTTTTTGACAATTCATTTGACAATTCATTTGACATTCATTTGACAATTCATTATAGGGTTAACCCTACTGTAATTTGAAATTTGCGACGGTATATGAGGTTTTTAACGGTCGCAAATTATTTTAATGGCGACGCCGAAGGCGGAGTCATTAAAATAATTAAAGACCGTTAGAAACCTCATATACCGTCGCAAATTTCAAATTACAGTAGGATTAACCCTATTCTAACGCAATCTTAACACGAATGCCAACTTGTTGTTATATCCTATATGCGCAGATGATTGAATGAGTGATGAGGCGAGAAATAGTGCATAGTTTCTCTCAGATTTCTTAAAATAACTGGAGTTTTTTCATCCTGGTTTACACAAAGTCAAAACACCGGGCCAATTGTAAGTTCACTATTACATTTGTCATGAATCATTATGCGTCAGCTATTTTACATGATCAATACACTTTCAATACACATGTCAGGAAAAGTAACGTTATCTTAGTCTTTGGCGCCGTACGCAAAAACTTCGTCTGTAACATTGACGTCACGTTATAACGTTATGTTTGAATAGTATGATAAATATGGTTTAATCTGAATCACAACGCTTTGAGTATCTCAATAATTCTCCACATGACATATAAAAGACCGGTAAAGTCGTGACAAAGAATGGAAATTAATAACTTTCAAAATACCTGACTGAATATATGTCAGTGTTTGCATACGAATTTATCAGTAGATCTAAGTGTTAGATAAACAAAGCGCATTAATATATTTACAGGCTAATGCTGTTATTCGGTCGTTTTCGATTGGTTGAATTTGCGACATATAAAACACTTTTTATATGCCGCAAATTTGGTCACATGAGCCAATCAGATTGCAGAAAATTGACAGATTGCGTTAGAATTGACAATTCATTCATTTGACAATTCATTTGACAACCATTTGACGATGAACCTACTTCTAGTTATTGACAATGCACAAAGCCTTGCTGTGACTGAAATGATCACAATCAAAATCAATCAAAATTTGTCTTTAATCCTTTCCCTGTTCTACATGTATATTTATTACAAATTTCAACACCTACTGAATATTCATGGACAAAATAGTTATAATGAAATATGGAAGGTGGAACATTGTAGCCATTTTGAAAGTAAAGAATGGATCTTTCAAATTCCATTAGCAAACAGAGCAGACCCTGATCAGATGACTCCTATAGGAGCCGTCTGATCTGGGTCTACTCTGTTTGCAAATGTGTGAAAAAACATTTATATGAGGGGAAGGGTTAAATGAATAACACATTTTAAAACGCAGGTGGCTTCCTCATGCAGAAATGAAGTAATGCAGAAACCTCCACCTGCCTTGTAAAACCAAGACTAAGATGTCTCATGAGCGGGTATTGTATAAGGGTTTTAATGTATAAAAGCATGGAGTCGTCTGATCTGGATCTACTCTGTTTGCAAATGCGTGAAAACATGTTTATATGAGGGAAAGGGTTATAGGTTATCATTGGAGATGATCACAAGAGATCATAGAAAGTTGTGCACCAGCCTTGCAACAATCGTAACATTATCAAAGACTTGTGTTATTATCAAACACCTGAAATCGCAAACGATCACTGAGATCAAACAAATCACTCAAAATGGAAGTCAGAGGTATACATTCCGCCTGTCAGTTGTATATTTTGCCTGTGTTTTACTGTAAATGTATACAAAAAATTAAATCCTAAACAAAATGCTTCGACTGATTGCAAATGTTATGGTCAATCAAAAAGCCAGAATCAATGGCACATTTCAAAGGGCAGTGCAGACAACAAAGCATTCAATTTGATTTCATTAATATTCTCCTATTACACCTCCCACTCGACTTCTCAAAACAAGTGACTGTTAACTGGACTGTTCACAAGAATGACAGCATCTGTAATCTTTCAGAATTTGGTAGACTTTACGATATAATTCTTTCATATTTGTTTTCATTAAAATTAACTTTCTGCTTACTAAGCAAATTCTTGTCTGCATAAAATGCCATTACAATAAATCCTGATTAGTTTTCCAGAAAAATGACAAAAATGTCAAACAGTTTGGAACCCAATTACTCTGCATTTCATAATCCCCAATTCGCTAATAGCTTTATCTTTTTCAAACTAGTTCTGTCATATTTTTCTGATGATTGATGATTTGTGATTGATGATTTCTCCATGCCTTCCAAATCTATAAGGGGATGTGGAAAGTCCTATTTCTTGTGTACCTGTCATGCCGCCCATCTCATCAAAACTGGCTGCTTGGGGCCCCACAGCACTGCCATCTGTTCCCGAAGCCTGGTGTCCCCCAGATTCAGCTTCAGACTCTGGTGTGTCTAAAAATAATGGCAAGTTATATATGTGAATCCATCAATCTGCATCAAGAAGAACCACCATTTGTATAAGTTTATTCCAATATTCATGCAGGCATGTCAGTGTCAGAGAGGACAAAAACTGGGGAGTCATGACCTTTGGTGTTATGTGGTTATCTACTGACTGGCCATTTGATGTTTTATGAAAAATTGGTGTGTATATTCTGAATCACAGGGGTAAGACACATTTGAGTCAGTATACGTATATATACAGAGAAGGGATCCGAGTGAGTGAGTTGGGTTTTACGTCCAACCAACAGTATTTCAGTTATTTGTAGACGGCACCCGCTTGAGACCAGTTATAGTGCTGCCTCACTGGAATGCCCCTGCCGCGGGCACATGGCAAGGCCACCCCACCCAGTCACATTATCCTGACATCGGGTTGACCAGTCCTAGAACTACCCTTTTAATGTCGTGCGTAGACAAGGGAGCTACTAGTACCAACTTTTGACGACCTTTAGGTCTGTCGCGGCCGGGGATCGAACCCGCGACCTTCCGTACCGCAGGCGGACGCTCCACCACCGAGCCACGCGGCTGGTTAGAAGGGAATTTTCTTGCACGAGTCCTGGGACTCGATAAACAGCATATCTGCGAGTCCCAAAACTGAAAGAACGAGTCCAAGTATTCTATGAGAATACATTAAAGCGCCCAGTCCAAGGTATTTGTAGCTTTTTCATACTAGAAGCTGATGGAAACTTGGTATTGATTATAATTAAGATATCAATAAAACTCCAAAATTATTTTTTTTTAGAAATATCAATGTATTATTGGGACTCACATATTTGAAACTTTGCATCCCCAGAGACTTTTGTGAGTACAGGACTCGGGACTCAGAGGTAAAACAAGAGTGCCAGTGGGCACAATATACGCCCGTCGAGGTTTTGTTCAACATAAACTGGGGTTAACGTATTTGCTAAATTCAAATTCTAAGTCCAATTTTGCGACCAAGTTTCAAGGTTGTAAATAGGCATACTTTAACAAAAAACCTTAACCAAAAATTCTAAATTAAAAAGTGCCATAACTGTGTCTAAATGCTTGAGATGAAGATGAAGCTTCTGATGGTGAACAAATGTTTCAAGTTTAAAAGCTTTATCTGAAAGGATTATGTAAATAAGTGGACTTAAACCAAAATCTTAACCAAAATTTTCAAGCTAAAAAGCGTCATAATTATGTCAAAATGTTAGACAGAGTTATGTACTCTTGCCTACAGGTGTAGCTTGTGCTTGTGAACAAGTGTTCCAAGTTTAAAAGCTTAATCTAAAAGGGTTATGTAAATAAGTGGACTTTAACCAAAACCTTAACCAAAATTTCTAAGTTAAAAGGGGGTATAATTCTGTCAAAATGCTTGACAGAGTTATTTACTCTTGCCTACAGGTAAAGCTTGTGATGGTGAACAAGTGTTCCAAGTTTAAAAGCTTTATCTCAAAGGGTTATGTAAATAAGTGGACTTGTTCCACATAAATTGAGGTTAACATTTTTGCTTAACGCAAATGCTAAACGCAAATTCTAAGTCCAATTAAGCGACCTTGACCTTGGATAAACGAGCCAGGACTTGGCAGGCTACTGTAGCATGTCTAGATAAACATTGGGAAGGATCCACCAAGCGGAACTTGAGTTACAGATGTTACAGACAGACAGACCGGTTAACATTTTTGCTAAACACAAATTCTAAGTCCAATTGTGTGACCTTGACCTTGGATAAACAAACCGGGACTTGGAAGGCTACTGTAGCATGTCTAGATAAACATTGTGATTAAATTTGAGAAGGATCCACCAAGGGGAACTTGAGTTAGAGATGTTACAGACGGACAGACAGCCAGACGGACGGGCGGACGGATGGATGGACGGACAGACAGCGCCATTCCATAATACGTCCCGTTTTTTCAAACGGGCGTATAAAAATCACTGTCCTCTACTTTAAACCCTTCGCACTGCAAGAAATGCACCAATTTCGATCAGATAAAAAGCTATTCTGTAAGCAAAGACATTGATTTATTCGAATATGCAAAGATTTTCCCGGTCAAATATTATAAGGGATAAACTTAACACGGCACCAGAAACATGAGATGGCCAAAATAAGTTAGTCGGACATGACCTCGTCCCCAAGTGCGAACTGTTGACATACACATAACACACTGACTGATACATACCATTGACTGGTAGACTACCATAACACACTGACTGATACAAACCATTGACTGGTAGACTACCATAACACTGACTGATACAAACCATTGACTGGTAGACTATCATAACACTGACTGATACAAACCATTGACTGGTAGACTACCATAACACCCTGACTGATACAAACCATTGACTGGTAGACTATCATAACACACTGACTGATACAAACCATTGACTGGTAGACTACCATAACACCCTGACTGATACAAACCATTGACTGGTAGACTATCATAACACTGACTGATACAAACCATTGACTGGTAGACTACCATAACACCCTGGCTGATACAAACCATTGACTGGTAGACTATCATAACACTGACTGATACAAACCATTGACTGGTAGACTACCATAACACCCTGACTGATACAACCCTAGCCATTGACTGGTAGACTATACATGTATCATAATATACTGACTGATACAAACCATTGACTGGTAGACTATCATAACACCCTGACTGATACAAACCATTGACTGGTAGACTATATCATAACACCCTGACTGATACAAACCATTGACTGGTAGACTATCAAAACACACTGACTGATACAAACCATTGACTGGTAGACTATCATAACACACTGACTGATACAAACCATTGACTGGTAGACTATCATAACACTGATACAAACCATTGACTGGTAGACTATCATAACACCCTGACTGATACAAACCATTGACTGGTAGACTATCATAATACACTGACTGATACAAACCATTGACTGGTAGACTATCATAACACCCTGACTCATACAAACCATTGACTGGTATCCTATCATAACACCCTGACTGATACAAACCATTGACTGGTAGACTATCATAACACTGATACAAACCATTGACTGGTAGACTATCATAACACACTGACTGATACAAACCATTGACTGGTAGACTATCATAACACCCTGACTGATACAAACCATTGACTGGTAGACTATATCATAACACCCTGACTGATACAAACCACTGACTGGTAGACTATCATAACACACTGACTGATACAAACCATTGACTGGTAACCACTGACTGGTAGACTATCATAACACACTGACTGATACAAACCATTGACTGGTAGACTATCATAACACACTGACTGATACAAACCATTGACTGGTAGACTATCATAACACACTGACTGATACAAACCATTGACTGGTAGATTATCATAACACCCTGACTGATACAAACCATTGACTGGTAGACTATATCATAACACACTGACTGATACAAACCATTGACTGGTAGACTATCACAACACTGACTGATACAAACCATTGACTGGTAGACTATCATAACACTGATACAAACCATTGACTGGTAGACTATCATAACACAATGACTGATACAAACCATTGACTGGTAGACTGTGCATTCATAACAATTCTTAAAACAAATTTGAGAAAAACTGGTCCAGAAATGAAAGTGCTAGATGATTAACAATGTATTATGATACACGGATAGATGGAATGACGGATGGAAGGACTAACGGACTGATAAAAAACTATATACTTGTACTCCATTTAACTTGGTTGCGTGTGGTATGATTAATACTCATGATGTCATTAATAATGGCATGAATAGCCATGGAGTAAAGAGTGATTATTACGGTTCAAATAAAGACTTGCATAAAACAAATCTTAACCTCAATATAACAACGGTATCTTTTAAAATTGCTGTTCAATCATACCTGATGTTTTCTCTGATCTGAGAGGTTCACTGAAGACAGTTTCTGAAAGACTAGAATTGCCCACACTACTGACACTGTCACTGGCTCCTGATCCACGCCCCTCTATCTGCACCTGAAACACCATCAGACATCGGATATACAGAACAACATCTCTATAACTGCCAGTTCAAGAATAAACATGGAGATCCCTTATCCTTCCCCTATTCTATGTTTATTCCAAATTTCATTACCTGTACGGGTTATTTATGGACAAAATAGTTATAACGAAAAATGGAAGGCGGGACATTGTGACCATTTTTGGCAGTTAAGAAACAGGTCTATCAAATTCCATAAGCAAACAGAGCAGACCCTGATCAGACAGCTCCTATAGGAGCCGTCTGATCTGGGTCTACTCTGTTTGCAAAGGCGAAGAAAGGCGTAACTATGGAGCAAAGGTTTCAAATCAGGTAGCTGTTCAATACTGAAAGAGCTCCTTTTGGAGAAGTTGGTATAATTTCTGTCCTCCATTAAGCTGCCATTTACATGATTGACACATAATTACAGATGTGATATCTGATCCCGGTCTGTCAGTCTACACTATCTGGCACTGCAGTGTATAGATGTGATAGCTAATCTCCGTCTGTCAGTCTACACTATCTGCAGTGTAATATGACCCTTTATTGGACCTCTAATTATAGATGTGATGTCTGATTTTGGTGTCGGTCTACACTATCTGCAATGTATAGATGTGATATCTAATCTCGGTCTCTCCGTCTACACTATCTGTAGTGTATAGATGTGATACCTGATCTCGGTCTCTCAGTCTACACTATCTGTAGTGTATACATGTGATATCTGATCTCGGTATCTCTGTCTACACTATCTGCAGTGTATACATGTGATATCTGATCTCGGTCTTTCCGTCTACACTATCTGTAGTGTATACATGTGATATCTAATCTCGGTCTCTCCGTCTACACTATCTGCAGTGTATACATGTCATATCTAATCTCGGTCTCTCCGTCTACACTATCTGCAGTGTATACATGTCATATAGATCTAATCTCGGTCTACACTATCTGCAGTGTAATATGATCCTTTTTCTCAGAAACTGGCTTAAATTTACCAGGTATAGTATTTAACCTTTGACATGCAGAGTTAAATCATTTTGCTCATTTCAACTTTGATCCATTTCCCCAAGTCCTTTCTTCCTAGCTTCAGTTACATGTATAGCAACTGATTGTCATTGGGATTGTTCTTGTTCTTTTGGCAAAAACGATCACCTCTGGCTACAATTAATCGAAAGTATGGGATGGTGATTTTGTTTCAATGATCTGTTCTATAGTGCATGAGGATAGCCCAAATAATCTTCTTACAATAATTCATCATCATCGCAAAATATTCAGTAGTGCTATATTCTTTTATAGGTATTATGATGTTCTCGATACTAAAACAAGAAAGACTCTTTGTGATTCTCTTACACAATGTCATTTCGACTACGCCTTTTCAGCATGGTATAACAGTATCACTAAAACACAGAAAAAGAAGTTACAGATCACTCAAAATAAAGTTATCAGATATATCCTAAATGAACATCCACAATTCTCTGTTACAAATGAACATTTTAAGAAACTAGGCATTTGAAACGTAGATGATCGAGTCAAACAACTGGAAATGAATCCTGTTCATAACATTTACAATGATCACTGTCCATCCTATATGAAAATATATTTTACTAAAACTGCAGATGTACATTCATACAACAAAAGGAAAAGTAAATAAAGGTAAAGGTAAAGTAAATAATGTGTTACTCTCAACTTTCTACTTTAACAGCAAGAACATTTGGAATTCATTGCCAGAGAAAGTGCAGTTTCAAAAAGAAATTAAAAAGTTTTACCTGGAACAGTATTAGATGTTCATACCTGATTTTAAACTATATTACTATTAATATTCACCAAATGCTATAAAATAGGCTTTTTATAATTTTTGAAAACAAGCATCCTTTATTTCGAATAAATTTATTTTTCAATTGAACCATATTTACTTTCATTTTTTCTAAGATAGTTTAAGTATTTCTTCTAATTTCGGGACCCCAGTGGAAATAAGTTTTCGGACTTTTCTGGGCTTTCCCAGCATCAGCATACTCTTCCAAGTCATGATCAAAGTCGACTGAGATCTATCTTTTATCATCATCATTTTAACACATTATACCATCTTATTGGGTCGAACTACACTATTGTAATATTTCAATATAACTGATTAAAAATTGCTTCTATGTAATATTTAAATATGTATATGGAAATTATTACAAAATTTGACTGTACCATATTTTTAAATATGTCATTTTTATGTATTAATATCTTGTAAATTGTATGCAAATTTAGATGCTAAATAAATCTTAGATGCTAAATAAATCTATCTATATTACCCATTCAGTGTCACAGCACCATAAAACTCAACTCACCAGGCAATCCATCCATCATCATGTTAAAAATATACTGCATAATCAATGACTCAACAAAATGCAACCAGAGACAAAAAGCTTGGCAGAAACTGTAGAATCATATCTATATTCCATCATAAGCAAACAGAGCAGACCTTGATCAGACGGCTCCTAAAGGAACCATATGATCTGGATCTGGGTCTACTCTGTTTGCAAAGGTTTAGAAACACGTATTTATGTTATAAAGGGTTGACTGAGGTTATAGGTCAATGGGTGGTATCTATTGAAACTATCATCAGCTTTGAATCAAGAAAAAAATGTTTTATAATCTTTTCAGAAGTGGGCAGGGTGACACAGAACACCTAAAGTCCAGTAATCTTTTTTAAAAACTATTTTCTTGTACAACACAGATGTTATATGGCCTTCCATGAAATTATAGTGTTAGTCTCTACTTGCATTGTATTTTAAAAATGCCTAACAATTACATAAATCAGTTGTTCATATGTTGAAATGAAGTATATCACAAGAAAACCAGTCGAAAAAATGTCGAAGACGACAAAACTTTCATGTGGAAGACCGGACGTATTCTGCAATGTGTTAGTATTTATTTGGCTCGTGTTTTAGTATTTATTTGGCTCGTGTTTTAGTTTCTTTAACTGTTTGACCAAGGCCAATAATATTTTGTTGTAGAATAAAAGTTAAAAGTATCGATGAAAACGGTTTATTTTGTATCACAGGGGCATTTTTCGGTGTTTATATTAACAATCTTCATAATTATGATTGAACATAACAAATACGACATAACAATACCAAGTTTTATGATATGATTGGAAATATGTGTTCATTGTAGGGACTTCGTCTTTAACATGTATTGTAACACTTTTTTCTTTTATTTAACTTTATTGCAATTTTCAACATGCTTGACTAATTTGGTTGCATAAGTTTAAGTAAATACGTGAGCATACTTAGTTTTTATGAATACTACTATGTTTAAGTTTACAGGTACACTTAAGTCTCATACTTAGTTTTTATGACTACTACTATGTTTAAGTTTACAGGTACACTTAAGTCTCAACTCCAATCTGCTGACAGCAGAAAATCTATACCTAAGTATTTTTATGAATATGGATCCAGATCTATATTATTCCATAAGCAAAGCAGATCCAACTGATCCAGGAGCTGTCCAACCTTAGCCCACTGTGTTTACAAATGCATAAATATATAATAAATATCTTTATCAAGTAAAGGGCTTAACTGGGTTAACCGATAAGAGGGAAATAACCAATTATCAGTTTCATAATTTGCCTGTCTGGATGTGTAATGTTTGTACTCTAACAGTTGGTAACCAACAATAAGTGTATACGACAATTTGTCACAAAACATGAAGAAGTAGCCTCTTACCTCCTCTATAGGTTTATTTCTGTCTTTTTTATGCTTCTTTCTTGCACTTTTGACTGTTAGTGCATCTGTGTTTTCTGATAATGGTAATGACGGACTTGGAGTTAATGATTCCTCCGTTAAAACAACCTCTGGCTCTGCCGCAGCTTTGGGAATGACGAAATCATCTTCAGGGGGAGGCGATGACTTCTTCTTTTTACTCTTTGATTTCTTTTTATTGTTTTGAGCTTCTTCAACCGTGGTTTCCATAGCATCCTTATTTGTAAAAAGAGAAATAAATATAAAATATTGAGCAACAATGTGTACAATACGGTGCAGAAACATTTTTTCAGCATCAAGGATATTCTTTCATACTTGTGCACACCACTTTAACCCATCCATTCCCTCATATTGACGACTTTTGACGACTCTGTAAAAGTCACTTAGTGAAACCATTGTGATAAATAGAGCATTTGCTCCTATAGGAGCAAATGCTCTATTTATCACAATGGTTTCAAACTACAAAATTCTAAGTTTCCTTTTCTCTAATTAATGCTTCTTTTCGGTAGATAAATTTAAAGAGGGTGTACCTAAAAATAGCCTATGAGGTAATGGGTTAAAAGTAAAACAATACACCACAAAACAAATACTGGATACAAACAAGGAAGCCCTGATGGCCCTGTATCTCCCACATGTTTAATACACCAAGTGATCTATAATGTCCATCTACCAAACTTGTTCAGGCCACTGTACTTCACTGAAAACGTTGGGTGAAGGTTTTGCAAGAGGTTTTCAATTTGTTTAGCTCCTGTAACTACTTTTGAAGCAGATTAAAACCATTATAATTATATCTTTTGGTAGAATATCACCTACAAAGGATCATTACTGTTACGTTATCAAATTCCAGTTCGTGGTTTTGGAGAGGATGTTTAAGGAATCGATTTTAATTCAGATTTTATTCCAATGATGTACTTATGCAGCACACTAAAAGCATTTACATATCTTTGATGGGGGACTATCTAAAGATCATTATTATGTGGTCTGATCAAATTCCATAAGCAATTTAAAAGATAAACTTTAAAGAAATTTTGTTCATTGAACAGTTTTTAGCTCCTGTGACATACTTAAACATCTGATCAAAAGCATTTACATAACTTTGACAGTGGATAACCAAAGGATCATTCCTGTGAATTATGGTCAAATCCCATTCAGCAGTTTAGGAGAGGTTAAGTCTATTATTAGCTACTACCTACTTATACTAGGGAATGGAAACATTTAACCCTTTCCCTGTTCAATATTCATGTAAGAAATAATGAAATCCTGAATATTTATCAGCTGAATTCACATAATTTCATTTTTTCAAGGAAAGTTTTTGCTATGGTAAACACTGTAGAAGCAGATGATCTACATAATGTCAAAAGCAAACAGCAGACCTTCATCTGATGGCTACCATATGTTTGCAAATGCGTGAAAGGCATTTATATGAGGGAAAGGGTTAAGTAAATTTTTACAATTTTTACTATGGATTACTGGTTTGATGCAACCAATCAATGACAGATTAATAATTGATTATTTTCAACATAGCTCAAGATAAAGGATATATCTAAAATGCTTAAGCTTTTGTGTCAACCAAACTGTATGCTGTGACCATTCATTAGAATCGTCTCTTCACCTTTATTTGCAACTCTACACTACTAGCTGCCTCCTCAGCGGGTTCTGGGACCACTTCTTCCACCTTTGGCTCTGGAATGGTAGAGGCCTCTAATGGAGCTGCTGCCTCTGCAACTTCTATAACCTCAGCCTCATCAGATTTTCCTTGCTGCAAAATTAAAGAATACACTATTGTCTCACCTACCCTTGCCATGCTGATATATCACAACGGAAGAATTAAAGTTAACAACCAAGAACTAATTTCCCTTTAATTACATATTAAAGAAAAGGAAAACATTAGAATTGTGTAGTTTTGAAACCATTGTGATAAACAGAGCATTTGCTCCATAGGGGCATCGACACATCGAAGTTATGCTGTACCTGAAACCGTTTTTTTGACAATGACAAACTATGTCCTGCAGATAAAAAAAACAAAGTTTTCTATAATACCTTCTTGTTTTTCTTGTCCTTCTTTTTCTTGCTTCTTTGTTCCTGGGGAGATGCTGGTTGTGGGGCAGAAGACAGGGGTTCATCAGAAGGGGCCTTTGCTGCTCCCTCTTCTACCTTCATAGGCGTTTCATCAGCTGATGGGTCAGCTTTCTCATTATCTTTCTTCTTCTGTTTTTTGTCTTTCTTTGAGATGGTTTGCCAGCCATCTACATCTAGTAAATGTACAATATGTGAATAAGAATTGATTTCTTAAAAGTCAACCGTTATAATATTCACAACGGATGTGATGCCAAAAACAACTTTTGCCACTCTTGCAGAGTGATTATATTGTTGAATTACAAATATTTACTCCTCACTGTTGAGACATTAATACATGTATGATGTAGCCTTCCAGCTGGCTAGCGGTAGTTCACTTGTGCTATTCAGAAACAATGCTAGTTGTTTCACAAGAATAAGACAATCTAGTGTCTTCCTTATGAAAGCAGCATTGAACAGGATGCCTTTAAATAATATAACACTGTCGAAGCAAGAGTAACAGAAAAACAGTGAGCTTTCCACACCAAACAATTATAATCAGTCTACAGTGAGCTTTCTACTTTAGTCTCCTGCAACTAGCTATAATCAATCTACAGTGAGCTTTCTACTTTAGTCTCCTGCAACTAGCTATAATCAATCTACAGTGAGCTTTCTACTTTAGTCTCCTGCAACTAGCTATAATCAATCTACACACCAAACAACTAGCTATAATCAATCTACAGTGAGCTTTCTACTTTAGTCTCCTGCAACTAGCTATAATCAATCTACAGTGAGCTTTCTACTTTAGTCTCCTGCAACTAGCTATAATCAATCTACACCCAAACAACTAGCTATAATCAATCTACAGTGAGCTTTCTACTTTAGTCTCCTGCAACTAGCTATAATCAATCTACAGTGAGCTTTCTACTTTAGTCTCCTGCAACTAGCTATAATCTACACACCAAACAATTATACAGCCACACTCGTCTTTGTGACTACCAAAAAATTTGAACCACCTCGATATTATGGACAATTTACAACAGAAAAGATTTTTTCTCTTGTTGTTTATAGTGATCCCACACTCCAAGAAGAGCACCAACACCCGTCTGATTGGGTCCATAAAGGGGCATACTTTTGTACAGAGTCATGTCTCCTTGAAAGATTGTAACCCTTGTGACAGTGAACAAGTGTGTGAAGTTTCATAAGATGTGTATGAAGTTTTAAAACATTAGCCAACATTTTAGTTTTATTATAAAGCGTTTTAAGAATTAGGTCAAAGTTCAAATGTTAAGGTCACAAGTCAAATAAAATAGCATTGATGGAAAGGCCTTGCCATGAGGGATATACATATGAAATGTAAGAGCCCTGCTGGTTACAGTTTCAAAATGACAGACATCTTAAATTTTTATTTCCTAACTCCATAAAGGGGCATAATTTTGTAAAAAAGCCTTACAGCATTATGGCCCTTAGTCCTATTGTAACTCTTGTGACGGTGAACAAGTATGTGAGGTTTCAGTAGATTTGTAAGAATAGTCAAGAAGTAATAGCCAACATTAAAGTTTCAGAATGACAATGACGACAATGCAGCTACGGCAATTCAGTTCATTCAACTTGGACCAACAATTTTGGAGAAGGTTTTTTTTAAAGGTTTTCTATAGTTATATATTAAGCAAATCTAGCAACGCCCATGGCGGTCATGGTTTTTTAGATATCAACATGAATTAAGCAATTCTGATAAAAGGTCACCAGGCCACTATTGGTAGAGGGTCACAACTCACAAGAAGACTAATCCTTTCAATATTCATTTCTAATCACTGGTTTTGGAGAAAAGATTATTAAAGATTTTTCTTTTGGTTGCCATGGCAACCAGAGTTCTACATGAATCCAAATTCTTTAAGCAATTTTGATAGACCATGATACAAAGATCATTTCTGTAAAGTTTGGTTACATGTGGTTTCAGAGGAGATATCGTTTAAAGCAATTGTTGGCAGACTGGTGGACAGTCGGGTGGACAGACGGTCAGCCAGACAAAGAGCAATCACAAAAGTTCACCTGAGCATACATGTACTCAGCTGATCTAATATTAAGGCATGTGTATACAATGGATTAATATAAGGCATGTGTATACAATGGATTAATATAAGGCACATAAATTATATACAACGGAATACTATTTAATATAAGGTGTACATGTACATACCATCCTGGGATGTTTCCTCCACTACTGGTTTTGATTCTTTAGCTTCTTCTACTTTCACAGACTGTTTTTTTACCTGAGAAAGATAGAAATTAGAACACATGTTCATAAAATATACTACTTGAATTTACCCTTAATCTAAGAAATGCAGTGTTCTCTCTGCCCTGGTTTGTACATCTACATTAGTAAACTCAGCATTGTTTAGATAACATTAAAAGAAGCTAATGTAGTCACAAATATTGTAGACCATGATCAAACACATTCAGTTTGATCTGGGTCTACACTATCTCAGTTTGTCTAGTCAAATATTCAACAGTAAATATGGTATTTTTGGAGACATTCGCACAAATTATTCCATCAAGTGTCATTGTGTACCGAGTGATTAATCCATCAAGTGTCATTGTGTACCGAGTGATTAATCCATCAAGTGTCATTGTGTACCAAGTGAATTTGTACTTTGTACAACTGGTTTAATCCATCAAGTGTCATTGTGTACCGAGTGAATTTGTACTTTGTACAACTGGTTTCACAAAAGGTTATTATAGTTGGGTTTTTTCTTCACTTGAATCTAAGTTTCAGCTCCTATTATGTTCATGAACCATCCAATCAGATAAAGTGTGAGATTATATGGAAATATTGTAAACCATAACAGATCTGGCATCTTACAACATTAAACATTGTACAGTAAAAACTGTCTAAAGGGAACCTCAATAGTAATTCTAGTTCTAGTGTGTTTAAACCTTTACCTAAAATAATGACATCATGAATATTAATATTTTGTTAGTTGATTTTTATAATAAAAAAATTAAGGAAAGTTTTTGCTTTTAATTTTTTTATTATAAAAATCAGCTAACAAATATTCATGAAGTAACAAAAACTGTTGAATCAGATCTGTATCATATCATAAGCAAACACAGTAAAACCCTGATCAGACAGCTCCTACAGGAGCCATATGATCTAGGCCTATTCTGTTAGCTTATGACATTCATATAGATCTGTGTGTAAAAGCATTTACATGAAGGAAAGGGTTCTGACAAATGGTAGCTTAATGCAGGATGAAAGTAATGCAGAAAGTTCTAAGAGCTGCTGAATATTAACCCTTTCCCTCATATAGACATGTTTTCACGCATTTGCAAACAGAGTAGACCCAGATCAGACGGCTCCTAGAGGAGCCATCTGATCAGGGTCTACTCTGTTTGCTAATAGAATTTGAAAGATCTGTGTCTTTACTTTCTAAAATGTCTACAATGTTCCACCTTCCATATTTCTTTGAAGTATTTTGTTAATGAATATTCAGTAGGTATTAAAATTTGGAATAAACATAGAACAGGGAAAGGGCCCTTTCAATACCTACTGAATATTCAGATAAAATGATTATAATGAAATATGGAAGATGGAAAATTGTAGCCATTTTAAAAAGTAAAGACACGGATCTTTGAAATTCTATTAGATAAAACAGAGTAGATCCTGATCAGACGGCTCCTCTAGGAGCTGTCTGATCTGGGTCTACTCTGTTTGCAAATGCATGAAAACACGTTTATATGAGGGAAAGGGTTAAAATAAGTTATGACTTGGCGTTTCCTGCTTAACACGGAGCAGATCTACAAAGAGGAATAGTTCAACTGAAATGTCCCTGTTCTCCACATAACCTACAATTGTGATTTAGAACTACAGTAAAACCTCTCTATAACGGCCACTACATTACATCCAGTATTTTGTGTTAAAGGCAGGTGGCTGCTTGAAGCAAGTTGAAAGTAAAATAGAATGCTCCTCTGGGAGCATTCTGTTTTACTTTCACCTTGCTTTAAGCAACCACCTGCCCTAAATACCAACTAATTAACATAATTTAGTGGTCGTTAAGAGAGGTTTTACTGTATCTCCTTGCAGTTTAGTTCTGAAATGAAAGATGTTTTTGTCAAATGATTGTCTTACCCATCTTATCTGGGCCTGAAATGAGTAATTTATGTACCTTTTTCTGTTGCTCAGCTGTCTGAACTGCAGGTTTGCTTTTGGCACCAACATTCTGTGTCTTGGTTGTCTGTTTGGCAGCCTGGCGTGGCGAGGCCTGTGGTTTGGGACTATTGCTTTCATTTCCATCCCCGTCTGCTCCAACTACAGCATGTCCATTAGTCTGACCCTTGTTACTCTGTAAAGGAAATAAAACTGGATTTAAACTCATTTTCTTCATATAAATATGTTTTCACACATTTGCAAACAGAATAGACCCAGATCAGATGGCTCATAGAGGAGCCGTCTGATCAGGTTCTGTTCTGTTTGCTGATGGAATTTGAAAGATCTGTTTCTGTACATTGTAAAATTACTAAAATGTTCCACCTTTCATATTTCATTATAACTATTTTGTCCATGTGTATTCAGTAGGTATTGGTTTTTGGAATAAACAGAACAGGACGGACCCGAACAGGAAAAGGGTCAACTCCTTTCCAGTTAAGAAAATTGTCCTTGCTTTCATGAAAATCATTTGTCCATTTGTATACATGTATATGTATACATGGCTAAAAAAAAAAGGAGCATTACACAAGCGAAATTTTCCCAGCTACCCTTGGTTACTCAGTCTACCGTAAAGACAGGCAAACAGGTAAAGGGGGCGGTGTTCTGATTCTTGTAAAAAATAACTTAATCTCATCAGAACAACCTGAACTTAGTACCGATTGTGAAATACTGTGGGTGAAACTGAAAATCAAAGGAAATAAACCAATTTACATTGCCTCTTACTACAAACCCCATGAAAATGACACCAAGAGCATACTTGAATTTGAAAAATCTTTAGACCTGACAAGGAACATCAAGGGTACAAAAATCATTCTAGGAGACTTTAACCTCCCAAAACTTACGTGGGACACTGAACACACCCCTTCCTACAAACCTGGATGCAGTCCTATCACTGTTTATGAAACATTTCTCAACTCGGTTGAAAACCACAGCCTAACACAAATGGTGAACGAAAACACAAGAAATGAAAACATACTAGATCTCTTTTTAATCTCAAACAGTACACTTGTAAATAAAACTGAAATAAACCCGGGCATATCAGATCACCATATCATTTCAACAACAGTAAATGCAAGACCTGTAATCCTTAAACAAAAGCCAAGGATCTGTCCACTCTACAAAAAAGCAAAGTGGCCTGAATTTAGACTTCAGATGCAAACAGAATGTCACAAAATAATTGACAGAGCTGACTCATTAACAACTGAAGATCTGTGGTGTCAGCTCAAACTTGCAATTGAGGCCGGGATTAACAAATTTGTTCCAACAAAAAGAATTGGATCCAAAAAATCCCTACCCTGGATAACTAAATCAATAAAAAAACTCATGTCAAAAAGAGACCACCTATACCGGAAAATAAAGAAACATAGATCAAACCATGAACCATGGTGTAAATTTAAAAAATTAAAAACCCTCATCAAATCCAAAATTAAAACATCTTATGACCAACATTTAGAACATATCCTTGACCTCATTGACAGTGATGTCACAGACACACAGACCAAATTTCCAACTAAAAAACTGTACTCTCTATTAAAAAATTCAAAACAAGACTCGCAAAATATAACATCTCTCAAAGACCAGTCGACAGGATACCTGAAAACAAACAGTCTCGACAAGGCCAACATCTTGAATCATCAATTTCAATCAGTCTTTTCCAGCGCTTCTCCACTATCCCTGAGGCAAATGTGTATGCAGAAACTCAGATACCTTGACCCAAGAAAGTACTGCAAATACCCTCAGATGAATGACATCTCTATAGACAGGAATGGTGTGCTGAAACTCCTCTCCAACCTCAAGGTAGACAAAGCTGCAGGCCCAGACCTTATAAGACCTGTAGTGCTAAAGGAACTCAGGCATGAAATTACTGACCTTATCACCATCCTTTTCCAGAAATCTTTGTCTTCTGGCTCTATTCCCTCTGACTGGACCAAGGCCTATGTATGCCCTGTTTACAAGAAGGGTGACTGCACTGACCCAGCTAATTATCGGCCTATCTCCTTAACTTGCATTCTCTGTAAAACTTTAGAACATATAGTTGCTTCCCATCTTTCCTCTCACTTCAGTAATCACAGTATCCTCTTCGATCTCCAGCATGGCTTCAGAGAAAGACGCTCATGTGAAACGCAGCTCATTGAACTAACAGACAGTCTTATCAATAATATAGCATCAGGTAAACAAACAGATCTTATACTGCTAGATTTCAGCAAAGCTTTTGACAAAGTAAACCATCTCAAACTACTCTATACTCTTCAGAATAACGGTGTCTCTCCACAAATCTTAAACTGGATACGTTCATTCTTAATTGGCAGAACTCAAACAGTTGTGATGGATGATGTCCACTCCAACAAAGTCTCTGTAAATTCTGGTGTTCCTCAAGGCTCTGTCCTTGGCCCTCTATGCTTCCTTCTTTATATCAATGAGCTTCCTTCCTCAGTCTCCAGATCTCAAATTCGTCTCTTTGCTGATGACACAGCGGTCTACATCACCATTGACTCCCCCTCCGACTCCCAATCATTACAGGAAGATCTCAATAACATGCAGACCTGGGAGAAGGAGTGGGACATGGAGTTTAACCCCTCTAAGTGTCAAGTACTCCATATTACTAAAAACAAAAACGTGATAAAAAACAAGTATTTTCTCCATGGCCAAGCTTTAACATCCGTCTCTAATGCAAAATATCTTGGCCTAGATCTATCTACAGACTTAAGTTTCAATACACACATCACAAGAATAACATCAAACGCAAACAAAACCTTAGGATTCATTAAAAGAAAAAATCACTACGAAAAATGAGAACGTAAAACAACTTGCATACAAATCTTTGGTCCGGCCCCAGTTGGAATATGCCTCAACAATTTGGCACCCCTATACACAAAGCAATATTCATAAAGTTGAAATGGTCCAGAGGCGAGCGATACGGTGGGTAAAACGTGATTATTCTCCATTGTCATCAGTAACTGCCATGCAGAAAGATCTTGGCTGGCGATCTCTCGAACACCGTAGACTTGACTTCCGCCTTATTATGTTCTTTAAGATTTACCATAACTTAGTATCCACCAGTCTTCCACCTTACATTGTAAAACCACTTAGATCAACTAGACATATGCACCCTCTCTCACTTAGACAAATACAGGTTACATCAGACTACCGCAAATTCTCATTCTTTCCCCATTGTATTACCCTTTGGAACCAGCTTCCCTGTAACATCGCAACCCTGCCAGACCTTGACCAATTCAGGCAGGCAGTGGTGAGGATGCAGTATTAGTTACATACTAGTGTTTTTACTTTTAATCTTTTTCACATCTCACTAATATGCTAATATTTTATCTATGACTTGAACATTGTTCATGTCTCTCACTGACCTGAAAATACTCATTACCAGGTTCTTATCCCTATCACCTTTTGCTACTAACAGTTCCGACGTGCACCTTTTCCTGCCTATAACACTCGAGAGAGGGGTTGGCAGTACACAGAGATAGATAGATAGATATGTTTTAATGAAGCAAGTTGTGAAGATCAACAAGCTATGGTCAAAATAATAGACACTTCTCCTCGGTCAACCTATGTTCTTTGCACTAGGAAACACACACTTAACAGACTGAAGGACGACGAACTCGACAGACAATACAATCATGGATAAAATCTTTGGTGATAATACACTTTTAGACACATACACACTGTTTGTAAATGTGACGACTTACAGGCATTTGCATCAAAACTCAACACAGACTTTGCCAAACGACTGAAAGACACCCTAAACAACTGGGTAAATGCACCAGAATAGATTGGACTCATTGACAAAGGATGGACAAACAGCAACTGTGAAAGTGTCAGTCACATATTGAAACAGGCTGGAAATCAAAGACATTGATAGACCTAGTAGACCCTGTTCTTGACAAAATTAGGGTTCAAAGAGCTGATAAGGTCACTATTAGGTTGTGGACAGTACATACTGACAGGCAGTCATAAACAGATTGCAGTTGACAAGATAGTATGGCCATCAAAAATGGATGCAGAACGAAAAAACACTTACAGATAAATTTTGCAAATACATGTAACAAACAGAGCTACAGATAAAGGTCAAATCACAGGGGGTAGGTTTCCCGACCCATTCAAAATTATGCCCGGTTTCAGACAGCCAAGACTTCTTGTCCCAGTAAGAAAAATCAGCGTATTTTGTAGGAATTTCACTGGCTACGGCTTAGTCGGAATGTATCAAAAGTTATATTATTTTAAAAAGTACAATGTCTCAACTTCACGATCGTACCAAACAGTAGTGGTTATTCCACCTTGGCTGTCTGAAACTGGGCGTTATTTCGAATGGGTCGGGAAATCTGCGAATCGGTAGTTGGAACCCTTGTATAATATAACACTAAATCGACCTAATCAATTTTATTTTTACTTTTTAGACCGTCTAGACCCACGAAATGGCCCCCTGATGGTCAAATATTGAAATTGTCTTTTCTCCACCAAACCCAATGTTGTGACCACTCTTTAGAATCGTCAGTTTTAACGATATCCCAACAGAGTACACAGGCGTTAAAAATTGATTTAGGTTAGGGCGGTTGCGGTGGTCTAGTTGTAACCCGCTTGACTATCAGTCCGGAGGTTCGGGGTTCAAATCCCGGTCCCTCCCGAAAATTTCAGAGACGCATTTCCGTGTCTCCCACCTGCACATCCTCTCCACCCAGGGGTTAAATTGGGTACCTTTGAGGGTCAGTCGCCGGTACTGCGGCTGCATGATTGCGTCATGTTAGCAGTGCTCAATATTGTAAGCCAATGACTCAATGACCAGGGGAGTAAATGTACAGTCGGCTGAGCGGTCATTCAGACTGAAAGTAGACTATAACTAGGTACTTTAGTTTTTTTACTTTTACGTTCCTCAGTACACACCTAATGATTCCTGTTGGGTTAGATTTTCTTCCAAAATACGACAATTCTTAAATAAATACATGCAGTAGTACCTAAATATGTATTAAATGTATGTACCTGACAAGCAAACTCCCGAAGTCGGCTATTTTTTGGTTGCCTTTAATCCACTTAATCCGTTTCCATAGCCTTAACAGTAACCACTATATTGCTCTTGTGTGTATACACTCGCATCCCGTGACAACAACAGTTTGGGTTGCAGTGTGGATTTATGAGCGTATCTGAGGTCAGTTGTTGTAAACTTGAATTATGTAATTACCACAAAAGTGCAGATTTACATTGAAAATTAGGTCCAATATGACCAGATTGTAAATTAGAAAATTAACCATTTCCATCCCGTATTTGACGTATTGCCACGACACTGTAAGGCAGCAACCATCACAAAATTAGCACTGTCTTACAGCTCATTAATGAGACTAATTCCCATTGTAACTACCTCTCATTGCGTTGTAATTAGCAAGTTTTCGTATTTCAGTTGCTTCTGATCAGATTATAAATATATACATGTGTGTGTCCATTTTATTGTTTGTGGGTCAGGGTCAGTTTGCCCTGTTAATGGAAGATAGTGGACTGAAGGAGAATATTGGAAATCCAAAGCACAAAGAGACAAAAATGGAAATTTACTTAAATCTAAAAACTTCAGCCTATGGAACACATTTAATAACCAATATTTTGTCTGTTTACATCAGAAAATATGGACCAATTAATCTGATTTGGTCTGACCGGTTCGATTCAATGATTAGTGATATCCCACAATATCATTCTTTGAAGATGTGTCTCTTATTCCAGCTGGGCATAAGGCACATGTATACAGTACAGCAACTAAAAACTCGATATATGTAAACCTTTCCTTTTCATCATTTGACAAAAAAGCAACAAAATACCGTAAAAGTTTATTCATTTTTTCAAGCAAAAAAATT
The DNA here is from genome assembly GCA_963576725.1 of Azorinus chamasolen. NCBI lineage: Eukaryota > Metazoa > Mollusca > Bivalvia > Cardiida > Solecurtidae > Azorinus > Azorinus chamasolen. The sequence continues at coordinate 33,948,177 of OY755243.1, read as the reverse complement.
GAATGCGAAAACTGATAGTACACATACCTTGGACTTTCTGTTTCTTTTTCTTTTCGCCTCCTCGTCGAATACATCAAAGCTAGGAGGCTGGGCAGGCGATTTGAAACCAAACGCAAAAACAAGAAAAGCGCATACTAATACGCACAATACTGGCACTGCCACTGAAGGTGACACCACTTCCGTCAATTCCATTTTTAAAACTAATAAATTCTGTTCATAAAAGCCCGGAAAACATACAAAATATGGACCAAAACTGATAAATTGACTAAGAAAATGTCTTCGTGGACTTCATGCTGACGTCGAATGCATAATACGTCATCAGTTTCTGTGATATTTCTGAAACCATTCGCCCTATATCAAAATCGTACCCTCTACGCTTCGACAATAATATCAAACCGATAACTCGTGACCACTTCAGCCTTCATCATTTTGTTCCGTTCCGTTGGTAATAAGCATTACAAGTTTTCTTTATTTAGTGTATTGGTTCTTGCATGAAATGAATCGTCATATTTTAGTGTGACAGAAATTTCGTCTACAAACCGGTTCGTCGAGATCTGACTTAATTTTTTGTTTAACCAATTTCCTCATATAATCATATTAACGCCTTTATAACTCTTTTACAAGCAAAGTAGACCCAGATGATTCGGGAATAATTTGTTACGTATGCTGTTAAAATGCGTCTACGTATATTGTAATTAACATTCGCACTGTCAATATTTCACATAAAACATTGTTTTAACAAGGAAAGGGTTTAACAAGTTAATGTTGTATTGCTATAGACATAGACATAGACACATTTTATTTAGATAGATAGATTTATTTGTGTATATATATGTCATCAATACAATTACAGTTATACAATTTGACGTAACAGTTATCGACTTCTTGTTATTTATATAAAAAAGACATGTTACACATACACAGGATAACCCGTAAAGTTTTTCAACTTATTTCCAACGGGGTCCTATATAGATTTAGCGAAAAGGTTACAATAATTTGAAAATGTATAGACAGAGCAGGCTCAAAACAGTAAATTGAAATTAAAATTCACGTCGGATAGTATATAGCAGAGTAACCTATAAGCCCTGTAGGGCTTTTCCGACAAACATAAATATACAAACAGAAACAAGCAAGTAAATAAAATTTAAACAGGATCACGGATATGCATGGTTTTATATAAGTACATGTGCACATAGAAGCAACAGACACATAAGCATATACAAAAGCATAGGTTTCAGACCAGTTTAAACAAACACATTTATGTACTGAAGAGTTGAAGCCAAGAAATTGTTTAAATTAAAATGTCCTAACATTTAATTAAGATAAAAAATCACAAAATTAAGTGAAAACAAATTAAAAGCTGTATGAAAGGTGCTGATCTAGACCAGAGGCTTAAAAACTGACATAAAAGGAAAAACAATAAAAAGCTGATAGGCAAAAGTAACACAAAAGTGTGACATTCAACAAAGAAAAAAAAACACATATCGCCTCAAATCAGATTTGAAGGAAACTGGTCGGCAACTTTCACACCACTAGGAGACATGTAATTATTCTCAACAGGAATATCACAGGCACTAAATGGATAAGCCTAGATATAAAAACTTTATTTCTAGGTAGATATTGCAGCAAAGGTACACGAGTCCCCCACCGGATTAAAAAATAACCTTCTCAGACCCACACACCCATGGTGTAGTTGACCATGGTATATACATGACCAACCTGAATGGTATTTGTAAAAAATCATAAGAAAAACACTATGAAAAAAGGGAAAACTCCAAAAATATTGATGCTAGAGTTATGGCCCTTGTGCATGACACTTCCTCTTATCATGCCTCTTCCATATGTGAAGTTTCAAATTAATTGATCCAGTAAATAAAGTTATTGTCCGGACAAGACAATGTGAAATAGGGAAATAACTCCAAAAATGTTGATGCTAGAGATATGGCCCTTGTGCATGACACTTCCTCTCATCATGCTTGTTCCATATGTGAAGTTTCAAATCAATTTGACAAGTAGATAAAGAGTTATTGTCCGAAAAAGAAAATAGGAAAAAGGGAAATAACTAAAAAAAATATTGATGTTAGAGTTATGGCCCTTGTGCATGACACTTCATATCGTCATGCTTGTTCCATGTGTGAAGTTTAAAATCAATTGAACCAGTCGATAAATAGTTATTGTCCGGACAAGAAAATATGAAAAAGGGGAATAACTCCAAAAATATTGAAGCTAGAGTTATGGCCCCTGTGCATGACACTTCATCTCACCATGCTTGTTCCATGTGTGAAGATATAATGGATTTAGCCTACCCTTGTAGGAGATATGACCCGGACAAGAAGCGTGACAGACGGACGGACGGACGTACAGATGGACGGACGGACAGACGGAATCGAGCAAACCTATACCCCCCCAACCGGTAACCGATGGGGAACTAAAAAGCTCCACTTCAACAAATACCTATGTTATCATATGTCTTTGACTTCAATGATGCTTCTACACAATATCCTCTTGTAACATCACGTGAAGGTGCAGGGTGACTGTACGAGTGGGTGGGTGGTGACTGTACATTTGATTTTGTCGTCGCGTGTGACCAGCGCGCCAAAAAGGTGATGCTAAAAACATTTAATGTGAATGTAACATATATAATAGTATTTACAACTGTACACAACGTCTCTGTTGTTACTCTCTTAGAATAGCAGTAGGCCACACATTTCATATTACTTCTTGCAGATGAGTTAGTTGTGTGCAGATGTACACTGGTTTATCCATATTATGTGTAGGTGATGGTGCTAGTACGTAGCAGATAGGGACTGCCACTAGTTGGTGAACGATCTAATACACGAAAATTAAGTAGAATGATGCTCTACGCTGCTCCAATGTTGGCCAATTTAGTTGTTGTAGCAGAGATGTTACAGTTGTTGGATTTTTGTAACCGCGAAGGGGTTGTTTGATGCGAACCTAGCAGCATTTCTTTTTACTTGCTCAATCTGTTTGATTTGATTCTTTTGTTGTTGATTGTCGGCGAGCTATATTCAAGTTTTGGCTTAACTAGTGATTGATATGCACGTTCTTTCACTGACTTTGGACACTGTCTTAAATTTCGTTTTAAGAATCCCAAGACTTTCGATGCTTTAGAGGTTATGTTCTTTATTTGATGTTATATTTCATGTTATCAGAAAGTTCAACACCAATATGTGGGCGATGTTTCACTACTTCAAGTATTTGGCATTTCATTGAGTAGTTAAATAGCGACTTGTTCCGTTTATTTGATATATTCATGATGGCACACTTGTCAATGTTGAATACCATTTGCCAGCTCTTACGTACCCCGTTCAACTAGTTTGCTAAGGTCCTGTTGTAGGACAACATGGTCGCTAGGTGAATGAATGGTTCCATAAATGACGTAATCGTCGAAACAATGTCATTTATGAATATAAGAAATAAGGTTGGGCCCAGTACTTTGCTATGGGGACGCCAGACATAACTGTGGAGAGATCGACGACATGTTTGCAAAGGTACCCATTGACCCTTGAACGAATTAATAACATAAAGAATAAGAAGACATTGGAGAAATGGTTTATGCCTACTTTAATAATCAAGTCTAATGACAACTTTATACTTCATATCATATAAGTCGATACTGACTGTGAGATTTGCAGCAATAGAATATTATTGTGTTGACCATCGACACATGTCATGCTTAGCCGCCTAGAAATAATGTTTGTGTGTTTGCATCACGTAAAAACGAGCGATCACAGTGTGATCACAGATGCGCACGTGGCACCTCTCAGCTGCCATGTTGGAATTGGACCTTTGACCTTGAAGTACGACATTGACCTTGACATTTCACCATTCTAAGGTTGCAGCTTCCTTTCGTGGTTGCACATGTGACATATAAAACTGACAAGGCAAGGACAGGGGCATATCATAGTACTTTTCGAAATTACCTCCAATAGACTGGGGCCGGTAGGGCTCCCGGTCGGTTCAGGGAAAAGTCAAGGTGGTTGGGGGGGGGGGGCATATTTTTAGAGTCTCAGACCAGACTTAGATGTGTCTATTCTGTTTGCAAAGGCATTAACCTATTCCCCAATCGGCTATTTTAGACCCAACCTCTTTGAATAAATCTACTGATCTACTGAAAAGGAACAGGTAAATTTTAGAATTTTGTAGTTTTTAAACCACTTTGATAAATATATATTTTTATCATAATAGTTTGAAAAAGTGTCTTTTACAGTAACATCAAAAGGCGTCAATGTGAGGGAATGATTTAAAAGGGCATACTCGTATATAATTGTTATGGAGTAAAGGGCTATATACACTAACTGATAATTCGAGATATCAATATATTTTATAACATTATACACAGACAACTCGATTTTCAATATTTCGACCGTAGCCTTTTTCAAGAAATAACACGTACAATGTAATTAAAACTTCACTACATGTTTAGCATTTAAGCACCATAATGAATTGTTTATATTGTATGTAGTACAATTATATATATATTGTTATATATATAGTATGTAGTTAAAATATTGTTTCAATATATTTTAAATATTTTGGTGCTGATCAGAGACTGTAAATGTTGTCAAAGCGTAAAGCATGAACTGTTGTTTGTCACAGCGTAGGATGGTTTCAACGATACAAACAAGAATCTTTCGGTTCTTTTCAACCATATTGTTATAGCGGGTAGAAACTTAACACTGGTTTCTTTCATCTCACCGTTGCAAGCCAGTTTATTTGCGGTTACAGACTGGCGCATGTGAACTTCAGACTGATCGTGCGACTTCAAGGTTTTGGGAGCAGCTTCTCTAATATAGTTGGTTTACCTTGAAACGCTGACTCAAGCAATGCAAATCCACATAATAATAATAATAATAATAATAATAATACAGCCTTTATTTAACGAGAGTACTCATTTGGTTATAACCAATCTTCCATGAGGCTCTCAACAGAGAGAAAACATATATACAAGTTCTAATAAAGTAGCAATGCTATCATAACAATTTTGCATAAGCACGAACCTTGCACTAGTGATAGACATATCTGAGTTAACCCATAAAGTGCTAAGCACGACACTTCTTTTTTTCACACACAGTGCCCTCTCATCAGGGTCTGCACTACTTGCAATGGGAACTTGAAATTAAAAAATCGTTGGCTCTGGTGCAAAAGGGCTGTATGTGGAATTCATAGGTACATGTGTAACGTGCAAACCGAGAGACCCAGCAACAACAAACCCCGTCGGTGCAAAGCTTAAGCTCACATCAAGAGATGTTTGTTGCGCTATATATATACCTCCACTTCCCCAGATACAATGATCTGGTCGGCCTCATTTGCATAACCAACGTTCTACGAACGTTACATTACTCTCCCCTCCGAGAAGTCTCGTCCCGAGACTTGGACCCTGGGAGACCCGTGGGTAAGGCAACTCCGGTCTGGCAGTTGTCTTTATCCCACCGCTGCCACCATTTGTAACGTGCAAACCGAGAGACCCAGCAACAACAAACCCCGTCGGTGCAAAGCTTAAGCTCACATCAAGAGCTGTTTGTTGTGCTATATATTACCTCCACTTCCCAAGATACAATGATCTGGTCAGCCTCATTTGCATAATCAACGTTCTACGAACGTTACATTACTCTCCCCTCCGAGAAGTCTCGTCCCGAGACTTGGACCCTGGGAGACCCGTGGGTAAGGCAACTCCGGTCTGGCAGTTGTCTTCTTCCCACCGCTGCCACCATTTGTAACGTGCAAACCGAGAGACCCAGCAACAACAAACCCCGTCGGTGCAAAGCTTAAGCTCACATCAAGAGATGTTTGTTGCGCTATATATATACCTCCACTTCCCCAGATACAATGATCTGGTCGGCCTCATTTGCATAACCAACGTTCTACGAACGTTACACATGCAACCCCATTTCACCGAATTGACGATTTAGATCGATTAGAACTAACGATATTAATGACAAACTGCATCGTGTACATATTGTAAGTTTGTCTACAATTTGGAGATGAAGCTATTCAAAATACTGCAAAATTTATACTATTCACATGATTATGATATCTTGATGATGCATTTGTCATAACCTAACAGGAGAAGCATGACTGTGTTCCCATATAAAACATCCATGTTTCCAAATGATACATATTATCTTACCGGATGCCTTTATGTGTCTTTATGTGCATTGGTGACATACAGGCAGGCAGAGAGGCAATCAGACAGACAGACATGAAAAGAGAGAGAGAGAGAGAGAGAGAGAGAGAGAGAGAGAGAGAGAACGAGCGAGCGATGGGCGCGATGCCCTACTCTTATTATCGATATACTTTCTCTGGTTCTTTTATATGTCCAGTGTAAATCACTGATACGTGGGACCTCGGTTTTATAGTCTCGCCCGAAGGAATTGGTCCGGCCGTGGATCGAACCCGGGACCCCTGGTATTGTATTCGAGTGCTTAGACCACACGACCACGTCCGTCGGTAAATGGTGATGCCACGAAATGCAAAAAATAGGTCAATATTTAATTTCGACATTGGCCATATACCGATGTGACATTCTCGACCCAACTCAAGGACATGGGTTGTGCGACACTTTTATGATTAATAATTTACTGTGAAACTTTGGATTCATTCATGAAATTTATTTCTGTGAAATAAGTCTCTGATTCAAATTAAAAAGTGTTATTAACCCTTCTCTTGCTGAATTTTAAAAACATTTCTCCTTCTTTACCCATGTCCTGTTATATAATTACATATATCTTCACTGTGTACAAGTATTTCGCTGTGCAATCACTCCTGTGGAGTGCACTGGTTGCACAATCAACGTGTAACTAATGCAGACCCAGATGAGACAGCTCCTGCAGGAGCTGTCTCATCTGGGTCTTCACTATTTACAGGTAGGTATATTGACGTGAATAGCAAGCGAAGGGTTAATACTTTTATACGCAGAAAAGCCTGGATTTCATCAATGGTAAGGTCCAAGAGGAATTATACGAACATGTAGTCTTCTTACGGCTATGAACAATTAATTCCCTTTGGTGATTATTTCTGAGCATCATTTCTGTCACTGTCTCTCTGCGCCTGTCTGTCTGTCTGTCTCTGTCTGTCTGTCTGTCTCTGTCTCTCTGTCTCTCTCTTTCTGTCTCTCTCTGTGTCTGTCTGTCTCTGTCTGTCTGTCTCTGTCTGTCTGTCTGTCTGTCAGTCAGTCTGTCTGTCTGTCTGTCTGTCTCTCGCTCTCTCTCTGTGTGTCTCTGTCTGTCTGTCTGTCTCTCTTTCTGTATGTCTGTCTGTCTGTCTGTCTGTCTGTCTGTCTCTCTGTCTCTCTCTCTCTCTCTCCGTCTGTCTCTATATGTCTGTCTGTCTCATTCTGTCTGTCTGTCTATCTGTCTGTTTGTCTGTCTCTCTTTCTCACTCTGTCTGTCTATCTATCTGTATGTCTGTATGTTTGTCTCTCTATGAGGGTCTTCTCGATTTGCAAATGTGTAAAAGGCATATCGAGTATCTATGGAGTATCTATGGAGTAAAGGCATATCGGGTATCTATGGAATAAAGGCATATCGAGTATATATGGAGTAACTATGGAATAAAGGCATATCGGGTATCTATGGAGTAACTATGGAATAAAGGCATATCGGGTATCTATGGAGTAACTATGGAATAAAGGCATATCGGGTATCTATGGAGTAAAGGCATATCGGGTATCTATGGAATAAAGGCATATCGAGTATCTATGGAGTATCTATGGAATAAAGGCATATCGAGTATATATGGAGTAAAGGCATATAGAGTATCTATGGAATAAAGGCATATCGGGTATCTATGGAATAAAGGCATATCGGGTATCTATGGAATAAAGGCATATCGAGTATCTATGGAGTATCTATGGTGTAAAGGCATATCGAGTATCTATGGAATAAAGGTATATCGGGTATATATGGAGTATCTATGGTGTAAAGGCATATCGGGTATCTATGGAGTAAAGGCATATCGAGTATCTATGGAGTAAAGGCATATCGAGTATCTATGGAGTAAAGGCATATCGGGTATCTATGGAGTAAAGGCATATCGGGTATCTATGGAGTAAAGGCATATCGGGTATCTATGGAGTAAAGGCATATCGGGTATCTATGGAGTAAAGGCATATCGGGTATCTATGGTGTAAAGGCATATCGGGTATCTATGGAGTAAAGGCATATCGGGTATCTATGGAGTAAAGGCATATCGGGTATCTATGGAGTATCTATGGTGTAAAGGCATATCGGGTATCTATGGAGTATCTATGGTGTAAAGGCATATCGGGTATCTATGGAGTAAAGGCATATCGGGTATCTATGGAGTATCTATGGTGTAAAGGCATATCGGGTATCTATGGAGTATCTATGGTGTAAAGGCATATCGGGTATCTATGGAGTATCTATGGTGTAAAGGCATATCGGGTATCTATGGTATAAAGGCATATCGGGTATCTATGGAGTAAAGGCATATCGGGTATCTATGGAGTAAAGGCATATCGGGTATCTATGGAGTATCTATGGTGTAAAGGCATATCGGGTATCTATGGAGTATCTATGGTGTAAAGGCATATCGGGTATCTATGGAGTATCTATGGAGTAAAGGCATATCGGGTATCTATGGTATAAAGGCATATCGGGTATCTATGGAGTAAAGGCATATCGGGTATCTATGGAGTAAAGGCATATCGGGTATCTATGGAGTATCTATGGTGTAAAGGCATATCGAGTATCTATGGAATAAAGGTATATCGGGTATCTATGGAGTATCTATGGTGTAAAGGCATATCGGGTATCTATGGAGTAAAGGCATATCGAGTATCTATGGAGTAAAGGCATATCGGGTATCTATGGAGTATCTATGGAGTAAAGGCATATCGGGTATCTATGGAGTATCTATGGTGTAAAGGCATATCGGGTATCTATGGAGTAAAGGCATATCGGGTATCTATGGCGTAAAGGCATATCGAGTATCTATGGAGTAAAGGCATATCGGGTATCTATGGAGTATCTATGGTGTAAAGGCATATCGAGTATCTATGGAGTAAAGGCATATCGGGTATCTATGAAGTAAAGGCATATCGGGTATCTATGGTGTAAAGGCATATCGAGTATCTATGGAGTAAAGGCATATCGGGTATCTATGGAGTAAAGGCATATCGAGTATCTATGGAGTAAAGGCATATCGGGTATCTATGGAGTAAAGGCATATCGAGTATCTATGGAGTAAAGGCATATCGAGTATCTATGGAGTAAAGGCATATCGGGTATCTATGGAGTAAAGGCATATCGGGTATCTATGGAGTAAAGGCATATCGGGTATCTATGGAGTAAAGGCATATCGGGTATCTATGGAGTAAAGGCATATCGGGTATCTATGGTGTAAAGGCATATCGGGTATCTATGGAGTAAAGGCATATCGGGTATCTATGGAGTAAAGGCATATCGGGTATCTATGGAGTATCTATGGTGTAAAGGCATATCGGGTATCTATGGAGTATCTATGGTGTAAAGGCATATCGGGTATCTATGGAGTAAAGGCATATCGGGTATCTATGGAGTATCTATGGTGTAAAGGCATATCGGGTATCTATGGAGTATCTATGGTGTAAAGGCATATCGGGTATCTATGGAGTATCTATGGAGTAAAGGCATATCGGGTATCTATTGAGTAAAGGCATATCGAGTATCTATGGAGTAAAGGCATATCGAGTATCTATGGTATAAAGGCATATCGGGTATCTATGGAGTAAAGGCATATCGGGTATCTATGGAGTAAAGGCATATCGGGTATCTATGGAGTAAAGGCATATCGAGTATCTATGGAGTAAAGGCATATCGGGTATCTATGGAGTAAAGGCATATCGGGTATCTATGGAGTAAAGGCATATCGAGTATCTATGGAGTAAATGCATATCGGGTATCTATGGAGTATCTATGGTGTAAAGGCATATCGAGTATCTATGGAGTAAAGGCATATCGGGTATCTATGGAGTAAAGGCATATCGAGTATCTATGGTGTAAAGGCATATCGAGTATCTATGGAGTAAAGGCATATCGAGTATCTATGGAGTATCTATGGAATAAAGGCATATCGAGTATCTATGGAATAAAGGTATATCGGGTATCTATGGAATAAAGGTATATCGGGTATCTATGGAGTATCTATGGTGTAAAGGCATATCGAGTATCTATGGAGTAAAGGCATATCGGGTATCTATGGAGTAAAGGCATATCGGGTATCTATGGATTATCTATGGAGTAAAGGCATATCGGGTATCTATGGAATAAAGGCATATCGGGTATCTATGGAGTATCTATGGAATAAAGGCATATCGGGTATCTATGGATTATCTATGGAGTAAAGGCATATCGGGTATCTATGGAATAAAGGCATATCGAGTATCTATGGAGTATCTATGGTGTAAAGGCATATCGAGTATCTATGGAGTAAAGGCATATCGGGTATCTATTGTGTAAAGGCATATCGGGTATCTATGGAATAAAGGCATATCGGGTATCTATGGAATAAAGGCATATCGGGTATCTATGGAGTATCTATGGTGTAAAGGCATATCGAGTATCTATGGAGTAAAGGCATATCGGGTATCTATTGTGTAAAGGCATATCGGGTATCTATGGAATAAAGGCATATCGGGTATCTATTGTGTAAAGGCATATCGGGTATCTATGGAATAAAGGCATATCGGGTATCTATGGAATAAAGGCATACCGGGTATCTATGGAATAAAGGCATATCGAGTATATATGGAGTAAAGGCATATCGAGTATCTATGGAGTAAAGGCATATCGGGTATCTATGGAATAAAGGCATATCGGGTATCTATGGAATAAAGGCATATCGGGTATATATGGGGTAAAGGCTTAATTTATATTCAATTAAACTTCAATCTGAAGCAAGTAGTATTACCTCCGATTCGTTCAAGGTTTTAAGAAACTAAAAGACCAAGTGTCAAACAGCTTGGACCGTAATGACTGAGTAACTTCACGTCTAATCTGGATCCACACTGTTTTATGCTCAGATGGTGATAAGATTTAAGTCAGTCTTAGTCTTTGGATATTAGAGAAATCTGTTCCGGAATGTCGTAATGAGTAACATGCTTGGGAGGTTATTTGTAAATTTCACCCTAAATGTAAGTGCAATATAACCTTTGTATTCATGTAAGCTATCTATTCAACAAATCTTTGTCACGAAATGTCTTTCTTAACGAAAGTAACAGTGACATTGACCTTGATCTTGACCTTGAACACGACCACCATCAATGCAATTCAAAACTTTGCCCTTATGCCAGCTATATGTGTACCACCTAAAATGTATTATTGTTTAAACCCGTCTTTCTGTGTTTCAGTAACAGTGAAATTTAGCCCCGAAAATGCAATTCTAACAATACAAACCCTCTTAACGACATGTTTTGTCACGAAACGTAATTCCTAAAATAAAGTTAATTAGTTTCCTAACTTAAGAAACTGAAATGTTAACGCTCACCCACCCACTCGTCTAACGAAGTTCCTTAATCTAATAACCAAAATGGTCTTCTAAATGCCAGGTTCAAAGGAGCAATAAACTTTGAATATTACAGATATTTCATACATTCATTCATATTATGACAAAAGTGCGGGCCCTGGTCAAAGGACTGTTTGGCTTGCAAATGGCACGTATTCGTGACCCAAGCTGCACTAGTCAAATATCAAAACATATACATGTACATTTATGTCTTTGGTCTATCTAAATCATATTCAAATAAACAACCCATTTCACAAAAGGATCATCTTTGCACAAAAGCGTTGGCATGTTGAATTCATAAATATGTTTATCTAAGCCATGGGACGTACCATTTTTCACTAGTCTGACAGGATTACACTTTTTTTGCGAGAAGTATGTTACTTGGACAGCACGCACAGACAAACACGTACGGTGACAAATTCAGTATCCAGCTCTGACGTACGAACGGACAGTCCTACATATATGTGAATTTGTCGTCATTTAAACCTTTTTTCACAAAATGTCTTTCCTAACGAAAGTAACAGTGATCTTGACCTCGACCACGACCTCAATCAATTTCACGAGCTCCATGACTGCACCAAAATGAAGAAAGATCTAGACCTAGTCCGAGGTATAAGCTAACTCGGGCGAGATACATTCATCTTTCGAGACCATAACCATGGTCACCCTAAATGTAAGTGCAATATAACTTACATCGAGACCGATGTATTTGTGCTTTACACTGGGCATCTAAAAAAGTACCAGAGAAACTCTGTCGATAGTAAGAGTAGGGAACCGCGCGCCCGGGTTTCTCTGTATTCTCTCTCTCTCTCTCTCTCTCTTCTCTCTCTCTCTCTCTCTCTCTCTCTCTATCCTCTCACCCTCTCTCTCTCTTTTTCTCTCTCTATCTCTCCCGGGGTGTCCACTTAACGGAAACATTATCCAGTCTCAACAACATACATTGTAAACATATAGCAATATTATCCCTCGACTCCGTTTAACATATAGCAATATTATCCCTCGACTCCGTTTAACATATAGCAATATTATCCCTCGACTCCATTTAACATATAGCAATATTATCCCTCGACTCCATTTAACATATAGCAATATTATCCCTCGACTCCGTTTAACATATAGCAATATTATCCCTCGACTCCATTTAACATATAGCAATATTATCCCTCGACTCCGTTTAACATATAGCAATATTATCCCTCGACTCCATTTAACATATAGCAATATTATCCCTCGACTCCGTTTAACATATAGCAATATTATCCCTCGACTCCATAGCAATACTATCCATCGACTCCATAAATACGCCATTCTAAGCCTTTGTAAATAGAGTAGACCCAGACCAGACGGTATATAGCAGGTATATAGCAGTATATAGCAGGTATATAGCTATATAGCAGGTATATAGCAGCCGTCTGGTCAGGGTCTCCTCTGTTTGCTTAATGAACAATATAGATCTCATACTACAGTTTCTGCTTCAGTAAAAAAAATCACGTGTGGATATACCATTTTAAAAAATAACTTCATTAATATTCATGAATACAATGAGAGAAAATGTTTCAGAGGCAATTAGCATTCCTTTCATGCTAAATTCAGTGTAACTAAAAATAATTCATGGAGGAAAGGGTTATACGAACATTTTAACATATTGTTAACGGCACTCAGTCATAATAAATTTGAGAACTGTAAGTATGAAATCACGCAAGATATATGGGAAAGAGAGACCTGTAAGTTTATATGCCCAACCCCACCTCATGAATGGGTGCAATAAGATCTGACGACAAACAAAGATAAAAGCAAATTGAATTAAAATATCCCCAGTTTTTTTTCAATTGACTTGTTTTCATTTCACAAACAAATATGACGTAATTCGATCGTCATAGCGTCACACTTGTAATAAAACAAGTACTCCAAAGGTTTTTTTTCTCGATTAACAAGTAAAAAAAATTGTAATTTACTTTCCATCGACGTTAATATTTACATATGATAAATAAAATTCAACAGTAATGTAAGGAAAGTTACCCGCACCACATGGATTTAGCCTATAGACTATGCCAGTTCTCTATAGGAAAGTTACCCACACCACATTGATTTAGCCTATAGACTATGCCAGTTCTCTATCGGAAAGTTACCCGCACCACATGGATTTAGCCTATAGACTATGCCAGTTCTCTATAGGAAAGTTACCCGCACCACATTGATTTAGCCTATAGACCATGCCAGTTCTCTATAGGAAAGTTACCCGCACCACATTGATTTAGCCTATAGACTATGCCAGTTCTCTATAATACCCTTCGCTTTTTACACTAAGACTGTTCCAATCTCATCTTGTCTATTGGCGGCTATTTTAAAAGGTTAATAAATTGTTTACCACAATGTGAATTTTTTTTTGGACCAATTTCTATTCAATTAACCAATAATACAAATTTTAATAAGCATGTGACAACATAAAATCAAATAGTTGCACACGCTGCAGTATTCTTTGTATTGGATCAATGTGTTGAAAATCAAATTTCTTATTACAACTAAGTGCACTTTCTTTTTTCGAAAAAGCTTACTATAGAAATAGCATTTCAAGTACGCACATTCCCTTGAATCGTTTTATGTCACACTGCTGAGTGCATCTCAATTCAGAAAAGATTTCTCATTTCAGGTAAAGATATCTTTTCTATTTACTCACACTATTAGAGATTTGTTAAACCAAACGTGTTTTAACTAAACTAGTCAAATTCACATGTTAACATTACCTTGTCGACCCAACCCTTTCCCACATACAAACACTTCTTCACGCCTTTCAAAACAGAGAAGACCTAGATCAGTACATGTAGTTGCCGTCTCATTGGGGTCTGTTCTGTATTCTTATGAAATTAGCATATAACTGACTCTACATTTTCTACCAATACCAAAAGCACATAAACATAATCATGCTTTTATAAAAATAGCTAATAGATATTTATGCTATTTCTTAAATGAACAGGGAAATTACGAGACCTTTTCAAGTGGAAATGGTATATCTGGATTGTTTTCGGATGTAAGTTATTAAAGGTCTCTTGTATTCATCCATTACACGTCAATAAATTGCACTAGACTGCACTAGACTGCACTGCGGAATGGCAGTTGTCAGATATGTCGACGAAGCATAGGATTGACTTGTGAATACTATTCAAATTCATTGTTTACACAAAGAATACTAAGAACAACGATTAGGCCGACTGAGATAGGTTTCATTAAACGAAAATAAGGAATAAACTAGAACACAGTGTCCATAGGATGTCATGGCTATATTGTTTTTTTAAGTTTCATAACTCAGTCATAACTCTGGTAAAAATAATCAGCAAAACAATTTTATTTTTTCGCACATCTTCACATCAACGTTGTTTATGGTGAAAGTTTTCACTAAATCCTCCAATTGGTGTATGAGGAGTTGGACACACAATACGTGTCACCCACGACGTACGTGTGGACGTATGTACATGTACGTACGGAAGGACAAGAACAATGTTATGCACACATAATGTGCGTGCGTGCGTGTGTATGTATGTATGTATGTTACTTTCTGTCTAGATAGCTGATGTAGCTAGCTTTATACTTATTGTTGGTTTTAACTTTAAACAATCCGTTTTATCTGATACATAATACTCATATACCAGACTGGCAACGTCACACTGTTTAGTGCTGTCCTAGCATAGTTAATAATCACGCTTAATTTCAACAAAACTTTGATCAAGAATGTTTTTTTTACAACAATCTCTTTAGAGTTACCACTTGTGTCGATCTATAGAAGCTGGAAACTGTATTGTAATTTGGTCCTACTCGCATCACGTATTCTCGCGGTATAATTAAAGTTGCGGTATTTTATCTCGAAAGAAGTTCATCAGGATAGTAGATTATTTATTCTATGTATGTTCTAGTGACTTATCCAGATTTAGTTTTACCTTTGTGACGGTTTCGGTACTCCATTGGAGAACCGTCATCAGACTGTGACTTCGGCGGGAGCATGACGTCACAGGGCGGGTTTACTACTGGACTGGTTCCCAGTAGTAAACAAAGGCCTGTAAATAGGGCTGATCTGGTAGCCCCCCCCCCCCCCCCCCTTCGTCCTATTCATGACATGTGGCTCACCCGCTATGTGTAGTGATTCTCTAAGATTTCTAAGGGAATGCGATTAGGAGAGCATAAGAAAGACTCCAACCACACACCCAAAGCGTCACTCACCACAGAACATTCAAGTGCAGTGACTTATCATATAGCGAGACAGAACCATGTTATAGACTGGGAGGGGGTTAAAATAATGGACAGAGAAGATAACAACCCCTTAGAAAGCTTAGAGAATCACTACACATAGCGAGGGAGCCACAGGCTATGAATAGGGACGAGGGGGCTACCAGATCAGCCATATTTACAGGCCTTGGTTTACTACTGGGAACCGGTCCAGTAGTAAACCCGCCCTGTGACGTCACCTCCCGATGAAGGTTCTCCAATGGAGTACCGAAAATGTCACAAAGGTAAAACTAAATTTGGATATGTCACTAGAACATACATAGAATTGCGGTATTTTAATTTCGTTATGAAACAAACATACCTGCGTGACCTACTTTGACTTACAGTTCAATCTCGCAACAAGACACATCATGTAACCAAATATGAATATATTCCTAGCAAAACGAACGATACAATAATCCAATAAAAATGTCAATATTGAGTAAGCAAATGTACGCATTCGGAAGTGCAATGAAAGCAATGTCATAGTCTCCTTCCAGATGAATTGTAAGTCCAACTGCTATTATTCCGTGAAGTTTACATTCCCATTCATCTTTCATTTTATGTTACCTACTGCTTCAGTTTACAACACTTATAAAGGTCTCGCACGACACCTTTAAAGGACTCGCACAACACTTATAATGAAGGTCTCGCACAACACGTATAATGAAGGTCTCGCACAACACTTATATTAAAGGTATCACACAACACTCACACCAAGAAAAATAAGTGCACAATACGAAACGTTTGGAAGTAGGCCTATACTGCTTTTTGAACAGAAAAAACTTTATTGTTGTGTTAGACCTCAATGCCACGAGAATACCCAATGACGTAATGGATTAACATGGCTGACAGTCGACTTGAAAGTGGCACTTCCATGATGGGGAAATGGCCTGTTTTACAGATCTAGGCCATGTCTACTGTGTACATGCAGTTCATTCCGCCAGAGGTGTGGAATTTAATTACAACACCATTTGAATTGATGATAGAGTTTTCAGCGTTGCATGTGTTATTTGAGAATAGACTCATCAATTTTATATAACGCGATGTGCTGGCCCCTCTTTGATATTTAACCTGCTATGGTTCAGTTAGCTTTTTAGCTCAGATAAGACTAGATTCTTTCACTTAAAATGCCGGAGCACTTTTAGAATCTGGACACACCTGTACCTATCTTTAGCATTTTATACCAATGAGGCTAATTCTAATTCTAGACACCAAACATACTTGCAAGATGTAATAAAACTTGCAGATTTCTGTCACTCAAAGGGAGTCTAATATAGACTAGTAGATGGCAGCCTAAATGCCGGAAGCCTAAATGGACAGGTGGCAGCTTAATAAAGAACGAAAGTTTTGCATACAGATCCGATTTCTTATCCTTAATGAAACCTTTACCTCGTGAATAATTCGTTACTTCATGAACAACCATAATTAAATGTTTATAATGGCCGATGAACAAGGTTCAGCCACTGTGGAATCATCTCCATACAAGTCTATAAGCAGACAGAGCAGACCATCACCAAACGGCTCTTACAGGAGTGGTCTGGGCGAGATCTACTATATTTGCGAATGGTTAAAAGGCGTCGCTATCAAACAAGATGTCAGCAAGTGACTGCTGTGGATAAGTTGTGGGTTTAAATTCCACCATGTATCAGTGTTTTACATTGTGTTAAAGAACTACAGACCTCTGACCTGAGGACATCAATTAAACAAAGATAGCAAAGCACGAACACTCATGAACTTCCAAACCCATCTAATACTAGTAGTAGCTGGGCGATTTTTAATTTCTTAATGGGGTTTTGATTAACCTTTTCCTCAATTAATATTCATATAAGAAATAATGACGTCATGAATTACACGTCACTAATTAGTTTAATTGTTATACTAGCACATGGACACAGAAATGTTTTGGCTATGGCAGAAACTGTAGAATCTAATCTATATTACATTGTATGTTGCAAAGGCGTACATGTAGTTATGGAGCAACGGGTTAAAGAACAGGTTAGGTTCAGTAGTCTGTAATAAGAAACAACACCGTATAAACATAGTATAGCATTTTATTGTTTTTGAAATTTTAAAAACAAAGATTTACAAAACTCTCGCTGAAAACAGATACAATGTACATTTTCTAACATCTAGAAACTAATATTATTGTCAACAGAAACAGAAACTATACAATAAAACCTCTCTAAACCGGATATTAAAATTAGTATCATTGTCGGTATATTATACAGGTGGTCGTTTAATGCAGGGTGAAACTCATACAGAAATATCCATTGGGAACTTTAGTCTGCACGACTTTCACCCTGCATTAAGCAGCCACCTGCCCAAAAAGACTCAAAGTGTTCTTCGCTAAAATACCGGCTGAGAGGGGTATTACTCTATAACTATCGATTTGTTTATCACTCTGTATTTTTTTTTATCAAATCTCGTTCAACTCTTGTCCTTTAGACACATTGAAGGGGAATTTCACTGAAGACCGTTTGTGAACAGTGTAGACCTTGATAAGAGGGTTCCTTTGGAATTCCTCTTACATGAGTCCACACTCATTTGTTTTGTCCATCTTCACAAAACCTTGTCACATATGGGTCAAGAGAGACATCTAATGGTCATTGTTATTTACTAGTACATACAAAGAGGATTGTATAATTTCTACATGGACAACAAAAAATGCTACATATCCATACATGTGTTCTCATTCGCACAGTTGATTCAATGATGGAAATATTTTCAAAATATCTCCTTAGTCTCCTATGCCCGTATTCAAAAAGTTTAAATCTCAGGACACGATTAGGATGTAATGAAGATTTTAAAATTTCTAGTACATGCTTGGACGTTAACGGCTCAAAGGTTCGGACACAATGCAGTCACAATGCTTTAGAGATGTGAAGTCTGATCAAGGCCATTACCTTACTATAGAGTTGAGTTATAATACAGTTTACATACTGATGGTATTCAAAGCCTTGGGGTATGGTGCCACTTTTACGATGTGGCAGCTGATCTGGACACACACTGGTGCAAAGCCCCGGACTCACTGCAGTTAAACCTATCCACAGCGACAATTCAAAAGAAGTCTATAGGGCTTTGGGTAGATTCATTGAAAGGCATTTGCAAACAGAGTAGACCCAGATCAAACAGCTGCTATATGAGCTGTCTGATCTGATCTGCTCTGTTTTCTTATGGAATAATATAGACCTGATTCTCAATTTTTCTGTCACAGTCAACAAAGTACATTTGGAAATGACACAGTCACGAAAGTGCATAGCAGCGCCAGAAGCACACGTGCTATCCGAGCTCACATACATGTATATGTCACAGTAGAAGCATACATGTATATGTCACAGTAGAAACATACATGTATATGTCACAGTAGAAATTGCGATTCAGGACAATCGTCGATTCTCCTAGGACAGATTGCGATCGCAATCTCTCCTAGGACAGACTCTGATCCTAATGCACCGTAAGGGCAATCGACGATTCTACAAGTACAGATTCCAATCACAGTCTGTCCAAGGACAAACTGTAACTCTATCATGAAAATTTACAATTCTACTGGAAGAATTTAAATTATTAGTTTTAGATATGATACTTTTATTCTTCTAGCAAAATATACAATTGTACTGGAAGAATTTATTATTAGCGTTATATATGACACTGTAACTCTACAAAGGAAATATACAATCCAATTTTTTAAGATCACAAGTCTATATTCAAAACATGATAAACAACACATAATTGTGAATGATTTAAAAAGATGATCGGAGTTTGTCCTGGGAGAGATTGCGATCGCAATCTGCCCTAGGAGAATCGATGATTGTTCTGAATCGCAATTTCTACTGTAACATGACCTTCATGCGTGTTCATACGAACGTTGCGCAGAAGTACTCATAGTAGCTCTCCGCAATACGTCCGCTCTGTACTAAGCATTTATCTGCTCTAAATGACATTTAAATGAAAACCATCGTCATTTTGTTAACTCTTTACACGCTAATTTGTTTTCGTCTGCAAAAACTACCGTCTGCTCCACTTATTTCTTATTTCTTCGCAAAAATATGGTCAAAGTGTCAATATAGTTTGGATCCTGATGAGACGCCGCATTAAGCGGCGTCTCATCTGGATCCAAACTATTTGCATATATGTGATCACGGATTGGTCGCTAAGGTGCAAAGAATCAAGTGATGGATTTAGTAAACTTGTATTAGATAAAAGTGATGCAGCTTATTTAATTCTGAAATACGCCGTCACACATATTTCACATGTTTGCCGTTTATTACTCGAGTGTACCGCGACAATCTGACTGGTCTTAAAAGCAACAACGCAGTCTCATGCTTTCATTCTGAGAAACATATGTGTTGACTTCAAGCAGAATTATTCAAGCCGAGAATCAGTGCAAAGGTATTTGAGCATACCAGTATTCTTTTAGCTTCGTGCACAAGATAATGCTGGTTCATTCGTGATCTTTTATTGACATGCATGTGATATAGTCGTTTTTTAAATCCATAGCAACCGAAGAAAATAGCTTTTGCCAAGCGCCATATACGCTTTTAATATATCTATGCCATTGGTGTCTTCCATCGTAGTGTTTCGTTTGAAACGAGTTTCCTCCCTTCGATACTACAATGTAGGGTTGGTAGTGATTGAAAACAGCATTTGTTTGCTTTCAATATTTGTTCAAGGATACTTGCATACTTCTAATATTTCATGACATATCACGCTAAAAACTTAACAATTGTAACAATTGCATACACAGCAAACCTGTTAAGAAACAATCTACCCTTACTATCCGGGGTACGAGGCACCAATCTCCTTTGTAAACAACGTACACCCAGATGAGAGGGCTCCTAGAGGAGGAGCCCTCTCATCAGGGTCTGCACTGTTTGCCATGCTCCACTTTCCTTTAGAAAAATCCCCAAGTATTCGTAATAAGCTTGACCTCTTTGAAGTTTGGAAAAGTCTATTTGAAACGTCAGGGTTGTAAGGGTTAAATGTTTATATTTAGAGTTTAATGGACAAGTGGCGTTTCGTGTGGAAAATGCATCATTCCGAAATCAGTTGACCAGTCTGTTCAAACAAAAAGAACAGGTATATTTAATTAATAAACATGAATTCCGCTATACGAAAAACAAGGTTTAGGCTTTGAAAACAGTGTAGAATCTGACCAGACGCCTTGCTTTCAGGTCTGCACTATTTGCATTACACAGGGACATGCTATGATTTGCTGAGCTATATGATACATTATGTAAACCCGGACCAGATGCCATGTTTATAGCGTCTCTCGGACGGTTCTACTCTGTTTGCAAAGTCTAAAGGATGGTTTTCGTATAGCAAGACTAATATGTTTTAATCTATATCTTTGAACGTAAATGAAGGAGCAGTTGTGATCACACAAATGTAGATCGGCTATCACTAGAGCACTGACCATGGCTATACAATCCCAAAACACATACACATCACATTGCAACTCATCTTAAAAGTAAGTACATTAACCCATTCTCTCCTAGGCTATTTTTAGAGCCAATCTCTTTGAATAAATCTACCGAAAGGAGCATTAACTATTGAAAAGGAGAGTTTTAGAATTGTGTACAGTCTTGAAACTATTGTGATAAATAGAGCATTTGCTCCATAGGAGCAAATGCTCTATTTATCACAATGGTTTCAAAATGTGAATTCTGTAGAGGCGCAAACATGCGGCACTAGGGGGTAATGTGTTAAGAAGAGATACACTTGCTGGTATGGTCATACGAATTGAGAAGTCAAGGCTAGTTGTACCACTCCGTTGCTCATCAAACACAAACTATCATCACAATACCTCATATAAAAACTGACAGAAGTTAAAGACTGAAACAGTTCTACCAGCTACAGTGACCTAGGACACGAGCTTAGAAAGCAAGGCAAAGACTGCCCTTATTAGGCTTAACAACTCAAATTTACACATCGCATCAATGTCGCTTTCCCTAGCAAAATGTAGTTCGGGCCCCCGCACAGTCAACACACATTCAGCAGTCATTTTGAAATAAAACATGACAAAGACCACCCCACCTTTTTAACCATGGACGTCGCCAATCCTGTTTCCCACCCATCTCGGGCACAGATATGAATGTTGAACGATTTTCCCCAAAACAGACAATATCATTAAAAGTGGATTTCTGTAACGAATATTACACAGTATCTAACAGTTCTATCACATGATAATTAGAATATTCTATAACAAAGAGAACAGTTATATGTACCGTCTGTCTTCAAAATTATTATTGTGTCACAGTGAGCAACCAAAACCTTGACGAAACTGAATAAAGCCAGACTGCGGACTGTACACCACTATACAGATGGCATGGTACTGGTCCGCATATTGAAATACATGTACATTTCTATTGAATTGCATTTTCTTGACATATACTAGACTATGCCTGTGACATAATAAGTCGCATTGATAAGCGTGGCTACAATACATTTCAAAATGGTGATTTTCACAATTTCTTATTGCATTATATTTGTTCAAATATCTTTAAAAAGAAACGACAACTGTTATGAGATTGTTATGACACCAGTCAGTGTATCAAACCATTGTGGTATATATACAATAAAGATGTATGCTTATATATACAGTAAAACCTTCTAGTAGAGAAGAATTTAGATAGTTTTAGACAGATGGCTGCTTAAAGCAGGGTGAAAGTCATGCAGAAAAGCTCCTAGAGAAGCATTCAGCACGACCTTCATCCTGCATGAAGCAGCTACCTGTCTCCAACACCGATATTTATACTGAATTAAACGTTCGGTTTAAAGCGGTTTTACCTTTGTATATACGTTCTGCGCGTTATTTGAATACGGACATTCTAGAATTGCCCTGTTCATTTTAGGAATTCCAGTAACGGCGGACAATATTAGAATTCCTAAAGCACGCAGAGAGATTCTAGAATAGCCCGTGCGCGTTTTTGGAATAGTGGACAAAGTTCTAATTCTTCATTTACATAATTTTATCAATTGTTAATCAAAGTATTATCACCTAAATAAATTTGATTGCACGACTCTCATATAGATTTCAGTATAAAATTGAAAGTTGTATGCAAACAATAAACGTTCAGTTAATACTTATATAGGGACTAATATAAGACAACATAAACCACTCGCATATTATATTCAAATCATTTATACGAGGTGCTGCAAATGAATTATCGGTTGCAAATCATTATCGACTTGACTTTAATTTAATGTAAAAGTAATAGAACAGTTTTTTTTCATTTATTCACAATCTAGAGTTTCGACTTCATTTAACCCTTTCGGCGCCAAATTTCTAATTGTCGTCTGCATTCCAATTTTATTAAACCATTCGGTAAAATAAGGGAAACAGACAAATAAATGCAAATTTCAAAGGAATAACAGAAACAGAGTTTGAGACAAAAATGGAAGTCCCTTGAAAAGGCAGCGTCTGATCTGGGACTGCACCATTTGTCGTGGTGCATTTTTTCGACATTGGCGGTAAAAGGGTTATATATGCACCCTGCTCATATTGGCGAAACGTTTGCGTAACAAAAACAACTTCGGAATCTAACTGGCTGGAAACTAACTGAGCGCTGACAGTCATGGTATGAGTTGTATCGAAGAAAATGAATATTTGATTACTGCGGAAACTGGCGGAAACACATCTGTCATTCACGGGAATATGTCATAAAATCAGTCATGCGTATCGGATATACTCATTTGGATGTGCATAGTAAACTATTACACAGTAAACGTTCGCTTTCGTGGTTTTTAACTTTGGACTGACATGTTTAATTTTTTGTCCGAGAGGGACTCGGTCCGTCGAACATGTCCATTGATTGCACATTTATCTGACTGCTTATATACCGTGTGAAAATGCACTGTAAGGCTTGTAAGCATTATTTTTATGATATGAATATGTGTACAACCTTTGGTGTTAATTGATTAATACTGAAAATGAGCAGAATATAACTAAGTTATGCCGACTAATAGTTAACAGAAACATTGTTTTTCGAAAATTCCTTTAGGAAAACAAAGTGTAACCGCATCTTAATTTTTTTTCAAACAGCAATTAATCATAAATAATAAGGTAATAAAAACGACACAGCAAAGCATGCTTGACATGCTAATTACAAATCTTAATGTAATTTTGCCTTGCCCAGTTCTAGATCTCGTGCAAGGCCATTCTAGAATGGTTGGACATAATTGGAATTCCTAAAACACGCAAGACAACTCTTGAATCATTCATTTTCCAATAATGCGCAGAACATAGTTCATACAGTTGCCATTTCATATAACTAACATACGAGTATATGTATATGTAAGTACTAAAGGGCAATAA
Source organism: Azorinus chamasolen (assembly GCA_963576725.1). Lineage (NCBI taxonomy): Eukaryota > Metazoa > Mollusca > Bivalvia > Cardiida > Solecurtidae > Azorinus > Azorinus chamasolen. Next base: position 33,924,077 of record OY755243.1, on the reverse strand, counting down.
CTCTACGTGTACCATTAAAACATCGCAGCGTGTAATATTATGCAGTACAATATGATAAGTATGAAAATTATGGCGACTTATAAGCTTTACAATATACTGTTTGATAATATAAATCACAAAAGTCTAACCGCGTCCAAATGTTAATCACAACTGAAATAAAGTAAATTCCATCTACAACGACAACTCAAATGAGTCCTTTTAAGGCATTTTTCAAACATATGTGGTACCCTACACCTTTTTCTCTTAATCCTTTTCATGCTGAATAATCAAATAATCCACTCACTATAGTGTTAACTACATGAATCATTCTAAAGGTGGATATATTATATTATATTACATGTATATATTATATTGGCAAATAGTGCAGACCCATGTGAGATAGTTCCTCTAGGAGCTGGCTCATAAGGGTCTATATTATTTCCAAATGCAGATATGTACGCTACTAGCATGGGGTGGGTTAATGTAAAGTTATGAAGAAATTCTTGCAGGAATTATCCACTTTAGTAGTGGTTACCTGTGTTAAGTGTACCTCTCTGTTCATTTAGTGGTCGTTGTAGCGAGGTTTTACTATATCTAACACATAAATTGTGATGCTTTACACAAATTTGACATTCCAAAATGTAATACAGTAAAATCTCGATTAATCGAACACTAAAGTTCGTATTATTTCCATCTTTAAGACAGGTGACAGCTTAATGCATGGTGAAAGTCATGCAGAAAGCTCCTCTGGGAGCTTTCTGCATGACTTTCACCATGCATTAAACAGTCACCTGCCTAAAAGGATCTAAGTTATTCTATACGGAAATTTCGAATAATCGAGATTTTACTGTATAAACATTGCTTGGAACTCATTCTCTACCGATGTTGTTGTACTAGCCAAGTTGTAAGGACAACTATGCCAGAGAATAGGCGGAAATGTGCAACACATGATTCCGTCGTCTTCAATTCAGGTCAAAATAACAATTTTCCCCAAAAGACTGACATTAGCATTATCTACATAACGAGTTTGTCTTATTTTTTTTTAAAGTAACGAATAGTTCTATTGATTTACGCGAGCAAATCTACCACTATATTGGTAAATTAGTAAACAAAAGTTTCTAATCTCCAATGGCCCATCTCCAATAATGGATAAGACTTCATACTTCATTACCAGTTGCAAATAGCTTAAAATAATTTTGAGGAGAAATACAATGCATTTATATTGATAACTCAGATTCATCGTCCATGATGAAAACACTTGTTTCAAATTTATATTTGATGAAGGATGCGACACACCCACAATTGTAGTAACTGTGATAATTGCTCCTTCCATACACCTGATTCGAATTACAATACATTGCTTGAAAGAACTTTTTAATATGAAATCATAGCATACGCCATTCACATCACCGAACATTTGCCTTTGAGTTTTTCCTTTCGCTTCTGTGAGCGCGTTTTCTTTGTCTCCAGTTGTAAACTCATCGTCCTTCGCTTCTCTAACTGTAGCAATTCCTGAAAGAGTTCCTTCACATTATAGTTTGTTTTCGCTGAGGTCTCCAGGAAACCACAGTTCCAATTCTTTGCTAAGGCTGCACATGCGCTTGTGCTGACTTCTCTGTTTACTTCGTCACATTTATTTCCGACAAGCATAATTGGGACACCTTCAATATCACCGCCCTTTATTTCTATAATTTCTTGCATGATCGGCTTTAACTCCTCTAACGATTGTCTGCTTGTTATTGAGTAAACGAGAATAAAAGCGTGTCCTTTTGAAATTGACAACCTCTGCATGGCCGGAAACTGGTGACTTCCGGTAGTGTCAGTGATTTGAAGGGTACAAACTTGTTTATTACAACTTATTACTTGTCGATAGGTGTCTTCTATTGTGGGTATGTAAGATTCACGGAATGTCCCTCTGACGAATCTCAAAACGAGACTGCTCTTCCCCACACCTCCTGCGCCAAATACAACAACCCGGTAGTCGTTACTTTGTTCCGGCATCACCCTCAGACGCACCGACCGGTCTTTGGCTGGCCCCTGAAAATAAAACAAAATATCATTCATAACGTGATTAAGACAATTTGATGTGCTGAGACGATAAAAAACCACTTCATGACACATATATACTTGAAATGAACTCGTCCATATGTCTTGTAACCAATAATCAATATCTCATCAGAGGGCGCTCCCAACGGCGTGTCCCTTAGAGAGAGATTGACCACCACGATTGATTTTCCAATGTCCATGTGGAATCAGAGATAAGGATGCTTATATTGTTACATTCATATACACGATATTCACGCAACCATGCTATGCTACCTTTCTTCGTTTAACCCATTCCCGCATATTGACGCCTTTTGATGCTTCTGTAAAAGTCACTTTATGAAACCATTGTGATAAATAGAGCATTTGCTCCACAGGAGCAAATGCTCTATTTATCACAATGGTTTCAAAACTACACAAATCTGAAAATTTCCTTTTCTTTAGTTAATGCTCCTTTTGGGTAGATTTAATCAAAGATGTTGGGTCTAAAAATAGTCTAAGTGGGCATGGGTTAATTTTTTAAACGAACATTCATGAATATTCATGTCAGAAATATTAACATTATGAATATTAATTAGATCAATTCTTATAATGGCACATGGGCGGGGGTGGCCATAGTAGAAACTGTAGCATCCTATCTGTATTATTTCATAAGCAGAGGGCACAGGGCAGACCTTAATTAGTCGGCTTCTACAGGAGCCGTCTGAATCTAGGTTTACTGTTTTGCAAGTCGTAGAAATGAAACTTGTGGATAGTATATACGGTTGTTATGAGGGTCTGCTCTGTTTGCCTATGAACTATTATAGATATGTTCTACAGTATCTTCTACGGCCAAACATTCCCATGTTCATGCACCATGCATGTTTATGATATACTATAGACCTATTTCTGTCTGATGCACCATGCATGTTTATGATATACTATAGACATGTTTCTGTCTGAGTAATAAGGTCTTGCGTTCGTATGCAATAATAGAATGAATCCGATTAATATAAATGATGCCATTATTTCTTACATGCATATTCAGAGGAAGGTTTAACCCTTTACTCCATACATACGCCTTTCTACCCCTTTGCAAACAGAGTAGACCCAGATCAGACGGCTCCTATACGGCTCCAATAGGAGCCGTGTGATGAGGGTGTGCTCTGTTTGCTTATGATATACTATAGGTATGATTCTACTGTTTATACCATTGCCAAAAGTTCCCATGTCCATGTGCTGTTAATCTAATTGATATTCATGATGTCATTATTTCTTACATAAATATCCATGGAGTAAAGGGTTAATATTGCTGTAAGAAATAATGAAATCATGAATATTAATTAGATGAATATTTATTATGACTTTATTATGAACACAAAAATAAGAAACAAATGCTGGGTTAGGTCGTTGTTATTCCATGGACAAACAGGGTAGACTCGGGTAAGACGGTAAGAGCCATCCAACATGGGTCTACTCTGTTTGCATGAGGTGCATCTATCAGACAAAGTGTTAAAGAATGAACTGAAGAACGATCAATGTTTGAGAATATAAGTGGACAATATTATTTACAGTAAACAATTGCAGACAGCGCTTTGCGCCGATCTACCTCGTTGAACGACGAGATAACAAGAACAGTAAAGCCTCACTCCTCCAACATCTCAAAACAAGTCTATATATAGGTCTTAATCCTTTACTTCGTAGAAACGCCTTCACGCCTGTGCAAAGTTACATCAGACGGCTTCTGTAAAATCCTGATCAGGATCTGCTTTATTTGCTTATGTAATTGTATAGATCTAATTCTATAGAGGGAAAGGGTTAAGACAAAACTAGTATTATCACATAACCTGTTGCTGAAACAGAGTGTATTTTTTAGTGCAAATAGCAATTTAAATCCGACCGAGAATGAATCCTTAAAGAGAATACACGGAACCAATGCATGATGTAAATAATCGTTAGCCAGACGTAGCGCTGCATGGGCGATTCACTCCACGAGCGTCATCCGTTGTATCACTACGCTATTTGGAACCAATGGCCGAAACAGCCGCCAACTGTCAGTCGTAGCCTGTTTCATTTCATATGGCAATTTTAATGGTTAATTGATAAAATAATCTTACACTAGTGTTCATTACACATCATTTTGACGAAACTTCTTTACTATAATAAATATGATACTCGCTTTTGTTATTATACAGCCTCGTCACAGTTAAAGTGTTCATAGCCGAGTTACATCAAACGTTTACAAACGTGGTAATAAATAATACAGTCTCCTATCACAGGTAATGAGTTCATAGCTGATTAATACCGGGGACGTGATTATACAGTGCCCCATAACAATTAAAATAGTTCATAGCTGATTTATACCGGGGACGTGATTATACAGTGCCCCATAACAATTAAAATAGTTCATAGCTGATTTATACCGGGGACGTGATTATACAGTGCCCCATAACAATTAAAATAGTTCATAGCCGATTTATACCGGGGACGTGATTATACAGTGCCCCATAACAGTTAAAGTGTTCATAGCCGAGTTGAATCAGAGGTTTACAAACGTAATCAGACAACCCCCACCATACTTTAAGAGTTCGTGTATAACGAAAGCGATGCAGTGTTTGCTTTGAGCTAAGAGGCTATCTGCTTCAACTCTTTACCTCATGAATAGTAACATAAGAAATACCATGGCAACATTAATAGTTATTAGCTAATTTTATAATGCCATATAAATATGGGTTTCTGGTATAGGCACGTATAATTCCATAAGTAAACAGAACAGACTCCGATCAGATGGTTTCTATAGGAGCCGTCTGGTCATAGTATATGTTTGCAAAAGTGTTCGAGAAAGCAACAAGAGAGAAAAAATGTTTATATATCAAGTGTTCGTCATAAATAGGTTCCAACTTATCACTGGCTTATCTTAGTTGTCTACAGACAATGCAACGTCCAAAAAGGAAATTGTTCATTGGAAATCTATTAGGTAAAGTTGTACAATGCAGTAGATGTAGACTCACATAATGTAAGCTGTATAAATGTTTCATTAGCTGTATGTATTCTGTCTAAACACTTGGACATTGGCCTGCTACCTGTTTTTTTAGCTATAATCCACAGTCGTACATATTTCACAAGTCGACTAGGTAGCAGATACACACACATAAATATAACATTAATTCGTCAAAACTGCAGAACCTCACTTAAACGAATATTGCACAGCAGAATATCACTAAAATGAACACTTCAGAGCAGAACCTCATTAAAACCAGGCAGAATCCCATAAAGAACATTTCAGAGCAGAACCTCAATTAAACAAACACTGCAAAACAGAACCTCACTAAAATGAACATTGTAGAACCTCACTGAAACGGACATTGCTGAACATCACTGAAACAGGCATTGCTGAACATCACTGAAACAGGCATTGCTGAACCTCACTGAAACAGGCATTGCTGAACATCACTGAAACGAACATTGCTGAACCTCACTGAAACGGGCATTGCTGAACATCACTGAAGCAGGCATTACTGAACATCACTGAAACGGGCATTGCTGAACATCACTGAAACAGGCTGCTGAACATCACTGAAACAGGCATTGCTGAACATCACTGAAACGGACATTGCTGAACCTCACTGAAACAGGCATTGCTGAACATCACTGAAACGGGCATTGCTGAACATCACTGAAACAGGCTGCTGAACATCACTGAAACAGGCATTGCTGAACATCACTGAAACGAACGTTGCTGAACATCACTGAAACGAACGTTGCTGAACCTCATTGAAACGGACATTGCTGAACATCACTGGAACGAACGTTGCTGAACTTCATTGAAACGGACATTGCTGAACATCACTGAAACGGACATTGCTGAACATCACTGAAACGAACGTTGCTGAACCTCATTGAAACGGACATTGCTGAACATCACTGAAACGGACATTGCTGAACCTCATTGAAACGGACATTGCTGAACATCACTGAAACGGATATTGCTGAACCTCATTGAAACGGACATTGCTGAACATCACTGAAACGGACATTGCTGAACCTCATTGAAACGGACATTGCTGAACCTCATTGAAACGGACATTGCTGAACATCACTGAAACGGACATTGCTGAACCTCATTGAAACGGACATTGCTGAACATCACTGGAACGAACGTTGCTGAACCCTATTTAAACGATCATTGCAGAACCTCACGCAAACCAACATTACAGAACCTCAGGTAAACGAATATTGCAGAATCTTATTAAAACGCACAATGCAAAGCAGAATCCTACATAAACGAACATTGCAGACTCTTATTTAAACGGACAGCGCTGAACTCCATTTAACGAACACTGATGAACACATTTAAACGAATATTACTGAGCCTCGCTTAAACGAACAAAGCAGAATCTCACTTATAACCCCGTATAAACGAACACTGCAGAACGTCAATAAAACGAACACTACAGAACACCACTAAAACGAACACTATAACACCTCCATAAAACTAACACTACAGAACCTCATTAAACTGGGCTACGGAATCTCAATAAAAACTAACACTACAGAACCTCAATAAAATGAACACTACAAAATCTCACTAAAACGTACACTACAGAATCTCACTAAACGAACATTAGAGAACCTCATTAAACGAACACTACAGAATCTCACTAAAACGAACACTATAGAACCTCACTAAAGCAAACACTATAGAATCCCGCTTAAATAAGCACTAAAGACCCTAACTAAAACGAACACTATAGAACCTCACTATAAAACCTTACTCAAAACAAACACTAAAATAAACACTAAATAACTTAGGTAAACACAATAGAACCTGACTTAAGTAAACACTACATGTATAAAGCCTTACTTAAATAAACGTTACAGAATTTCATTAAATTAAACACTACAGAACCTCACTAATATAAGCACTGTAGCACCTCACTTAAATAACCCAATAGAAACCCACTTAAATAAACGCTAAAGAACCTCACTTGAATAAACGCTACAGAACCTCACTAAAATAAACGCTACAGAACCTCTCTAAAATAAACGCTACAGAACCTCACTAAAATAAATGCTACAGAACCTCACTGAAATAAACGCTACAGAACCTCACTAAAATAAACAATACAGATCCTCACTTGAATAAACGCTACAGAACCTCACTAAAATAAACGCTATAGAACTACACTTAAATAAACAATACAGAACCTCACTTAAATAAACACTACAGAACCTCACTTGAATAAACGGTATAGAACCCCACTTAAATAAACGCTATAGAACTGCATTTAAACACACACACACACACACACACACACACACACACACACACACACACTACAGAACCTAACTTAAATAAACCCTATAGAACCTCACTAAAATAAACACTACAGAACCTCACTTGAATAAACGCTATAGAACCTCACTAAAATAAACGTTATAGAACCTCACTAAAATAAACCCAATAGAACCTCACTAAAATAAACGCTACAGAACCTCACTAAAATAAACCCTATAGAACTACACTTAAATAAACAATACATAACCTCACTTAAATAAACACTACAGAACCTCACTTAAATAAACGCTACAGAAACCCACTTAAATAAACGCTAAATAACCTCACTTAAATAAACGCTACAGAACCTCACTAAAATAAACGCTATAGAACTACACTTAAATAAACAATACAGAACCTCACTTAAATAAACAATATAGAACCTCACTTAAATAAACGCTACAGAAACCCACTTAAATAAACGCAATAGAACCTCACTTAAATAAACGCTACAGAACCACACTAAAATAAACGCTATAGAACTACACTTAAATAAACAATACAGAACCTCACTTAAATAAACGCTACAGAACTTCACTTGAATAAACGCTATAGAACCTCACTTAAATAAACGCTATAGAACTGCATTTAAACACACACACTACAGAACCTCACTTAACTCACTTAACTAAATCCTATAGAACCTCACTTAAATAAACCCTCACTAAAATGAACCCTACAGAACAATACATACCTGACTAAAACATATACACACATAATTATTGGTCTAAACCTCTATGAATGCCAAGAAGGTGTCGTCTGCATATATTGCCATCTGTCACTATTCAAAGTTAATTTTATCCAGTGTCTCTTGCTAAAATAAGACTAAACTCAGCGTCTCATCCGGATCCTAATTAATCTCAGAGCTACAGATAAGGCTGTGAACCCAAATACTTAACTCGTCTTTTCTCCGCCAAATCTTATACTGTGACCACTGTATAGAATCGTCTCCTCGAGACGATTCTAAAGAGTGGTCACAGTATAGGGTTCGGCGGAGAAATAAAGGAGTTATTCTTGAAAATGTTTGAATTTACGCATCTTATCCGGATCCTAATCATTTTCATATATTATCACGAATTGGCCGCTAGCACAAGAAGAGCTGAGAAATTAATGCAGAAATCTCGAAATATGACCTTTCTGTATTGTTTATATTTGGAAACAGAAATACAGTCAATTATCTTTTAAATCACCAATGTTTATTCACTTAGCCTTTGCATTGAAGAGGCTGTATTACACTAACTTATGCGTTGCATTGAGAAAACTGTCGGAAAACACTCCAAGGCCATATGTCATAAAGATACAAGGCAACAAACAACTTAATGGAGAAATTCATTTACGCATTTGCAAATGATTTATACCCAGATCAGACAGCTGCTCTTGGAGCTGTGCCTGATAATTCTCTGCTATGTATACAGTGTAATTACAGCTAATTAGTCATTACAATAATATCTATTGGAAAATGTTAACATGTATCTTAGATATAAGTGTTGTCTAACATGTATCTTAGATATAAGTGTTGTCTAACATGTATCTTAGATTAGATATAAGTGTTGTCTAACATGTATCTTAGATATAAGTGTTGTCCTATGGTCTGGATCTACAGTAAAACTTTTCTAAAACGACCAGCTAAAAGTGGTATTATTATGGGACTTAACCCTTTACTCTATAAACACGCCTTTCAACGCCTTTGCAAACAGTGTAGACCAAGATCAGACGGCTCCTATATAAACCATCTGATCAGGGTCTGCTCTGTTTGCTTATGATACAATATAGATATGGTTCTGCAATTTCTGCCATGGTCAAAAGTTCCTTTGTCAATGTGCTATTATAACAAATTAATCTCATTAATATTCATGACGTTATTATTTCCTACCTGAATATTCATGGATAAAAGGGTTAAACCCAGATGGTAGCTTAATACTACAAGGGCTTTTAGGCATTACTTTCATCCCACATTAAGCAATCACGTGCTTTTAAAAACAACAATGCATATTCATCAAGTGGTCGTTTTAGACGGGTACTACTTATATTGTTAAAGACGGGTACTACTTATATTGTTTTAGACGGGTACTACTTATATTGTTAAAGACGGGTACTACTTATATTGTTTAAGACGGGTACTACTTATATTGTTAAAGACGGGTACTACTTATATTGTTTTAGACGGGCACTACTTATATTGTACTTATATTGTTTAAGATGGGTACTACTTATATTGTACTTATATTTTAGACGGGTACTACTTATATTGTTTTAGACGGGTACTACTTATATTGTTTAAGACGGGTACTACTTATATTGTTTAAGACGGATTCTTATATTGTTTAAGACGGGTACTACTTATATTTTTAGACGGGTACTACTTATATTGTTTAAGACGGGTACTACTTATATTGTTTAAGACGGGTACTGCTGTATATTGTTTATAAAATCACCTACGTGCAGCACTTTCTCTGCTGTAAGCTACGACATAAATGTATTGTGTGAGAGTACTTTTAATAGAGTTGCTCGGTGGATATTGATGTGGTGATGTATTTCCAGTATTTCACCAACAAGTCCATGATTTAAGGCAAACTTCATTCAATCTACAGGAGCAGACGACACATGAAATGAGGCACTCTGCGAAAACAAGTTATCTGGCTGGTTCCTTGTCGTGAGATATGTGATCACATAGAAAACAGGAACAAGCTCCAAATGGATTGATCACGGAATCGGTATACAAGGGAAAATTGATTTCACGGAGGACTTATATCGACCGCGTCGCTTCAAATAACAAGACAAACATTGAATTTCCCCGGGCAACTCCCACGCACAGTTCTAAAATAATACTATCGTTTATTCTAACTCTCTCTCCTACACTTTTAGGTCATGATAAAGAAAATAGCACGGATCGCCGGAAAGAAGGCATATTATGCGGGCATTGCGCATTGTAGATGATTGCAAATAGCAGAAAAAAAGATTATCATCTAAGGACACATAATTATGAGATTACTGTGTATGAATACCTATGTAAGAAATAATCAAATCATGACTAACGATAAGATTTATATTTTATAATGACATGTGAACACAGAAAGTTTGGCCATGGCAGAAACTGTAGAATTAGATCTATATTAATCCAAAAGCAAGTAGAGAACAGACCGTGATTACACGGCTCCTTCGAGACCAGTAGGATCTGGGTCTACTTTGTAAAGACGCCAGAATGCGTTTCTATCAGGTAAATTATTAAGGCAGAGCTATAGTTAACGATGCATACCCAAACAATAGACTCGTCATTTCTCCACCAAACCCTATATACTGCGACCTGGAGCTCTGATTAAGGCACTGTATGGTTTTGACAAAACGTCTGTCTCATTAACCATTTCCCTCATAGAAATACTTTTTCATGCATTTGCAAACAGAGCAGACCCAGGTCAGATACTCCATTAGCAGCCGTCTGATCAGGGTCTGCTCTGTTTGCTTTTGACATGATAAAGATCTGATTCTACAGTTTTTGTCAGAGCAAAACATCATTGAAAGGTTTACATGATAAATTCAGCTAATAAATATTCATGATGTCATTATTTCGTACATAATTATACTGAACAGGGAACGAAGCATCCTGAAATTCAACATCTGTTTCGCGACATAACTGTGGACTATAAACAGCTTGTACCCAAATCAGACATCCACTTAAATCTAAATCTGATCAGGAATAAACTGGATTGCAACTCGGCCAATATTTTATCAAACACTTTTAAGTGAAATACGTTACAAAACTATTATTTTAGAAAATGAGCTAAGTCAGACCCAAACAGCTAGTATGATTAACCCTTTCCCTCATATTGACGACTTTGACGACTCTGTAAAAGTCACTTTGTGAAACCATTGTGATAAATACAGCAGTTGCTCCTATAGTTCTAAAATTTACCTTTTCCCTATATAACCCTTTCGCTGCCAATGCCGGATATATGATTACATATGCAAACAGCTTGGATCCAGATGAGACGCCGAGTAACTCGGCGTCTCATCGGGATCCAAACTGTTTGTTACTGTTACTATGTTTTTGAAACAAAAAATAAGAAAATCAAAAGAATGAAAATTTGTAGCAGACGACAAAGTTAGCAGACGACAGAGTTTGGCAGCGAAAGGGTTAATGCTCCTTTTCGGCTGATTAAAGCGTTGTATCTAAATTAGCCTATGAGGTAATGGGTTAAACAGGTAAGATGCTCATCAGCTGAACAATTCCATCCAGTTTGACAGTTAAAGCGAGTCTGCTCTGTAACAGCAATAAATGCATCACCGAAACAGTTTGTAAACCACAGGAGACCAATTTACCATTTCACAATCAATTCTCTAGTTTTCATGTTCACTGAAACTTGTGTGGAGTTTCCCAGTACTTGTGAAAAGTATTTCATTGTCCCACCTACGACAATGTCGGTTTTATTAGTTCACCATCTCTTACATTCTAAAATGTCAACAAACTGCGTGGTGTCGAAACGTTCTTGCGATAATTTTCTCTTGTGTGCATTCTTTACGGAGCATGCAGTAATGCGGACCAAGATGTAATGTAATTTTAGCAGATAAATACTTTAAAGCATTACTCCATGAATATTCATGTAAGAAATAATGACATCATTAATATGCATTAGATTATTTTATAATGGCACATGGACATGTGAATATTTGGCCATATCAGATTTATATTTTTGTAATGGCATGTGAACACTGCAATATTCGCCACGGCAGAAACTGTAGAATCACATCTACTGTATATAATTTCCCAAGCAAACAGAGCAGATCCTGATCAGAGGGCTCATGTGGGCCCTAGTCTACTGTGTTTGCAAAGGCGTAAAATGTGGTATATGGGCTAACATGTATTGAGTTACATGTGACTGTTATTGTGGCTTTGAGTTGGTAAGTTATGGAGACGTTTTGTCTGTTTGCAGATGCGTAAAATCCGCTTCGGTGCGAGTGGGTATGTTTTGTTTGACTTCGTGTTCAAATAGTTGTTAATGTGTTACCCAGTATAAGAACTCAGATGGGTCTTGGTTCTACAGCATCACTAAATTTGACAATTATGTTTGCTTACATGAAATGCTAAACTCGTAATGTTCAATGTTCTGTGTTTGCTTGCAATTTCTCCGCACAATGTGTTCTTACTATCACCACTGTTTTTATAACATGCCTCAATGACTTGTTAGTCTAAAGGATGAAATAAAATCTATCTTATCGTATCTTATATGGAGCGAATGATTAAAAGGTACCACCAGCAAGCATGTACTCCAGTCAGAAGTGTGGGCAAATTTCCGACCACCTTACAAACAACCCAGATCAAGTTGAGACAGTAATTCAATATTCTGTCTCATATATAGTTGAGGTGGCTCTTGATCAGGGTCTGCTCTGTTTGCTCATGGAATTATAACAATCTGACTCTACAGTTTCTACCAACACCCAAAAATTCATTTTTGTATAATGTCATTATAAATTTCAGCTCATTCATAATTATGACGTCATTATTTTTTACATGAACATTCAATTGGTTAAATATGTATTTTGAAAATTTACGTACAATACATTTTTGTTGACAACATTTTACATGACGTTGAAGGATGCAACTACGATATTGCCTGTTGAATATTAATACCAAGAAACCTCTAAACCGGACGTTACATCTAGTATAAATATCGGTCTTGGAGACAGGTGGCAGCTTAATGCAGGTTGAAAGTGATACAGAAAGCTCATAGAGGTCATTAAGCAGCCACTTGCCTAAAAGTGTCCACACTCTTCTCTTCTAGACTTCCGATTTAGCCTACAGAAACCGTCTGATCTGGGTCTACTCACTTTGCAAATGCGTTTAAACGCGTTTATATGACGGGAAAAGGTTAATCTAATAATGCAACTAAAATATGTTTGGATATTAAATTGCCGCCTAAACAAATCCAATTTATATTTAATTAATATACTTATCATAGCAATCATGTCACGTGACAATACGGCATGCGTTATTACATGCGCGAATCTTGAAAACTTATTAACCCTAGAGACTATTCGCAAACAGAGTAGACCCAGAACAGACGGCTGTCGTAAAGCCGTCTAATCAGGATCTACATTATTCGCTTATGAAATAATACAGCCATGGTTCTACAGTGTCTGGCATGGCCAAACTCGCTTTGTTTATCCCTTTCCCTGCTACATATTCATGTAAGAAATAATGACGTCATGAATATTAATAAGATTATTTTTTATAATGGCAAATGAACACAGGACATTTTGCATCTGGCAGACGCTGTAGAATCAGATCTATATTATACCATAAGCAAACAGAACATATAGGAGCCGTCTGATCTGGGTCTACTCTGTTTGCAAATGCGTCAAAATGCGCTTACATAAGGGAAAGGGTTATATGCCATTGTAAAAAGTAATCTTATCAATATTCATGATATCTGTTAGGAATAACCCCCACCCACCCCACCCCGGGTATTCAGTTAAATCAAGGACGTGTTTCTTCAGAAAATAAATTTCAGTATAACGACAACGATAGAAGCTAAGGATATTTTGTTTAAAATTAAACGGGTAGCACCATTCAATAACACAATAATTCAACCAGTGTATATCAGCATCGGTCATGTGAACTGTGTCTAATCTGGTTCTACTCTGTCTGACACTCACTTTAACACTTTTCTTCATAAATAAACAGAGTACACCCAAATTAGACAGTTCCTATAGGAGCCGTCTGATCAGGGTCTGCTCTGTTTGCTTATCATATAACATAGATATAATTCTACAGATTCTGCCATGGCCAAAACTTTCGGTGCCCATGTGTAACTAACACATTAATCTAATTAATATTCATTACCTTATTATTTCTTTCATGAAATTCATGGAGGAAAGGGTTAACATCATGCAGTAGAAATGAAGTCAACTCCAACTCGTTTCTAATCATTTTGTTTAAAAAATATATCCGGTTCTTAAAAACTAGTTGCCGAACAGTTTGGATTCTGATGGAACGCTGATGAAATCACCTGTCTATAAAAGTCACATTGACATTGCATGATTTCAGAAGATGCTTTCGCTATGGCGTATGACGTTCCTCCGTGTATCCTTGCCACGAGTATCACCATGTTATTTGTACAGTGTTTTGATACATTGTCGTTATTGTTATTATAATGGCAAGTAAGTATATGTACTTATATGTAAAACTCTACTCATGTTTCATTGTACATACTCATTATCCATAACAGTTTGTTTATTACCATGACACCATATTTGTATTACCTGGTGAGAAGACATTAAATAATGTTGTACAAACTTGTAGAGAAGGCATTATACAAAGTTGTAAAATCTTATAGCCCAATCTCATGCATGACATTATATGCAACAAATATGTTCCAACTATTCACCCGTGGGCATGGTTTTGGCATTCAATAGATAAAGCCCACGCTATACTTATACTTAATCACATGTATATATAATGCCACTCTATCAGTACATTCCCGAAGCCTGGTCCATCTGAGATGCCGAAGAGGTCGGCGTTTCACAAGAATCCAAACCGTTCGACACTCTAATTGGTAGTAAAACAAAGTTTAAAACTAGATAGAAGATAATTTAACTTTCAGAATTGAAGCGAATGCACATTTGTTTTGCAGATTGTAAATTCTTGAGGTGTTAAAGATTTAATGTTACAATATAACCTTTAGCATTTCGACTTGCTGTTATTTCTTTAACTTTTAGTATGCTAGGCAAATTTTCGAATCATCAACAGTAATTGTCTTTAAACTAAAAAAATCGCAACAGACGTTCTTGCACTTATTTTCTAACACATAGAGGATGGGCTGGTTTGGGAGCCGACGAGACGCCAACTTACTGTGTAATCAAACGCTTTGCAATGGTAATAGAATTCCCCACATAGCTTGAGAAAGGTTAATCTGTTGCATATGACATTTTCCATTTTTTTACCCAGACACGCGATGAAAGAATCACAAAATCCATTTGGGGATATTAACTTGAATGTAGCTTATAAAATTCTCCATTTTATCGACGTGGGAAGTTATAATGTGTCAAATGATTTGAGTAAATTGTGTTACAAAGAAAAAAAGAAGTGCTCAATAGTTTTTGGTACTTCCGACATTTAGTTATCGGATAAAGCGTACATGTACATATATGCGGCGATAGAAACTATAGTAGTAGTGGAGTAGTAGTAGTAACTATTTATTATTATTATTACTATTATTATTATTATTAGTAGTAGTAGTAGTAGTAGTATAGTAGTTGTAGACGTGGTGGTGGTAGTGAGAGAGAGAGAGAGAGAGAGAGAGAGAGAGAGGGGGGGGGGGGGGGGAGGGAGAGGGTCTATGTCTCGCGAATTCCCCTTACTGAACTATTTTCGCCCAAAACGCAAATCGGTGGAATTTCTTAATTTTAGGGTATTACAAAAATTTGTCAAGAATAACTCCCAGGGAACAGGAGAGTCATGTGAGTCAATAAAACGGGAGATTCACGTTGACCCTGTGTAGCTCACGTGAGTCAATAAACCGGGAGATTCACGTTGACCCTGTGTAGCTCACGTGAGTCAATAAAACGGGAGATTCACGTTGACCCTGTGTAGCTCACGTGAGTCAATAAACCGGGAGATTCACGTTGACCCTGTGTAGCTCACGTGAGTCAATAAACCGGGAGATTCACGTTGACCCTGTGTAGCTCACGTGAGTCAATAAACCGGGAGATTCACGTTGACCCTGTGTAGCTCACGTGAGTCAATAAACCGGGAGATTCACGTTGACCCTGTGTAGCTCACGTGCGTCAATAAACCGGGAGATTCACGTTGACCCTGTGTTGCTCACGTGAGTCAATAAACCGGGAGATTCACGTTGACCCTGTGTAGCTCACGTGAGTCAATTAACCAAGTAATATATGATGTATTTCAGGCTCGTGAATTTCACTGAAAACACACGACTACCGTTTTGAAAAAAAAACAACAACAAACAAACAAAAACAATATATTTTCCAAATTTATAGCTTCTGAGACATACTTTTGCAATGGATTAAAGTAATGTATATAACTTTGACAGAAGATGACCTGTGAGTCTAGGACTCATTTCTGTGAACTTAGAGCAACGTTTAGGAGAAGATAATATTTAACATCTATCTTTAGCACACGACTTACTTATGCAGAGGACTTACTCAATTTATATAGCTTTAAAGGACAATCTATGGATTATTCCTGTTTTCGTCTAAGTTCGGTCATATTCCATTCTAATGTTTAGGAATAGATGTCGTTAAGGAAATTATCTATTTTAGTTGATTTCTGTGAAGTTTGTGCTTTAATGTACTTTGTGGTCTGGATACATTATTTTAACCACTAACCGATGAAAACCAAAGTAAGACATAATGACGTCATGAATATGTATTAGCAGAAAAGTTATAATGGCACGTGACCAAGATTGGTCATATTCCAACCAGAGACTTAGGAGATGTCGTTTCAAATGTTTTCGTTAGAATCTATTTTACTTCCTACTGCCTATTTATACCACGGATCAAAGCCATTGAGAGGGCGCCTCATGTATATGAGTTAGGTCATATTTAAGTTAAGTTGTGTATATGTTTAAAAGTTGTGTATATGTTTAAAAGTTGTGTATATGTTTAAGTTGTGTATATGTTTAAAAGTTGTGTATATGTTTAAAAGTTGTATATATGTTTAAAAGTTGTGTATATGTTTAAAAGTTGTGTATATGTTAAAGGAAACTGATCCTTCAACACCTTTTTCAGGTCAGTGACCTAAATGTGCAGTGCATAAACCCAAATAACACAAATCACATGAAGGACTACATGAAGGATTACCTAAGGATCATTCCTGCGGAATCTGGTAATATACTAATTAGTGATTTAAGAGGGGTGTCGTTTAAAGAAAGTGTTCGTTAAAAAACTAGTTTAGGTCTCGGGATACTAATGCAACGAAGCTGACCCATTTGCACGCAATATATACAGGACCTTCTGGTCGTAATGGACACTTCTTAACCAACATGTTAACGTAATAGCTTCTGGCATATACATTCCCTTAATTCCCAGTACACAAAAGAATGTTACAAAGAAAATCACTTGTCTACCATTCCCACGGTCTCTACTCGTTTTAAAAGCATTCTGTAAAGTGTCAGTAAAATGCACATATTCTTCCTGGGTATTGTATTCGCCCAGCACCGTGCTGTTATAGGTTTTGACAACATGTATATATTTTGAGTGTCCGCTGAAGGGATGTTATAGTGTGGGACAATGTGTAACATAGTAGGTGAATTATCCTTTTTATCAAGTAAAATGTTACAAGGAGGTATGTAAGATCGATACAGTACATATACATGTACGTGCATACATGTATGGTTTTTGATGGAGGAAAGTATTGGCGTTATCGTAATCCGACGAATAAGAGTTTAAATTTTGCACATATCCTTCCCCTGAATATATCCGTGGTACTATCGGCCCTGTCGGAATTATACGAGGATTTCCGATTAAGCTGATACATGCACACTGACCCAAAATTCCAATACAATCTGTTGTGGGAGTTTGTGACGTCATGGCAACTAGCCTTCAAAGTCAGTGAGTGATACGTTGATAATACCGAACTCCAATAACTGTCAGATGCTGGGACCATTGCAATATTAGGATTAGAGAATTATAGTATTGATCGGAATAACCATACTGAAAAGTATCGTTTCTCTCTCAACATACAAAACGTATGCATATGAACGAGTTTCGTGAACGAGTAAGACAATTCTGAAACAACCAATGAAATGTTATATTCAAGAATGTTCTTAGGACATTGTATGTGCTAGAAATCAACAGGCCTAATTCAAAATCGGTGTACCCCTCGGCTATGTCGGCTACACCTGCCACGGGTGTATTTTGGGTTTCTGTGATTCAAAAGTGTGCCCCCTCCCCCATTTTAATGCGTCCCTGTCACCAGGTATTCCGATGACATCCGAAGTTTGAATCGGAACACCTCTGCGATTTCTACGTAAATCACCTTGGAAACAACACAGAGGCCGTCATATTGATGGTCTATTTTCAACATGAATGTAACAGAAAAGGTGATATATTGATTTAAATGTAATTTAGAGAAACTAGTCAGGCATTTTGAAACAAAAAATGACTGAAATGTTAGAAATTGTCTGGCATGATGAATGAGAACTGTGGCACATTCAGTCCGTACATTTGCACAACAGATAATGCGTATTTAGCCGGGACAAATCACCCTTGTAATATAACAGTGTTATAGAAGTAATGTCCTCGAGCTTGCCGGAAACCCCTAATTAAAAACAATTACCCAGGTCTGATCGGGTTAGCCGGAATGAGACGAGGATTTCCGGAAACCTGAGAACAAAATGAATAAACTTTTCAACCCATGAATATTAATGACATCATTTATACGAATTAGATAAAACATATAATGTGAACACGGGATATTTTGGTCAAGATAGAAACTGTAGGATCATACCTATATTCTAGGGTCTGTTTCTATATTGTCATTATCTTCATTCTTAAAATTTCCTCTGTCTCCACCGCTACAAAATCCATTTCGAATGATCCTAATGTGATCACATTAATGGGGATCAATTTTCATTTACGTGAAAATGTCAAGGTTCAGATTTGTGAACACGAGGCTTTAATTTGCTTATGACATTTACAAACAAGCTGGATTGAAATGAGACATGATCATCAGACCCAAAGAGTAGTTCAACACTCGGTCAACGTTATCTAAAAAAGTTGAACGCATTGGAAGTGAGCAGAAATGCAAGTTCAAAGAGTAAGCAGACATCGTTAAAGTTTCTCGGAAATGACAATTTGACATGATTTCTACTATGAAATATGAATTCATTATCAAACGTGTTCATTTCAAGGTTTTGATTCCTCTTAACCCTTCCCATGCTAAACGCGACCTTAATGACATCTGTAAATAGTTATGGTCTTGATCAGACACCGAGCAAGTCGGTGTCTCATCAGGATCCAAGTTGTTTGACACATTGGCTCCTAAATGAGCCGTCTGATCTAGATCTACTCTGTTTGTAAATGCACCATTTATTGAGTAAAGATATATTACAAAACAAAGCATATTAAGTTCTCATTACATTGCCATTTGGCAAATTTCTCTTTAAGTAAAGAATGTATTTCTACATTATTAAATTTAACTTAAATAAAAATGACCAATAAATATAACACCGCATGTATTATGCGAACAGTTGTAGTTCCCAAGATCGATATTTGTACTACAGTAAAACCTCTCTATAACGGCCACTAAATTGTGTTAATTAGTTGTTATTTAGGACAGGTAGCTGCTTAAAGCACGGTGAAAGTAAAACAGAATGCTCCCATAGGAGCGTTCTGTTTTACTTTCACCTTTAACACAAAATACTTGATGTATTTTAGTGGCTGTTATAGAGAGGTTTTACTGTAAATTGAACATGCGGTTCAGAGAAGTTTTACTGTATATTTGATGGTCAGTATTATAAATACTTGTGATTAGAGTGGTCACTTTGTAACACATATACAGACTAGAGAGGTGTTACAGTGAAGGTAACTCTTGTAGAATCTTGCAATTCGGGTGAATACATGTGCGTTTTGTTTCACCAGAGACGGATTTACAAGAGCTAAGTTTGAAACAAAATTATGTAAACTATATGACATGACTTGTCCGCTTAAAGTTGACAACCAAAGCAGTAATCTGTAGAAAAGCTTACAAGCTATACGAACGTATTGTGTCGGATATTCCGTGACCACAGAAATAAGAACGGTGTCGGAGCATCAGTGATACTTCCTTCATATATAATGAATGTTGGACCGGATTAAAATTCTGTTAAGCCACTTCCATTAAGACGCTTCCATTAATGCTTGAGACATACAGTATCTGAAATCTTTGCTTAAACTATCACTCCATAGTCGAGAGAGGGTAGATTTAAAAAAAATATATACCCCCAGTTCCGAGAAGGGGGCATTTAGATTTACCATTGTCCGTCCGTCGGTCCGTCCCTCTGTCCGTCAAAGAACTATGAAACTGTATGATGGTTGGTCAGTACGTGAACTTACGCATCTGGGGTATATTCTATTGTTAACATTTATGGATAGATAAAGCCTTTCAACGGCTTTGCAGACTGAGTAGACCTAGATTAGAGTATGTTATGTAAAGTTCCGTAATTACAAAAAATCTAATTCCACAGTTTCTGTCACAACCAAACGCTCATATGCAATAAACTATTATCAGTTAATAAATATTCATGAGGTCTTTATTTCTTACTTGAATAGTCATAAGGTAAAGGATAAGACGTGGACTTAATAACACTATAGAGATATAGTCCCTTTATTGGACCACACCATAGCTACACAGGAAAATATAAGCATGCGCATCCCCGTGTCGTTTGGGCACATTTCTTGTTCTTAACCTGTTAATTTTCATCCAACATGACTTGGTCATTTTACTGGATAAAAGTATAATCGTGCACGAAGAGAAAATTCCAGCTTAATTCGTAATAATGTCGGTGACGATACACTAAACACGAGCGACTTTTGACATTTGTGATGGTCCGTTTAAATCCGAGTCCGTTGTCTTTGTGATGTCAGTCTGATGATTCAGCACAATACCAACGTAAGTAGTTCTTCAGATATATGGAATTATAGTCTTTTTGCAACGAGAATGTGATTAGTAAATTAGTGTTCATATTATGGTATTTTCAATAACATCCCTATTAATCTTTGCGGCATAGCAATTGTTTAGGACATTCTAAATGTGTACTTCAATTTCCTCTACTTTATTTATCACATTTTTAAGATATTTTCGGCTCATTGTAATTGTTATTCAGTCTGTAGGTCTAAATTGGGATAGTCCGGCGGGATATCTATGTACAGTTTCATAAAGTCCAGTGAAGAATTGACAAACTCAACTTGTTTTCATAGTGGCTTCAAAAAGATATGCGTCTGTGTATCTAGGTTGATACTAGACATGTATATTCATATTAATCGGGTGTGTTTAGTAAATCCATACAACCAATATATCTTGGTAAATGTATAAACACATGGGTAGATTATCCATCAGTAGGGTATTAGATTTTTACCGTCTGACCTGGGTCTAAACTGATTGCCTGGGTCACTAGATCCTTCTTCATGGTCGTGTTAATCAAACACGGAGGTAAAGGACAGATCTACAGATAAAGGTGCCTACCCAAATACTCAAATCCTCATTTATCCACCAAACCCTTTGCTGTGACCACTCTTTAGAATCGTCTTTTCGAGACGATTCTAAAGGGTTGTCCCAGTTAAGGGTTTGGTGGAAAAATAAAGCCGCTTTTCTTGAAAATGATGAACTTTACGCATCTTATCTGGACAATCTCCACCCCTGGAAGGGAATCGGATACAGAAGACCCCCCCCCCCCCTTTGATCACTGCCCAAATTCAATAAACTATTTGTCTCCTATACCAACACACAGTCATAGTATCACTAGTTTCATAATACTGACTGCCAAATGAAGAAGACAAATTATAATTATGCATCCAGTGGTTTGGTATCTCTATTCACCATTATATATGTACAGACGTGCATTAATAGAGAAAATAAATATATATCAATGAGTTAATCGATCACATTCACTGCATAAACCTGAAGATAAATATGTATATGGGCATGTATATTCTGTTATTTGCAAGAAATGGTGCCAATTGTCGGACAAAAAATTCTCAAAGGACGACTGTTCCTGTCCGTAACCCTTTGAGATGTGGGAAACGAATGTTTCACTGTAACAGTGTAAACCAGGTCTGAACCCCCTGATCAGCGTCTGTACTATTTGTAATTTAAAATCCTCGAGCAATTCAATTCTTTCATAACGAAAGGACTCTGTAGCGGACACTGACGGGTCATTGCTCTTGAAATATTTACCATGCAAAGGGGTAAAACTACTGCACAATTCTGCTGGTACCAAGAGCTTATCATAACCATGGCAACATCTTACAAAAAGAAAATATCAAGGGTTAAATATAGATAAAACAAGAGATGTTTGTAAAACATGTATACCCCCAGACCCCCTGACCTTTGATCTAGTGACCTCAACTACAGAGGTCATCCAGCGGTCATGACTAATCACCACAGCAACTTTGAAGATCCTAAGCCAAACCACTGATCATTTATTGATCTGAAAACATTTCACAAGTTAAGGTCATGGTGACCTTGACCTTTGACCTAGTGACCTCAACAACTATAGGGTTCATCTTGTGGTCACGACCAACTACCACAGCAAGTTTGAAGGTCCCGAACCAAACCATTGAGCAGTTATTAATTGGAAACCATTTCATTAGTTAAGGTCATGATGACCTTGACCTTTGACCTCAAAATCAATAGGGGTCATCTAGTTGTCATGACCAACCACCACAGCAAATTTGAAGATCCTAAGCCAAACCCTTGAGCAGTTATTGATAGTAAACCATTTCACCAGTTAAGGTCATGGTGACCTTGACCTTTGACTTAGTGACCTCAAAAACAACAGGGCTCATCTAGTTGTCATGACCAACCACCTAAGCAAATTTGAAGATCCTAAGCCAAACCCTTGAGCAGTTATTGATCAGAAACCATTTTACCAGGTAAGGTCATGGTGACCTTGACCTTTGACCTAGTGACCTCAAAAACAATAGGGGCCATCCAGTGGTCATGGCCAACTACCACAGCAAGTTTGAAGATTCTAAGCTAAACCCTTAAGCAGTTATTGATCAGAAACCATTTAACCAGTTAAGGTCATGGTGACCTTGACCTTTGACCTAGTGACCTGGAAAACAATAGGGGTCATTCAGTGGTCATGGCCAATTACCACAGCAAGTTTGAAGATTCTAAGCTAAACCCTTGAGCAGTTATTGATCGGAAACTATTTAACCAGTTAAGGTCATGGTGACCTTGACCTTTGACCTAGTGACCTCAAAAACAATAGGGGTCATCTAGTGGTCATGACCAACCACCACAGCAAGTTTGAAGATCCCAAGCCAAACCCTTGAGCTGTTATTGATCGGAAACTATTTCAACATTTTAGGTCATGGTGACCTTGACCTTTGACCTAGTGACCTCAAAAACAATAGGGGTCATCTACTTGTCATGACCAACCACCACAGCAAGTTTGAAGTTTCTATGCCAAGTCGTTTATTAGTTATCATTCGGAAACCATCGATCTACCGACCGACCGACCGACCGACCGACCGACCGACCGACCGACCGACAGACCGACCGACCGACATGTGCAAAGCAATATACCCCCATTTTTTCAAAAGGGGGGTATAATAACTATATACTGCCATGCATGTACAATAGAATCTGTCTTAAGCGACCATTAAAAGAGGGCCAGTTAAGGACCTGTTAGGCAGGTAGTAGCTCAATGCAGGTTAAAAGTAATGCAGAAAGCTTTCTGCATTACTTTTTCCCTGTATTAAGCAACCACATGCTTTTTTAAGATGCTTGTGTCCAATCAATATAAGGTCGCTTAGTTCAGGTTCTACTGTATATAGTAGGCCCTCTTCATAGCGACTATCTAACAAAATATGAAGCACACTGCTGATTAGCCCAACACGAAAATAACCAAGAACATACAGTAGAATCCCGATTATTCGAACACTAAATCTCGATTATTCGAACACTAAATCTCGATTATTCGAACACTAAATACGTATCATTATCGATCTTTAAGACAGATGGCAGCTTAATGCATGGTGCAAGTCATACAGAAAGCTGCCCTAGGAGCTTTCTGCATGACTTTAAACCATAGATTAAGCAGCCACCTGCCTAAAAGGGTCTAAATTCTTCTATACAAAAAAAATCTAATAACGAGATTTTACTGTATCTGTATATCTCATTTCTTCCAACTATCACGTTTTAACTCTATGCACACTAGAATCCACGTTAGAAGACGTATAACGCGGTGTCTCATTAAAATCCAAATCACGAGTGGTCGCATAATAGAAGGTTGTCTGAACACGTCTCTATTTAATCTTTTTATCCTGCTGGGCCAAACAACTCTGAGCTGCTTCAATTTAAATTACCTACTAATTGTTCAGTCTTTTGAATAAGTATATGGACCTAAGTATGTTCAAAACGTCTTTCAAGTCGTACTTAATTCTTCACAAAAACATATGAAAGGTCTTAGTTGTACTGAGAAGGTAAAATATAGGATTTGGTGAAGAAAGCAGACATTTATCTTCATTGCGGATTAAAAATCGGTTACCTACAGAAAACTCTATACCACTATGTAGATATAATTGGTGTCTAAATGTTCAATGTCTACATTACATTTGTCTACAAGATAAGAGCGACAGCAATTACACATGCACGTGCGTTCATCTGGCAATGGTGAACATTGATCTGATAACTTGTTATGCGCAAATGTCATAAACCCCAACAGCATGATTCAGTTGCTTCTATATAGTAGGGGACATTTTTCGAAATTTTGTTACCTGTTTTACAATGACAGGATACTTTCAGATAACAAAGAGTATGACTTAACAATTTAAATAAGAAGGGTGGCAGCATTGTGGAACAATTATAAAGCACTAAAATTTGAGTTTCCATGACAACGACTTTGTCGTAAAGATAAAATAGATACCATACACAAATATCTCTTCATATCTTTTTAACTGATGGAAGGATTTTAATATAACTTTATAATTAAATGACTAATACCAATGCAATGTTAAAAATATAAGTTTCAATTGATTCCTTTTTAGGTCAATGTCACGGTTAGGGGTCAAAAGTCAAATTTTAAAAAACGTTCTCTGTTTCAAGAACTTTTCGTTCAACAATTTTACTTTAACATTGATATATTTGAGTAAAACTTGGCACAGATATTCATTTCAAAAAGGAGGTACCCTTGATCACGAGTTTTATAGGTTTGTCAAGGTCAATGTCACAAGTAGAGGTCAAAGGTCACATTTTAGAAGTCGAATGCCATTTTTTACTAAATTGTGAATGTTGAAGTCCAATTGTTTTACATATGTGACATGTATTTATAATAACTGTGCAAGATCAATACATGTATACTAAAACAATATCCTCTACCAAGGATTTTGTTACATACTGCCAATGTCAATGTCTCAAGTAGAGGTCAAATGTCACATTTAAGAAGTCAAAGGTCAACTATGTACTTTTTCTTGCAATTTCAGTACATTTTTCTATATATGTAAAGTATGTTTTGTAATAAATGTGTACATACACCTTACTAAGTCAATATCCTCTACCAAGGACTTTGGTACATATTGTCAATGTCAATGTCGCAAGTAGAAATCAAAAGTCACATTTGAGAAGTCAAATGTCAAATTTGTACGTTTTTGTATTACATTATTTTTATTTTACCTATGTGATGCATATTGTAATTACTGTGCACATACAACATACTAAGACAATATCCTCTACCAAGGACTTGGTACATAAAATCAAGGTCATTGGAAGGTCAAAATTGTGATTATAACAGGGTACATGTATCAATATCTTAATAATGGCATTTGTATGCCCCACCCCCATCAAAGAGGGGGCATAATGATTTTTTTCATTGTCTGTTTGTTGGTCTGTTGGTTGTTTTGTTCCCAACTTTAACGTTGGCGATAATGCTGTAGCTATTGTACATACATACTTCAAACTTAGGGCATATGCAACTTTTAGAGTCAAACATATTTAGGGGTGACCTATCAAGGTCAAGTTAATACATCAAGGTCAAATGTCAAATTACTGGTCAAATTTAGATTGGCAATAAATTTGTCACCATTCAACATATATCCCTAAACATTGGCATGCATTTGCAAGTTTAGGAGTGACAATGTCATACATTATGGTCAAGTGTCAAATTACGGGTTAAATTTAGATTGGTAATGATTTTGTCGTCTTCAATATGCATCCTTCAAACCTGGCATGCATGTGCAACTTATGGAGGCGAGCATTTTTAGGGGTGACCTAAAACCAAGCGTAATATCGGGGACTTTGTGCTTCACAAACAGATCTTGTTGTTTTTAAAGCACAACGTGTGTATACCACAGACATTATTTACAGCATGTATACACATTACATTTGTCACAAAATATGTCAGTAGAATGTATTTTATTTGAAAAAGTACAACAATAACTGTCTTTTACAGCATATGGGAACTAAACGTTTTCATTGAAAAGTAAGCTTGATTTAATTTTTTTTCTAAAATCATCTCTGTTTTGAAACACCAAGAACGAAACTGATTTCAAACCAAATAAGCAAACAACTGTCAAAATGATACAGAATGTATCGGTAGTCACATTCATTCATTGAATATCGCGAAGTTTATTGTGGCCAAATACAACTAGAGCTATCACTGAAGGTGATTATTACCCCCGCCAGCCACCTTGTCACAAGATCTACTGACTTCAATACAAGAGGCAATACCTCAATAATCCTTTCATCCACTTAAATTGCTTATGAAAAGTAACAAAGGGGAATAAATCCCTCAAAAATGAAATTAGAATTATAGCCTTGTTGACGGCACATCCTCTTATCACCCTCTAACCATATATAAAGTTTCACAGTTGTGCCTACAATACTTGAGAAGTTATGCTCCGAACAAAAATTGCTTCTGGAAAGTAACTAAGGGGAATAACTCTCTCAAAAATGAATTTAAGAGTCACAACCCTTGTTGACTGCAGATCATTTCATCACCCTCTATCCATAAATAAAATTTCACAGTTGTTCCTACAATACTTGACAAGTTCTGCTCCGGACAAAACAATTAAGGGGAATAACTCCCTCAAAAAATGAATTTAAAGTTACATGTACAACCCTTGTTGACTGCACATCCTCTCATCATCCTCTATCCACATATAAAGTTTCACAACTGTGCCTAAATACTTTAGGAGTAATGTTCCGGACGGAAGAACGGACAGACACACGGACATGCGCGATTCCAATATAGCCCCACTTCTTTAGAAGTGGGGGTATAATTACATATTGTGTCCATGTCATTTTAATGCTAACTTAAACAGCTCATAACTATTGAAAATTCAAGTATTTCCATAAGTTTCGTGTGTTCAAATATCACACGAATACTTGACAGCTAGCTGAGCAATGAATCGCTTCGTACACGAGCTTCAGTTGGTTTTGCTTGCGCACAGTATAAGCTCCTGAAATCCCTTTACGACCAAGGGCTTGTCTGTCCACAGTGTGTGAGGGTGGACTTGCCAACAAACAATGCTGGTGATGGAAAATCAGTTTGGCAATTCAGACATGAATACCAAATGCTGTCACTGTTTCAGCTATTTTGGTAGAGGATCACCTAATGATTATTCCCATCAACTTATTTTGAAATATGACCATCAGTTTGTAGAAGAAATATATTCTGAAAGTGGGAGATTCTTCGATAGCAAAAGTAGTAATGCGAAAGGAGAAAACTGCAGACTCGGTTTAATGAGTCTGTTCATGAGCAGTTATTAAAAGTGCTATTAAAACACGACTCACGCCCCCTAGCACCGGCTTAAGCAGTATTCAATTTTCAAAACTAATATCATAAAAACTAATGATCCCGGATGACCAGTAAGTATAACAGCACTGAGAATGAAGTCGACGTTTTACGGCCGCAACACTAGCACTTGTTGTTGCGAAGTACATATATTCTGAAAGTGGAAGAAGAGATTTAAACTTTGTTTTCTTTTGGTTATCATGGCAACCAGATTTCCACATGGATTCAAACCATTTTAGCTATATTGATTGGTGGTTACCTAATGATTATTCCCATCAAATTATTCTGAAGTCAGTCCATTGGTTTTGGTGAAGAGATTTAAAAATTTGCAATGTTTTCTATACAGACAAACAGGCCCCACCCCTATCAGCCATGTTGTTTTAGATATTGTCATGATTTAAGCTACTTAAGAAGAAATTCACCTAATGATTATTCCCATCAAATCATTTTGAAACCTGACAATCAGTTTCGGAGAAGAAGAGGTTTAAAGATTTTTCTTTTGGTTGCCATGGCAACCAGAGTTCTATATGGATCCAAACTATTTTAGCTTTTTTGACAGAGAATCACCTAAAGACCATCCTTGGAAAGTTTCATTACATTTCACAATATAGTTTTAGAGGGGATGTCACTTGAAACAAAATGTTGACGACGGACGCCACACAATGGACGACGCCTGACGACCGACACACGATGATCTCAATAGCTCACCTTAGCACTTGTGTCAGGTGAGCTACAAATGGACAGTCTTCTTGAATCTACTTGTTTGTTTGATACAATGGTGGAAACAACTTGATAAATACGAGTATTGTAAATAATTCGGAAATATTGTGCAAAAATCACTAAAAATAGTTCTTTTATAGCCGTTGCTATGGTAACAAAGGATATTTTTACTATAAATTTGTAAATATTTTTTCCAAATATAACCACATGGAAGACCACACCAATACTTTATACAAATCGTAAGGCAAACATGCTGTAAAAAGAAAACGTAGGCTAACGTTATAATTCACTAGAAAATGTCAATTTAGAACCACAAATAAATATCATATTATTTTAAGAATATTTTGGTTGCCATGGCAACCAGATCTGTGTCCCAGAATTTTAACATAATATTTGCGTAATTTTGTAAGTAAATAGCAAGGTCTTACAATAATTGATTACTTAGACATTTAGAAAAACAATAAGGATTCGTTTCCGAAAAAGTGAAAAACTGGGCAAAATGAAATACGTTATTGCCATGGTAACCAGTCATTGAGGAAAAAATCTATTTTAATTAGTTCAAATCAACACTAGCCATTTCTCATTTCCAAAGAAAAAACAATGGGGACCTATTTACACCCATAAGCAAATTGGCAGTCCTTTTAAATTCTGTATATCATTTTGAAGCTTGTTGCTATGGAAACCACGATTTCCACCAGAATGTTTTTGGGAATGTTCTGCCACCCTTCTAAAACTGTTCGGTAAGGTGTTAAGTTAACATATGTAAAATATGGAGTTATTGTAAATCAGGTAACAAAATCGGCAAAAATCAGGCTTTTTGTCCCTTACTATTATCCTTATCTCATATTGATCTTATCTATTAACCTTGCCTCATTGACATGACTCAGGCAATAGTTTCTCAAAAGCTTGTGATGTGACATTTGGTCAAGTTTCTCAAAAGCTTGTTCGAATCAGAAAATAGTCAAATGTACAGGGGACCACAGGGGACCGTCACAATGAAGTATGAACCTACATGTAGGCAGAAAATATATATATGAACACTAGATATATAGTCTATATCTTTTCTGTCGAGGTTCATACTTCATTGTGACGGTCCCCTGTGGTCAAAGTATACAAGGTCCAAATTTGAGTCGACATTTTACAGCGGGATAACTGTTTAAATGAAAACAAAACAACAACAGTTGGCTTCTGTCATACATGTACATATATACACAATAACATGTACAGAGGAATCTGCATATAGCGAGCATTAAACGAATAACCACGGATGTCTTCAAAAGCAGGTGGTTGCTAATAGCAACATGATGGAGTTTTTATGCCGAACTTTCGTTCTGGATGAAGCCATGTTGAACCGCAAATTTCACGCCACCCATTTTTCACACGTGTGAAATTTGCGGCCCCATTTTTCACATAATTTGTGAAAATTGCGTTTTGCTCCTATACCCCCCTTCAAAGCCTGACGCATTTTTCACGTATGTGAAAATTGCGTCGAGAAGATGTGCTCAAATATTCACTTCAAAACACGCGACGCATTTTTCACTCTTGAGAATATATTGAAGTTGACCAATTTCTTTGGTCATTTCGGTTATAGATCAAGGTCGCAGGAATCGAAATGCCAGATTTGTAGTACAACTCAGAAGTTGATTTGGGTGCTTGCTCAACATACTTATTTGATTAAAATATAATTATGGGTCACGTGGGTAAAACGTATTTGGAGTTCCTTGTTAATCCTTTACTGTCCACATATTTGATATGCATTTGATGCCGCTGTACATATTTTCGCCGGCGACCATCTCTGCTGAAACAGATGGAACATATTGTCGCCGGCGTTAATATGTCCCGAAGTTTTCGGCACATATTACTGCTGAACTGCACAAATTGTCGCCGGCGACAATATTTGACGAGGGTTATGGTGCTTTTGAGGGTATTTTTGGCGACAATATGTCAAACGACTTTAACGACGAACAAGTTGACGACAGAGAACATACATATGGATGAAACAACATGCAAACAGCCGGACGGATATGTAATCCTGTCAAAACAGTTGACACAATACACAGCTTTTGATTATCATTGGCGCTATTACACTGTTGTGTCGTAAACCACCGAATACTATAATTTTGATTTCCCGACAAACGAGTCGAACGACAATATGACAATGGCGTAACCCTTGAGCACATATTGTCGCCGATGCCGACAACTTCCGTACATACTGTCGCCGGCGACAATATGTGCCACTTGTTTCGGCATATATTGTTGCTGGCGACGATATATACACCGTCGACAACATGTGCTGCAACACCCGGGATATCGAATATCTGGGATATTTTGTCGCGATTGGCTGATTGTCTGTCGCTCTGGTCATAAATCTAGAACCGTTTGCATAGTAGTAGTGTACATTTCTTACGACCTTTTTTACAGTACGTAGCGTACATCATGCGTATATCTATCGTGTGTTAATCGTATATCATGTGTATATCTTTCGTGCGAATATGTTATATATCTCACGGTTAATATAATGGGTACTATTTCCATTTTATGGGATATTTGATTAATACTTTATGTAATATATGTATTACATGTATCTAATGAAAGAAAGAGTTGTTCTTTACTTAAGGTAATGATAATGCAAGGAATCGTTCATAGCGTATCGTATAGTGTACGTATATGTATAGTACGTAAATAGTACATCATACGTGATAATATCGTATATTGTGTAAACAAATATGCTCACATAGGTTGTATCGGACTTGACACGCCATCTTTCGGCAATAATTTGAGAGCGGAGGAAAAATTCTTTCTCCGACTCTGCACTATGTTTCCAGATCACAACTTTGTTTTAAAAGAGATCAACGCAGACATGTAAACCGAAAGTAGAAGTTTATTTTAGAATGTTCAGCAATTTAGGAAAACCATTGAAGAAAAATGCCCGCATTGATTGTTCTGAAAATCCTTATATCCTTTCGACTAATGTAGCGTAATAAAACGTATTGGCGATGTTGGCGTTCCATAACTTGGATCTATATGAAGCAAATTGTTTGAATAGTTAGGGTTATAATGACTCTATGCCAGTCTGTAAAGTGGGCCAGTATGATGGTCGTAGGTATATAAATGGGCGTTTTATCAGCTGCCAAAATCGGCTCAGACACGGGGTTTTCGGCCCAAAAATAACGCACGCTACCTCTGCTACCTCTACTCGTGTTATGACTGTTATGGTGCACCATACATTTGCAGCATCAAACCAATCGCATTATTCATTAGATCTAATGGCAATAGACACGACACGCAAAAACATGACACCAACATGTTTAAAAATGGGCCAAAAATTGGCTTCGTTTTTTTTCGCACAGTGAGTCATGACCTTTTGTGACCTTCTATAAATATACGCGTACTGCCTATCCGGTTGTGCTTATCTGGCACCGAAACAATAACACAAGCAACGTTGTTTAAAGTTGTCACCCTCACGTACTGCCAGTTAACTGGCTTTAGTCTGACAGTACAATGAGAGTTTACTGAAAGTAATTTGACACATCAATGAGAGTGAACAGACAGTAACCTGACAATCCAATGATGGAAAATATCATACTTATTACATTGTTTTGTTTTATTATCATTTTTTATAATAATGATAATAATAATAATAATAATAATAATAATAATAATAATAATAATAATAATAATAATAATTTATTTCGCCACATCACAGCATTTCAAAACAAGAGGGCCAGAATGGCCCTGAAGCGCTCACCAGACAATCAGAGGAGAAGATTTTCAAAGTTTTCACTATATGTTTCTATTGAAAGCTGGCTACTCCTGGGGCAGGGCCAATTTTGACCACAGGGGCATAATTTATATAACATTTGTAGAGGACCCGAACATGAAGCTATGTGCCAAATATGAAAGGTAACCTTCCAGTTTCAGAGAAGATTTTCAAAGTTTTTACTATATATTTCTATTGAAAACTGACCACCCCTCAGGTGGGGCCAATTTTAACCACAGGGGCATAATTTTAAACAAGACCATACAAAGTTCTGACTAAAGGCGATCAACTGTTCTTCTGAACGGATATGTGTACCCTAGCATTCCAAACTGAGTTTTTGCATTTGAATATTATTATAGATTATTACATTATTATTTCATATTCACAAGTTTAACTTAATAGTTTCAAGTAATACAATTTCATGTTAAAAAATATTTCATAATTTATTTAAAACCTTTAATTTGGCATTCTGGAGTCTTTAAATGATTTACCCTTCTTCTGAACTGCAGGGCAGGTTATAATAATATCATAATGCCAATCACTATATTAATTAACCCTTCCCTCATATAAACGTGTTTTCACACATTAGAAAACAGAGTAGACCCAGATCAGATGCCTCCTATAGGAGCCATCTGATCAGTGCCTGCTCTGTTTGTTAATGGAATTTGATACATCTGTTCCTTAAGATTCTAAACTGGCTACAATGTTCCACCTACTATATTTCATTATAATTATTTTGTAGATGAATATTCAGTAGGTTGTGAAATTTGGAAAAAAATGGCTACAATGTTCCACCTTCCATACTTCATTTTTACTATTTTGTTCATGAATATGCAGTAGGCATTCAAATTAATAATAAACATAGAACAGGCAAAGGGTCAAGACAGAGCTCCAGCACCAGATACAGGTGCACTAAAAATAGCCACTGGTCATCTCTCTCTACTGCTTGACTGGATGACCTATTTATGAGTAATGAGAAGATGCTTAAAAACGCAGTCAGCTATAAGTTTGCTAGAAAACTGTCCACCCTGGGGTGTAGCCAATTTTGACCACAGGAGCATAATTTATATAACTTTTGTAGAGGACATGAACATGATGCTATGTGCCAAATATGAAAGCTGAGAACCTTCCTGTTTCAGAGGAGATGATATTCAAAGTTTTCACTATATGTTACTATAGAAAACAATGCACCCCTGGGGCGGGGCCAATTTTGACCCCAGGGACATAATTTATATAACTTTTGTAGAGGACCTACAGATGATGCTATGTGCCAAAGATGAAAGCTGAGACCCCTGTAGATTCAGAGGAGAAGAATTTTAAAGGTTCAAATTGTTGACGACGGACGACGAACGACGGACGACGCACGACGCACGCCGACGGACGACGGACATCAGGCAATCACAAAAGCTCACCCTGAGCACTTTGTGCTCTGGTGAGCTAAAAATACCATCTTCATTAATTCATTTGTAAGACATATTACTAAAAGCTATTCTACCGTAGACTGTCAGGTTACTCTAATTTAACCTTGTTTTCATTTCAGTATACTCTCAGATTATTCTCAGTGCCCTGTCATATGTTATATATGTATATTTACAAAACATTCTTATCATCTACGTCGGTTTTAATTTCGGTAATTGGATAATTCCTTAAATCATAATTTCTGTTACAATATACTAAAGTACAGTCGACACTCATTAGCTTGAACTCTTTGCGAACATCAATATTAGTTCGACTTTAAAGAACTCTGAGATAAATGATCTTTCTACACACAATACACGGGTACCGCATTACTTTTTAAAATTTCTTTTGGTCAAATACACATGCTTCATTTGCATTGTTGAAAATGAAAACAGAATCCCAAGCAGTTTATATACAGACCAGACACCGAGTCGCTCTGTATCTGGTCTGGATCAGAATTGCTTGCAATTCAAATAACAGCTCAATTTGCAGTGACTTTCGTGGATTTCGGCATAAGCAGAAGTTCGACTGACCCAAGTTCGAGATAACGAGGGTCGACTCAGGGGATATTACTGTCATAAATATAATTCAGGGACAAAGCTACCCTATCCGATACTAATTCAATGTCCTGATGTCTGTTTAAGATCTCTCGTATCAACAATAGCAAAACCATCTATTGACATATCTGTGAAAAATGCGTTGGTATTAGTAGGTCTTCAAACAAGAGGGCCATGAGGCCCTGAAGCGCTCACCTGAGATACCCCAGGGGTGGGGCCATTTTTGACCAGGAAGTTATCATTTGTACAACCTTGGTAGAAAACTAATAAGCCCCAAGGCAGGGCTGAGTTTTGCCCAGAGGTCAGGGTCGTAAGTTGAACATTCTTGGCAGAAGACTACAAGCCAAAGCTACATATTTGTAGAGGACCATTAGATCTTGTTACATACCAAATATCAAAGGTCTAGGCCTTACAGTTTCTGAAGATTTTAAAAGATTTTCCTATGAAAAACTGATAAGCCCTTTGGCCCGCCATTTTTGGTCCAGGGTCATAATTTGAACAATCTTTGTAGAGAACCATTAGATCAAGCTACATACCAAATATCAAAGGTCGAGGCCTTACATTTTCAGAGAAGAATTTTACAGATTTCCCTATGAAAATCTGATAAGTCCATGGGCGGGGCCATATTTGGCCCGGGTGTCATAATTTGAACAATAGGACCATTAGATCATGCTACATGCATGATCATTAGGACCATTAGATCATGCTACATGCCGAATATCAAAGGTCTAGGCGTTACAGTTTTAGAGAAGAAGATTTTTAAAGATTTTCCTATGAACAACTGATAAGCCCTTGGGCGGGGCCATTTTTGTCCCAGGGGTCATAATTTGAACATTCTTTGTAGAGGTCTATTAGATCATGCTACATGCCAAATATCAAAGGTCTAGGCCTTACAGTTTGAGAGAAGAAGATTTTTAAAGATTTTCCTATGAAAAACTGATAAGCCCTTGGGCGGGGCCATTTTTGGTCCGGGGGTCATAATGTGAACAATCTTTGTAGATGACCATTAGATCATGCCACATGCAAAATATCAAAGGTGTAGGCCTTACAGTTTCAGAGAAGAAGATGTTTAAAGATTTTCCTATGAAAAACTGATAAGCCCTTGGGCGGGGCCATTTTTGGTCCGGGGGTCATAATTTGAACAATCTCTGTAGAGGACCATTAGATTATGCTACATGCCGAATATCAAAGGTCTAGGGCTTACAGTTTCAGAGAAGAAGATTTTTAAAGATTTTCCTATGAAAAACTGATAAGCCCTTGGGCGGGGCCATTTTTGGCCCAGGGGTCATAATTTGAACAATTTTTGTAGAGGACCATTAGATCATGTAACATGCCAAATATCAAAGGTCTAGGCCTTACAGTTTCATAGAAGAAGATTTTTAAAGATTTTCCTATGAAAAACTGATAAGCCCTTGGGCGGGGCCATTTTTGTTCCGGGGGTCATAATGTGAATGACGTTTCGTTCCCCCTAGCCACTGATGCTTCTGACAAAATTTGGTTAAAATCGGGTCAGCAGTTTCAGAGGAGATGTCATTTGAAATTGTGGACGGACGACGGACGACGGACGGACGCCGGACGCCGGACACCGGACGCCGGACGACGGACAAAGAGTGGTCACAATAGCTCATCCTGAGCCTTTGGCTCAGGTGAGCTAAAAATGGGGTTAAAGTGCTACCGAATTTTTCACAGCAGGGTTTTGTGAAATATGGGGCCCCATTTTTCACATATGTGAAAAATGGGGCCGCAAATTTCACGCGTGTGAAAAATGCGTCAACCCATTTTTCACACGTGTGAAAAATGGGTGGCGTGAAATTTGCGGTTCAACAAAGCCAGCCTTAAAGAAAAAAAGACTTATTTTAAGAAGTTTCACTGTATACATGGCTTGTCTGGTGGTGCACCACGTCGTTTTCTTAATAAACTGTGATACCCATTTCACATCATCTTAAGTGTCTGTAAGATCATTTGGCGGCTGCTTCGGGCGGAACTTTGTTACATTTTGTACCAAATGAGGATCTAAACTGATTGGTATACAAATTGAAATTTCTTATTTAGAAACATGTTATCAGATCGATGTTGGTGAAACGACGACAATGTCGAGTCACTTACAAACATACACTTTGGGTTTTGAAAGTATTCATTATATAGTAGTGACCTTGACCTTTACATACTAACGGATAAACGGACGGGCACATTCAGATCAAATTGTTACATGCATTAGAACATATCTATAGCCAACACTGGGTACCTTATAGCACGGGAACATTCTGCTTGACCGTTGTCCTTCATTGAGCTAACATCTCTCTCAAAGACGGAAAATGATACAGTAAACCCCCTCTAATGCGACCACTTGATGGATAAACATGGCTGTCTTTATAAGCAGGTGGTTGCTTAATGCAGGACAAAATGAATGCAGAAAGATCCTAGAGGAGCTTTCTGCATTACTTTTGTCCTGCATTAAGCTACCACCTGCATCTAGCACCCAGAATTATACCTCCATTGGGTGTTCGCATTAGAAGGATTTTACTGTACTAGTTTTGAGCAACCTTACTGTATATTGTTTATGTTACTGCTAATGGCAAATATGTGATAGCCTATGCAAACAGTTTGGATCTAGATCAGACATCGAGTAACTGAACAGTTTGATGCTATGATAATGATTTTAAAACAAATATTCAAACAACAAGAGGGCCATGATGGCCCTGAAATCGCTCACCAGAGGGAAAGATTTTTAAAGTTTCAAGTACATTTTTTAAAGCTTTCTGGGATGATTTGCTTTATTATAAATATTTTCTAAGTCCAATACCGAACGTTTACCGACCGTTAACTTGGAAAGCATATATCGCACAAAAAATATGTGGAAAAGTTTCATTTTCCATTACATTTTACTACGCATAACCTAACAACTCCTTGATATATTGCGTATTTAGAAACGAACGACAACCCTTATAGAGCACGTTTCGTAACAAAACCAGTTCACACCTGAACGTTTCGAACCCCTTCAGAATTAGAGTACTGATGATTGTTTCAAAGCAGAAATTGTATAAAAATCGCGATTTCAACAATTTATACAAACGGAATTGTTATGGAAATGGAAAATTAAAACTTGTTAAGAATAACTGGTGATAATAACCATTGTGATAAATAGAGCATTTGCCTTAGTGATAAATAGAGCATTTGCTCCATAAGAGTAAATGCACTATTTATCACAATGGTTTCAAATCTACACGATTCTGAAATTTACCTTTTCTCTAATTAACCCTTTTCCTCATATAAACATGTTTTCACGCATTTGCAAACAGAGTAGACCCAGATTTACCTCTTTGAATAAGCAGACGACATTTCTAACATATGACAACCCTATCACAGCTTAGCAGGACTTAACCAAAATTAGCACACAGTTTGAACTCAGATCTGACACATACCGGTATGTAACTTTATATGTGGTTTGTATATGAGTTAATTTACTCCTATGGAGCAAATGCTCTATTTATCACAATGGTTTGAAATCTACACAATTCTGAAATTTTCATCTTCTCTAATTAATGCTCCTTATCAGTAGATTTATTCAAAGAGGTAGGATCTGAAAAAAGCCTTTGTGATAAATAGAGCATTTGCTAATCATTGTGATAAATAGAGCAAAAGCTCCATAGGAGTAAATGTTCTATTTATCACAAAAGTTTCAAATCTACACAATTCTAAAATTTTCCTTTTCTATAATTAATGCTCCTTATCAGTAGATTTATTCAAGGAGGTATAATGGTCACTTTATGAAACCATTGTGATAAATAGAGCATTTGCCTTTGTGATAAATAGAGCATTTGCTCCATAAGAGTAAATGCACTATTTATCACAATGGTTTCAAATCTAAACAATTCTGAAATTTTCCTTTTCTCTAATTAACCCTTTTCCTCATATAAACATGTTTTCACGCATTTGCAAATAAGAGTAGACCCAGATTTACCTCTTTGAATAAGCAGACAACATTTCTAACAGATGACAACCCTATCACTGCTTAGCATGACTTGACCAAAATTAGCACACAGCTTGGATTCTGATCTGACACAGACCGGTATGTAACTTTATATGTGGTTTGTATATGAGTTAATTTACTCCTATAGAGCAAATGCTCTATTTATCACAATGGTTTGAAATCTATACAATTCTGAAATTTTCCTTATCAGTAGATTTATTCAAAGAGGTAGGATCTGAAAAAAGCCTTTGTGATAAATAGAGCATTTTGCTAACCATTGTGATAAATAGAGCAAAAGCTCCATAGGAGTAAATGTTCTATTTGTCACAATGGTGTCAAATCTACACAATTCTGAAATTTTCCTTTTCTATAATTAATGCTCCTTATCAGTAGATTTATTCAAAGAGGTAGGATCTGAAAAAAGCCTTTATGATAAATAGAGCATTTGCTCCATAGGTGTAAATGCTCTATTCATCACCATGGTTTCAAATCTACACAATTCTGAAATTTTCCTTTTCTCTAATTAATGCTCCTTATCAGTAGATTTATTCAAAGAGGTAAAATAGTCACTTTATGAAACCATTGTGATAAATAGAGCATTTTCTCCATAGGAGTAAATGCTCTATTTATCACAATGGTTTCAAATCTACACAATTCTGAAATTTTTCAAGAGGCAGATTCTGAAATTATCCTATGAGGGAATGGGTTAAAAAACAGTGTGAGCAAACAGAGACTAATTCTGAAGCAGACAACTTGATAGAGTTTTGACCAGGAACTTGACCTATTCAGTGATTATGCAACACAGATGGAGTGACCTCAATCCCTCTAGTTCAGAGGAACCTTTATAGTGTAAAATAATATTTTAAAGTATAACCAACTGGGCAGGGCCAATTTTAACCTCAGAACTATGATATTTACCAATGTCAATAAGGAATACTAAGTAAATCTATACACCAAATATCTAAGCTCTGTGACATGTAGTTTTTGACAAAAAGATTTTTGAAGTTTTCCCCATGCCTAACCTAAGTGAGGCCAGCATTCTGCTACTTGTACAGAAAACAACAGTCAGCTAGAAAAAACTGGCCACCCCTCGGGCCGTGGCGGGGCCAATTTTGACCCCAGGGGCATTATTTATATAACTTTTGTAGAGGACCTATAGGTGATGCTATGTGCCAAAGATGAAAGCTGAGAACCCTGTAGATTCAGAGGAGAAAACTTTTAAAGTTCAAATTGTTGACGCCGGACGACGGACGACAGACATCAGGCGATCACAAAAGCTCACCCTGAGCACTTTGTGCTCTGGTGAGCTAAAAAGGAAGACATTTAAAATATAAATTGAAGCAGGCGACACATTTTGCAGACGACAATACTTGGCAGCGAATGTGTTTAGCATTGTACATAGCCGTTGACACGAATCCCCTGCATCAGCAGTTAGATTTCTCATGAATGAGCGAACATCGATTCTGAGAGTAAGTAAGCGGGACTGGAAGACAGGCGGTCATAATTACGTCAATGAAACAAAGTTTTGCATCGATTTTAGATTTGTACAAAAATAGAACGATTCCAAGTTCTGCGAGACAGTTGTAGGGTAGAAAAAATCTTCAACTCTTTCACCGCCATATGTTAATCCTTGATAACCTTCGCAAACAGTTGGATCAAGAGGAGATGCCGAGTAACTCGGCTGAGTAACTCGGTATCTCCTCAGGATCCAAACTGGTTGACGTTGATTACATGTTTGTAAAGCAATGGAAGAAACGCCACTTTGAAACCTGAAGTAGACGATAGTCTTAGCAGACGAAATTTACTTGACACCGAAAGTGCTAACCCTTCGCCTTCTATTCACGTCAATTTACCTACCTGTAAATAGTGAAGACCCAGATGAGACAGCTCCTGAAGGAGCTGTCTCATCAGGGTCTGCACTATTTACAA
This sequence comes from Azorinus chamasolen, assembly GCA_963576725.1. Taxonomy (NCBI): domain Eukaryota; kingdom Metazoa; phylum Mollusca; class Bivalvia; order Cardiida; family Solecurtidae; genus Azorinus; species Azorinus chamasolen. The sequence goes on along the minus strand of OY755243.1, from coordinate 33,883,888 downwards.
ATTGATTGTGCAACCAGTGCACTCCACAACAGTGATTGCATAGCCAAATACTTGTACACAGTGAAGATATGTGTAATTATACAACAGGGCAAGGGTAAAGAAGGAGAAATGTATTTTAAACTTCAGCAAGAGAAGGGTTAATAGCGTACAGTAATGAACCATAACTTGCCTACACAAATGGTTCAGTCAACTTAAGTGCAGTACGCCAACACTTTTGTCTCAGATGACTCGTTCAAACTTTTGGTAGAGCTGCAGACAGAATAGATCGATCAAGATGCCTTAAATATTGGCCTGCTTACTGCTAAGTGAGTGTCGTCTGCAAAAGTTAGTGTCGCCTGGCTTCAAAATATATGGCGAGAGTGTCAAACAGGTTGGATCCTGACCAGACGTCAACTTTTCGTCTTATCTAGATCCCAACTGATTACATATGTAGTCATCATGGATGCACTGCTAGCATAGGATTTAATCGGAATCTGATCCGGATCCAATCTTAGTTTGCAATGGTCATCAGCATATTGTCGTCAGCAAAATGTTGTATGCTAAACTAAAACAACACATGTTTGCTTCACAAATTCATTTCCATACATGAATAAGAACAATGGATAAAGAGTTCTTGCCGACACGCCTCTTGAAGGAACTGCCTGATCTGGGTCTAATCTGAACAGTCTGCTGGGTCTAATCTGAACAGTCTGATCTGGGTCTAATCTGAACAGTCTGATCTGGGTCTAATGTGAACAGTCTGATCTGGGCCTAATCTGAACAGTCTGATCTGGGTCTAATCTGAACAGTCTGATCTGGGTCTAATCTGAACAGTCTGATCTGGGTCTAATCCGAACAGTCTGATCTGGGCCTAATCTGAACAGTCTGATCTGGGTCTAATCGGTTTGAAGAAGCGATAGAAGTCGTCAACGACAAAATATTTTGACAAATGGCAATAACTGCGATAAAATGGGCAATCTTTTTCGACATTTGGCGATCGTTAGGACAAAAGGCAAATTAGGACAAATGGGTTCGTAAGAGGGTGTATATCTATTCTTTAAAAGTACTCTATAGCTATAGAGATTCATTTGATCAGGACGAGAAAATACTTATGTCAAATACATCAAACTAATCTTCAGTGCAGATCATGAAAGAAAATTGAGTTATATTTCTGTCCTGGCAAAGTCCAGAAACATAAAATAAATGACAACGATGACGTACAGTGGCATTCATAGGAAATTAGATTCATTGGTACCTCATTGGTTCCATATAAATAGACTACAGTTTAGCCTCCTGAACTCTTTTACCAAAATAAGCGAATACGTGATAGCCCTTCAAACAGGCTGGGCCCAGAGGAGATACCGAGTAACTCGGCGTCACCTCAAGATCCACACTGTTTGACACTGATAATACTTTTGTAAAGTAATGGAAAAAACGCCATTTTGAAACCTGAAGCAGACGAAAATCTAAGCAGACGAAATTTTCTTGGTGCCGAAAAGGGTTTAAACGGCTACTCTAAGAAGGTTAATTATGGATCTATCGCGCATGTGGTGCTTTAAACATTTATCTAATTAATATTCATGTAAGAAATAATAACACCATGAATATTTATTAGCTGAATTCTCATAATGGTACTTATAATAAATTAAATGAACACATGGTGTTTTGGCTAATATAGTCTTTATGTATCCATTATCTTGCTTTAGAAATTGTGTTCTGTTGTCTCACTAACTCCCAATTCGTTCAAATGTTCGGGAAACAACTGGTCTATTTTCCAACAGTTTGGATCCTAATGAGTCGCCAATTAATTCTGCGCCTCATGTGGATCCAAGATGTTGGCAAATGCAAGCCATAACATGTTTAGCTAGATCGTGGTTAACCCTTCATATAAACGCCTCTTCACGCTTTTGCAAACAGAGTAGACCCAGATCAGACGGCTCTAATCAGGGTATGTTCTGTTTGCTTGTGACATTATATAGATTTGATTCTAAGCTTTTGTCACAGTAACACCCCCCCCCCCCCCCCCTGAAAAGTGTATATTATAAAACTTCAGCTTATAAATATTCATGATGTCATAATTTCTTACAAAGAGGGACAGTATTATGATGAACGTAGATCTCCTTCTGCATGCAAACGGTTCATTGTATTGTATTCATGCAAATAGATCAGTAAAATATTTGACAGTTGATTATCTTACATAATTTGCCTCATTTGTATATAAAGGTGGTTCAACCAACGTCAACGTGAAACAATGCATGACGGGAAGAGGTAATTTTAAGAGACTACATAATGAATGAATGTAGTTTTCTAACGTTGGCGGTAGTTTAATGCAGGGCAAAAATAATGCCCTTTAAAAAACCAAAGCAGAAACGTGATCGTGACTTATAGAGTTAAGATAACAAAGCTTTTATCACACGTACCACGTGACCGTACACGTGACCAAAACACATGAATGCCTTTTGGGATAATACAAATTCTGACAACACGCTGAAATGACAATGTTTTCTTAGTTATGTGACATTTAAAACTGTCGCATCATTTCAAATAAAACTGAGGTATAACAATACTAGTATATTTTCGATACACTTAAAACGAATGACCAAACGGTAATATAACCATTATTATATATTATATTTTTTCAACTCAGTTAAATCTGAATGCAAAAAGAAAAGGGTGTATCAGTTTTGGTATGTAAATATCCCAGTACCCGGTACAGAATAGATGCACGCCATAATAATACAAGTGACCTGAAAGATATTCAAACGGTATAAACCCAGATCATATGCCACATCAAATGCACGGTGACCAGCCATATTGTCTGGTTATCTAATTGGACGACAAAACCATGTAAATGCTGATTTAGTTTCAAAGTGTCGCGCATTGTAGACAAAGATAAGAAACAGTGTCTTCTCCCTTTCCTATAGCGTAGTTGAATCCAAATGTAATGTGCGCACGGTGGTTATAAGGGTACGAGGGCATGCTTCCCAGTGGTTATAATGGTCTGAGGGCATGCTTCCAAGCGGTTATAAGGGTACGAGGGCATGCTCCCCAGTGGTTATAAGGGTACGAGGGTATGCTTCCCAGTGGTTATAATGGTCAGAGGGCATGCTTCCAAGTGGTTATAAGGGTACGAGGGCATGCTCCCCAGTGGAAATAAGAAATTAGAACTATGTAGTTTTGAAACCATTGTGATAAACAGAACATTTGCTCCTATAGGAGCAAATGCTCTATTTATCACAATGGTTTCAAAAGGTGATTTATTTAAGCTTACATGACAAGACAAAACGTTTATCAAAGTATCTCCCCACAGTCTTAGATTTTTGTTCCAATTAGACTTAAATAATGCATGGTCTTACATTTCAGAATGATGTTACGCACGTGCGTACGTGCGTATAGCTAGCTACCCCTGCTTTCTCTGATACAGAACTATCCCTGCTTTCCCTTATACAGACGCATTTTGCCACATTTGAATACAAAGTAGACATATACTCTGCTCTGTTTGCTTACGAAAACCTACAGCGTCTACCAAGGTCAAAATATCCAATAGTCATGGCGTCATTGTACATAGTCAGCTAATTACTATTAATAGATCCATTCTTACTTACTTTAATATTTACCTCGGTCCTATATATGCTATAAAACTTCATAGTCGAGTTCATTCTGAAATATTTGACAAATATGATTCTTCAGTGTGGTCTCTGCTTTATAACCTTGTGACCAGGTTGAGATTTAACGCGGCTAATGAACTGATTCTATACTGTCTGAAAACTCCCCAAGGACTGGCGTACATGATAAAACACAGAAGCCGCCCTAGTGCGTTTATTGATCAGCGATACCTCTTGTTTAGATCCGCTATCGTTTCCTCTCCCATTAGACACTTCAAAGACTGTTTTATTGTCACTATTTTTAGAAACAGACATGAAAAAGTGCAGAGGGCGACGATGAGCTCCTGTAGATCTTTTTTCTCCTCTGAATATGTCTGTCTAAATTGTCCCCTGCTTAGTTTCCTTTCTTTCTTTTATTTACATATTACATTTTATTGCGCTGAAGTTCTATCACTAAATGGGCGAAGCTCATTGAACATTTTCAAATGGTTTCAATAGAAGATCAATACTTCTTGACAACAATGTCCTCACTGCGTAAATGTATAGAATAGAATAAACTTTTCAAACATAAAGCGACCGAACTGTTGTAAAGTCGTCAATGGACAGGGGTATGATGTGTTTACACTTCTGTTGGCAATTACAACATACATTAAAACCTCTCCAAACCGGAATTCTATGTGAGATATATTTAGATACTTTTAGGCAGATGGCTGCTGCTTAATACAGGATGAAAGTCATGCAGAGAGCTCCTAGAGGAACTTTCTGCCTGACTTTCACCCTGCATTAAGCTGCTACCTGTTGCCAATACAGATAATTATACTAAATTGAGCATCCGGTTTAGGTTTTTTTTACTGTACATGACGCCTGCTAACAGTTTGGATCCAGATTAAACGCCATTTAACACGGTGTATAATATGGATCTAATGTAGATACCTCTCCATGAACAACCTTAAAGTAAGTGATTCCGACAATGTTTCAAGACGTAGGTATTAGCGGACGACACTTTTCGTGTCTGGAAAATATTCAGAAATTACTACAAAAGATGAATTATCGTGTCTGTGAGAACGTTTTATTGACAAAGACTGTTTTATATATATGTATATTGAACGTGCTCTACATGTCAATAATCATTTAGAAAGGTCACCGCACCCCATAAGTGATCTAGCTTATATTACGCTGAAAAGGGATATAAAATATGCGGTCATTGAATATTATAATTATTACACAGCTTGTATATAATGTATATCCGAGCTCTGTTTTTTTTTTTTATAATTTTATGTTTAGACAACGACGTCAACATCGTAAAGATCTAAACAATTACTATTTTCATTTGTTTAGACTATTCTGTCCATATTCAATATCCTTCTCAGACATGCGTTATCGTCTGTTAATATTGTCATCTGTGCCAATTTTGCTTTTTTTACATTTTTTTCTACCCTATCAGTATAAAACCATTGATCCTGGCGAGACGTAGAGTTACTTGGCGTCTGATCTGGATCAAAACTGATTACAGAGGTAATTACAGAAAAGGCTGAAATAAAAACGTTAGTTTACTAGTGGTGTTGCGTTGTGTATTGTACATGTAGATATTAACCGACGTTGTGTATTGTACATGTAGATATTAACCGGACGTTAAACTTGTTATAAATATCGGTCTTTGGGACAGATGGCAGCTTAATGCAGGGTGAAAGTCATGCCGTGACTATTTGTTGCTCTGACACTGTTTTTGAGAAGAAATGGAAGAAAAAGCGTACTTTTGGCATTGAAGCAGACGATAATATTTGCAGACGAAAAATTGTTCAGAACGAAGAAGCTTAGGGCATACAATATCTTAACAGGGTGGAACAGGGTGGAACAACAGGGTGGAACAGGGTGGTGGAACAGGGTGGAAGTCATGCAGAAAGCTCCTTTGCAGGAGCGTTTTACATGACTTTCACCCTGCATTAAGAGGACACCTGTCTCCAAGACCGATATTTATACTAAATTTAACTTCCGGTTTAGAGGGTTTTTACTGTATAAGTTTTCGACACTCTGTGAGAGACTTATGTCAACTGTTCTAAACAGTTTGATTCCAGATGAGATGTGTCGAGGAGGATAGTCATTCACAGAATTCAAACTGTCTCATAGTCTACTAGTGCTGAAAAGAGCTTACACGATATTCAAACATCGCACTCAAAATTGAAGTAAGTGACGAAATTTTGTACTGCTATAGGGCAATAAAGTAAAGAAAGGTCAACGCATGATACACAGAAACAATATTGCTCATTAAACCCACCCTATATGAGGTTCAATGCGTTCGTTCTGGTATCTCACAATTTGCAGAAAACGGTCACGCCTTCATATCAAGCTGTACCAAAACGCCTTTCTGTATAACTTTCGTCCTGCATTAATAAAAACCCCTGCCTTAAAGATACAGAATGAAAATTAGTTTTACCCCTTGTCCTTATATACGTTTTTCACGTATTTACAAACTGTATATCCAGATCACACGGCTACTATATATAGGAGCCGTCTGATCAGGGTCTGCTCCGTTTGCTTCTGGAATGATATAAATCTGATCCTACAGTTTTTACCAATACCGAAGAAATCATGTATATCTCACAATTTGCGGAAATGGTCTCGCCTTCATATAACGCTGTATCAAGACGCCTTAGAGAATAATACGTATATTTGTTCAACCCACTATTCGCAATATGATACTCAGTGCATTCCGTACACATCTATTTTGGTTTTCTTTCAGGAGAGGCAGTCGCTAATTATAAAATATCTTTCTAATTAAAATATGTCTGACTATATATGGAGCTGCTATAGATGGTTAATATACGTGGTGGGGATGTTTAATTATAATTATCAGCCATAACATGTTATCAAAGATATATACAGTCAATTATCTCTAAATGGCTACTTTGTGTATTAGCATGGGGTTTAAGATAGAGCGTGGCTGTTTAACCCTTTCCCTCATATAAACGCCTTTCCACGCATTTGCAAACAGAGAGGACCCAGATCAGACGGCTCATGTAGGTACCGTCTGATCAGGGCCTGCTCTATTTGCTTTTGACATGATATAGATCTGATTCTAAAGATTTTGTCAATGCAAAAATAGTTTATATTATGAACATTCAGTTAATAAATATTTATAATGTCATTAGTTCTTGCATGAATATTGAACAGATAAAGGGTTAGATCAGAACGAGGGTAATACTGCAAACTGCTAGAATGATTTTCGTTTATATATGATGGGTACTGCATTTTGCTAGAGAAATATGCTGTTAGATCACATTCGTAACGGATCACATTTGTAACAGATATTTTACGAATGTAATCACATTCGTAACAGGTAAAATGTGTTACAAATGTGAGTGTCCGACATGGAGGTTGACATTAGAATCACATATGTAACAGATTGAGTTCTTGACCGACAATGTTCAATTAGTAAATAGTAATGGGATTATCATTGTATATGTTTTTATATTTCCTTGAGGATCATACCTCAACATTTCACAACCTTAGCAGCACATTTTAACTACATAATGCACATGCTTGTAACATGTTTAGGATACCTGCCGAAAAGAACTTGAAGAGTTTCCATATTTCATAGAACTGGTCATAAACATGAACATATGCAATGCTGTTAATGTGTGCCTATGATAAAATAAATATTACTTCTTTATTTGCCGTTAATTGAGTAATACGATGAATGATGATTGGACATATGCACTTTTTTAGTTTCCTTTTCTGTAAGACATTACAAATGTGACTGTGAGTCACATCAAAAATCGGCATCGATCACATTAGTCACAAAATGTTACGAATGTTACAAATGTGATCATATTCGTAACACATATGTTACGAATGTGATTCGTTACGAATGTGGTATAACAATGTTCGCTATGCAGAGTACAAATCCTGCAGGAGCCCTCTTATCTTTATCTATTCTGTTATATATGACATAGCACCATTCTGCATCGTGAACTACAACAATAAGGACAATACGTCACCAACAGTAAGTATGGAATGTTATGAATATAAATTACTCGAGCCCACTCTTCAGCATCCATTTGCATTAGTTAGTGTAAGGTCTGCTGGGGCAGACATCTTACTGAATAACAAAACAGTCGTCTGCTGGGGCAGACACCTTACAGAATAACAAAGCAGTCGTCTGCTGGGGCAGACACCTTACTGAATAACAAAACAGTCGTCTGCTGTCTGCTGGGGCAGACATCTTACTGAATAACAAAACAGTCGTCTGCTGTGGGGCAGACACCTTACTGAATAACAAAACAGTCGTCTGCTGGGGCAGACACCTTACTGAATAACAAAGCAGTTGTCTGCTGGGGCAGACATCTTACTGAATAACAAAACAGTCATCTGCTGGGGCAGACACCTTACTGAATAACAAAACAGTCGTCTGCTGTGGCAGACACCTTGCTGAATAACAAAGCAGTTGTCTGCTGGGGCAGACATCTTACTGAATAACAAAACAGTCGTCTGCTGGGACTTACTGAATAACAAAGCAGTCGTCTGCTGGGGCAGACATCTTACTGAATAACAACGCAGTCGTCTGCTGGGGCAGACACCTTACTGAATAACAAAGCAGTCGTCTGCTGGGACAGACATCTTACTGAATAACAACGCAGTCGTCTGCTGGGGCAGACATCTTACTGAATAACAAAACAGTCGTCTGCTGGGACAGACATCTTACTGAATAACAACGCAGTCGTCTGCTGGGACAGACACCTTACTGAATAACAAAGCAGTCGTCTGCTGGGGCAGACACCTTACTGAATAACAAAACAGTCGTCTGTTGGGGCAGACATCTTACTGAATAACAAAGCGGTCGTCTGCTGGGGCAGACACCTTACTGAATAACAAAACAGTCGTCTGCTGGGGCAGACACCTTACTGAATAACAAAACAGTCGTCTGCTGGGGCAGACATCTTACTGAATAACAAAACAGTCGTCTGCTGGGGCAGACATCTTACTGAATAACAAAACAGTCGTCTGCTGGGGCAGACATCTTACTGAATAACAACGCAGTCGTCTGCTGGGGCAGACACCTTACTGAATAACAAAACAGTCGTCTGCTGGGGCAGACATCTTACTGAATAACAAAGCAGTCGTCTGCTGGGACTTATTGAATAACAAAACAGTCGTCTGCTGTGGGGCAGACATCTTACTGAATAACAAAACAGTCGTCTGCTGTCTGCTGTGGGGCAGACATCTTACTGAATAACAAAGCAGTCGTCTGCTGGGGCAGACATCTTACTGAATAACAAAGCAGTTGTCTGCTGGGGCAGACCTCTTACTGAATAACAAAGCAGTCGTCTGCTGTGGGGCAGACATCTTACTGAATAACAAAACAGTCGTCTGCTGGGGCAGACATCTTACTGAATAACAAAGCAGTTGTCTGCTGGGGCAGACATCTTACTGAATAACAAAGCAGTTGTCTGCTGTGGGGCAGACATCTTACTGAATAACAAAACAGTCGTCTGCTGGGGCTGACATCTTACTGAATAACAAAGCAGTCGTCTGCTGGGACAGACACCTTACTGAATAACAAAGCAGTTGTCTGCTTGGGCAGACATCTTACTGAATAACAAAACAGTCGTCTGCTGGGACTTACTGAATAACAAAGCAGTCGTCTGCTGGGGCAGACATCTTACTGAATAACAACGCAGTCGTCTGCTGGGGCAGACACCTTACTGAATAACGAAGCAGTCGTCTGCTGCGACAGACATCTTACTGAATAACAACGCAGTCGTCTGCTGGGACAGACATCTTACTGAATAACAAAACAGTCGTCTGCTGGGACAGACATCTTACTGAATAACAACGCAGTCGTCTGCTGGGACAGACACCTTACTGAATAACAAAGCAGTCGTCTGCTGGGGCAAACACCTTACTGAATAACAAAACAGTCGTCTGCTGGGGCAGACATCTTACTGAATAACAAAGCAGTCGTCTGCTTGGGCAGACATCTTACTGAATAACAAAACAGTCGTCTGCCGGGGCAGACATCTTACTGAATAACAACGCAGTCGTCTGCTGGGGCAGACATCTTACTGAATAACAAAACAGTCGTCTGCTGGGGCAGACATCTTACTGAATAACAACGCAGTCGTCTGCTGGGCAGACACCTTACTGAATAACAAAACAGTCGTCTGCTGGGGCAGACATCTTACTGAATAACAAAGCAGTCGTCTGCTGGGACTTACTGAATAACAAAACAGTCGTCTGCTGTGGGGCAGACATCTTACTGAATAACAAAACAGTCGTCTGCCGGGGCAGACATCTTACTGAATAACAACGCAGTCGTCTGCTGGGGCAGACATCTTACTGAATAACAAAGCAGTTGTCTGCTGGGACAGACCGCTTACTGAATAACAAAGCAGTTGTCTGCTGTGGGGCAGACATCTTACTGAATAACAAAACAGTCGTCTGCTGGGGCAGACATCTTACTGAATAACAAAGCAGTTGTCTGCTGGGGCAGACATCTTACTGAATAACAAAGCAGTTGTCTGCTGTGGGGCAGACATCTTACTGAATAACAAAACAGTCGTCTGCTGGGGCTGACATCTTACTGAATAACAAAGCAGTCGTCTGCTGGGGGCAGACATCTTACTGAATAACAAAACAGTCGTCTGCTGTGGGGCAGACATCTTACTGAATAACAAAACAGTCGTCTGCTGGGGCAGACACCTTACTGAATAACAAAGCAGTTGTCTGCTGGGGCAGACATCTTACTGAATAACAAAACAGTCGTCTGCTGGGACTTACTGAATAACAAAGCAGTCGTCTGCTGGGGCAGACATCTTACTGAATAACAACGCAGTCGTCTGCTGGGGCAGACACCTTACTGAATAACGAAGCAGTCGTCTGCTGGGACAGACATCTTACTGAATAACAACGCAGTCGTCTGCTGGGACAGACATCTTACTGAATAACAAAACAGTCGTCTGCTGGGACAGACATCTTACTGAATAACAACGCAGTCGTCTGCTGGGGCAGACACCTTACTGAATAACAAAGCAGTCGTCTGCTGGGGCAGACACCTTACTGAATAACAAAACAGTCGTCTGCTGGGGCAGACATCTTACTGAATAACAAAGCAGTCGTCTGCTGGGCAGACACCTTACTGAATAACAAAACAGTCGTCTGCTGGGGCAGACATCTTACTGAATAACAAAGCAGTCGTCTGCTGGGACTTACTGAATAACAAAACAGTCGTCTGCTGTGGGGCAGACATCTTACTGAATAACAAAACAGTCGTCTGCTGGGGCAGACACCTTACTGAATAACAAAGCAGTCGTCTGCTGGGGCAGACATCTTACTGAATAACAAAGCAGTTGTCTGCTGTGGGGCAGACATCTTACTGAATAACAAAACAGTCGTCTGCTGGGGCAGACATCTTACTGAATAACAAAACAGTCGTCTGCTGGGGCAGACACCTTACTGAATAACGACGCAGTCGTCTGCTGGGGGGCAGACATCTCACTGAATAACAAAACAGTCGTCTGCTGGGGTAGACACCTTACTGAATAACAAAGCAGTCGTCTGCTGGGGCAGACATCTTACTGAATAACAAAACAGTCGTCTGCTGGGGGGGCAGACATTTTACTGAATAACAAAACAGTCGTCTGCTGGGGGGGGGGGGCAGACATCTTACTGAATAACAAAGCAGTCGTCTGCTGGGGGCAGACATCTTACTGAATAACAAAACAGTCGTCTGCTGTCTGCTGTGGGGCAGACATCTTACTGAATAACAAAGCAGTCGTCTGCTGTGGGGCAGACATCTTACTGAATAACAAAACAGTCGTCTGCTGTGGGGCAGACATCTTACTGAATAACAAAGCAGTCAAGTAAGCGGCTGCGAAATGTATGACAAAAGTAATGCAGCATTCTACTTTGTGAACTTTCTTTCAGCATTAATAAAAAACCCAGACACAAAATAATTTTTTTAATATTCTTTTTAACCCTTTCTCTAATATAAACGCTTTTCACGTGTTTGCAGCTACACTAGACCAAGATCAGATAAGAGGCTTCTGATCAGGGTATGCTCTATTTGTGTATGGAATAATATAAATATGAGTCTACAGTTTCTACCAATACCAAAGAAATCAAGTGTAGCCTGCATGTGCTATGCTAAAAATCAGTGACTATATTATTCATGATGCCACTATTTCTTACATGAATATTCAGCAGGGAAAGGGTTAAGTGGCTACTGTAGACAGGAAGTACCGAACATGGACGGATATAAATGTACAGTAAATGAGTAAAATTATCTTAACCACTCTTTAGCATCCATCTCAAGAAGATATTTTCCCTTCTGCGGTAACAATGGACTATTATTAATAATTTACCTAATGAATATTTATGTAAGATAAAATCACTTTGTATTAATTAGTTTTATAGTGGCATATGAACACAGGAAGTTTCGGACTTTTGGAGTATTAATTAAGTTTATAGTGACATATGAACACAGAAAGTTTAGGGCATGGCAGGGACTACAGAAATAGACACAGCATGACAGGGACTACAGAACAGATACAGCGTGGCAGGGACTACAGAACAGATACAGCATGACAGGGACTACAGAACAGATACAGCGTGGCAGGGACTACAGAACAGATACAGCATGACAGGGACTACAGAAATAGACACAGCATGGCAGGGACTACAGAACAGATACAGCATGACAGGGACTATAGAACAGATACAGCGTGGCAGGGACTACATAAACAGACACAGCATGACAGGGACTACAGAAATAGACACAGCATGGCAGGGACTACAGAACAGATACAGCGTGGCAGGGACTACATAAACAGACACAGCATGACAGGGACTACAGAACAGATACAGCGTGGCAGGGACTACAGAACAGATACAGCGTGGCAGGGACTACAGAAATAGACACAGCATGGCAGGGACTACAGAACAGATACAGCGTGGCAGGGACTACAGAAATAGACACAGCATGGCAGGGACTACAGAAATAGACAAAGCATTGCAGGGACTACAGAAACAGACACAGCATGACAGGGACTACAGAACAGATACAGCGTGGCAGGGACTACAGAACAGATACAGCATGACAGGGACTACAGAAACAGACACAGCATGGCAGGGACTACAGAACAGATACAGCGTGACAGGGACTACAGAACAGATACAGCATGGCAGGGGCTACAGAACAGACACAGCATGACAGGGACTACAGAAACAGACACAGCATGGCAGGGACTACAGAACAGATACAGCGTGACAGGGACTACAGAACAGATACAGCGTGGCAGGGACTACAGAACAGATACAGCATGACAGGGACTACAGAAACAGACACAGCATGGCAGGGACTACAGAAATAGACACAGCATTGCAGGGACTATATAAACAGACACAGCATGACAGGGACTACAGAACAGATACAGCGTGGCAGGGACTACAGAAACAGACACAGCATGACAGGGACTACAGAACAGATACAGCGTGACAGGGACTACAGAACAGATACAGCATGGCAGGGATTACAGAACAGACACAGCATGACAGGGACTACATAAACAGACACAGCATGGCAGGGACTACAGAACAGATACAGCGTGGCAGGGACTACAGAACAGATGCAGCATGACAGGGACTACATAAACAGACACAGCATGGCAGGGACTACATAAACAGACACAGCATGGCAGGGACTACATAAACAGACACAGCATGGCAGGGACTACAGAACAGATACAGCATGACAGGGACTATAGAACAGATACAGCGTGGCAGGGACTACATAAACAGACACAGCATGACAGGGACTACAGAAATAGACACAGCATGGCAGGGACTACAGAACAGATACAGCGTGGCAGGGACTACATAAACAGACACAGCATGACAGGGACTACAGAACAGATACAGCGTGGCAGGAACTATAGAACAGATACAGCGTGGCAGGGACTACAGAAATAGACACAGCATGGCAGGGACTACAGAAATAGAAACAGCATTGCAGGGACTACAGAAACAGACACAGCATGACAGGGACTACAGAACAGATACAGCGTGGCAGGGACTACAGAACAGATACAGCATGACAGGGACTACAGAAACAGACACAGCATGGCAGGGACTACAGAACAGATACAGCGTGACAGGGACTACAGAACAGATACAGCATGGCAGGGGCTACAGAACAGACACAGCATGACAGGGACTACAGAAACAGACACAGCATGGCAGGGACTACAGAACAGATACAGCGTGACAGGGACTACAGAACAGATACAGCGTGGCAGGGACTACAGAACAGATACAGAATGACAGGGACTACAGAAACAGACACAGCATGGCAGGGACTACAGAAATAGACACAGCATTGCAGGGACTACATAAACAGACACAGCATGACAGGGACTACAGAACAGATACAGCGTGGCAGGGACTACAGAAACAGACACAGCATGACAGGGACTACAGAACAGATACAGCGTGACAGGGACTACAGAACAGATACAGCGTGGCAGGGACTACAGAACAGATACAGAATGACACGGACTACAGAAACAGACACAGCATGGCAGGGACTACAGAAATAGACACAGCATTGCAGGGACTACATAAACAGACACAGCATGACAGGGACTACAGAACAGATACAGCATGGCAGGGGCTACAGAACAGACACAGCATGACAGGGACTACATAAACAGACACAGCATGGCAGGGACTACAGAACAGATACAGCGTGGCAGGGACTACAGAACAGATACAGCATGACAGGGACTACATAAACAGACACAGCATGACAGGGACTACAGAACAGATACAGCGTGGCAGGGACTACAGAAACAGACACAGCATGACAGGGACTACAGAACAGATACAGCGTGACAGGGACTACAGAACAGATACAGCGTGGCAGGGACTACAGAACAGATACAGAATGACAGGGACTACAGAAACAGACACAGCATGGCAGGGACTACAGAAATAGACACAGCATTGCAGGGACTACATAAACAGACACAGCATGACAGGGACTACAGAACAGATACAGCATGGCAGGGGCTACAGAACAGACACAGCATGACAGGGACTACATAAACAGACACAGCATGGCAGGGACTACAGAACAGATACAGCGTGGCAGGGACTACAGAACAGATACAGCATGACAGGGACTACATAAACAGACACAGCATGGCAGGGACTACATAAACAGACACAGCATGGCAGGGACTACATAAACAAACACAGCATGGCAGGGACTACATATAATTATATAAGCAAGCAGGTCAGACTTTGATATACATGAGTTGTCTGATCTGGGTCTATTCTGAATTTCTGATTGAATGTGTAAATATGCCTCGACCCAGTAAAAAATTAAGCGTCTAGACATGAGAAAGGCACATCCTTAGTACTTTACAAACAGTGGAGACTGAGAATATGGTACTATCTACGTCTGGTATTTATCCAAGCGGATAACAAAATGTAGCTGATCTCGATGATGCCGAGCAGTTAAGTTAACTCAATGTGTTTTTCAATGATGCTGCTTCTCTGGATCTAGGCCTACACGGTATGCACAGTGTCAAGGACACACCTGCCCATGGAGTGGATTGAAAGGC
This sequence comes from Azorinus chamasolen, assembly GCA_963576725.1. Taxonomy (NCBI): domain Eukaryota; kingdom Metazoa; phylum Mollusca; class Bivalvia; order Cardiida; family Solecurtidae; genus Azorinus; species Azorinus chamasolen. Next base: position 33,868,683 of record OY755243.1, on the reverse strand, counting down.
ACATTATCGCAACATACGAGTTGTATAATATATTTACCAGGGTCAAAATGGTCTGTTCTGTGGATACATGTATATACTACATGTAATATCCAAATTTTGTATAAAACCCATAAGATGTTTAATTGTTAATATACGTAAAATTATACATGTTAACCGTGTTCTGATTCTCTTAAACCGTTACTCCATAATGGATGCATCTTTCTACATTTTTGCAAACAGGATAGACCCAGGTCAGACGTATCTTATATCAATCACACAGACAGACACCCGAGTCTCTCTCACACACACACATGCACACAACCAACCAAACGCCCACAAACATACAACACTACATTGCCATGAACATTAAATATACAACACATGCAAATTTCATGATATTTGTATTGATTTAGATATAATGCATGTACTACAGTTCAATAAACTTCTGCCTACAATCTACTCCTAAATCAGTATTCTATTTCTGGGGTATTGCAGTGCTCCCTCTCTTGAGCGACGGAGCTCACTGCTTAATGAATGCTTATTATAGGACGGAAGCAACGTAGAAAGTCCCCATATGGAACACACTGCATTACCTCCGTTCAGCACTGATCTGAATTCCATAAGCAAACAGAGCAGATCCTGGGCAAATGGTTCGTACGAAAGTCGTCTGATCTGTGTCTACTCTGCAAAAACGTGAAAATGTGTTTGTATGGGGGAAAGGGATAATAAACATTATTGAGATAATTTTATAGATACAGAGTAAGGAATGTAGTATAGAAAGCTTACCACACCCAATCACATTATCCTGACCCCAACAGAATCAATCATAACGCTACCCAGTGTTTCTGTATAATACCAATCATAGCCTTTAAATGTTATTGTTTTTAAGAATGCCATGATTCGGCCTAGAGGTGAACCAAATATATACCACACCTAGTCACGTGTTTTCATGCTTGATCACGCTAAACACAATAGACCCAGATTAGGTGGTTCTTGTAAGATCAGGGTCTGCTCCGTTTGCTTATGAATTAACAATATATTTGGCTACAGGTTCTACCAGTACCAAAAACTCCTATGTACATATTCCAATATAACAAGAGGGCCATGATGGTCCAGATATCGTTCACCTGACATTCAGAGGAGAAGATTTTCAAAGTTTTCACTATATAATAATAATAATAATGATAATAATAATAATAACTATATAATTATGTTTCAACAGAAACTGGCCATCTCTGGGGCGGGGCCAATTTTGACCCCAGGGGCATGATTTATACAAATTTTGTAGAGTACCTGAACATGATGTTATGTACCAAATATGAAAGCTGAGAACCATCCAGTTTCAGAGGAGAAGAATTTCAAATTTTCACTATATGTTTCTATAGAAAACTGGCCACCCCTGGGGCGGGGCCAGTTTTGACCCTAGGGACATAATTTATATAACTTTTATAGAGGATGGCGGTGAAGCACACCGACGGACGATGGACATCAGGCGACAGCTTGTGTAGGACCAGCGACAGCTTGTGGGTCTAAACTACCTGTACTTGTAAATAAGGATCAGCGACAACTAGTGTGGGTCTTAACTGCCTGTACTTGTAAATAAGGACCAGCGACAACTAGTGTGGGTCTTAACTGCCTGTACTTGTAAATAAGGACCAGCGACAACTAGTGTGGGTCCCAACTGCCTGTACTTGTAAATAAGGACCAGCGACAGCTTGTGTGGATCTTAACTGCCTGAACTTGTAAATAAGGACCAGCGACAACTAGTGTGGGTCCCAACTGCATGTACTTGTAAATAAGGACCAGCGACAGCTTGTGTGGATCTTAACTGCCTGAACTTGTAAATAAGGACCAGCGACAACTAGTGTGGATCCCAACTGCATGTACTTGTAAATAAGGACCAGCGACAGCTTGTGTGGATCTTAACTGCCTGAACTTGTAAATAAGGACCAGCGACAACTAGTGTGGGTCCCAACTGCCTGTACTTGTAAATAAGGACCAGCGACAGCTAGTGTGGATCCCAACTGCCTGTACTTGTAAATAAGGACCAGCGACAGCTTGTGTGTGTCTCAACTACCTGTACTTGTTAAATAAGGACAAGCGACAACTAGTGTGGATCCCAACTGCATGTACTTGTAAATAATGACCAGCGACAGCTAGTGTGGGTCCAAACTGCCTGAACTTGTAAATAAGGACCAGTGACAGCTAGTGTGGGTCCAAACGGCCTGTACTTGTAAATAAGGACCAGCGACAGCTAGTGTGGGTCCAAACTGCCTGAACTTGTAAATAAGGTCCTGCGACAGCTTGTGTGGGTCTTAACTGTCTGAACTTGTAAAATAAGGACAAGCGACAACTAGTGTGGGTCCCAACTTTTCCTGTACTTGTAAATAAGGACCAGCGACAGCTAGTGTGGGTCCAAACTGCCTGTATTTGTAAATAGGGACCTTTCGTGTAGTTAACATGTTGACTCATGAATTTTCATGTGAGAAATAATGAATACATGAATATCAATTAGCTGACTTTTATAATGATATTATAAACAATGAAACGTTTAAAGATGGAAAGAGCTGTAGAATCAGATTTATATTAGTATCTATAGTATTAGCAAACTGCAAGTTGATCACATGTTTAGCCATTGGCTGCGAAAGAGAAAACACTCTACATGTATTCATTCATCAAGTATATACAAAGTACAGCAATCGAACGTCACGGTATAGAAGGCTGTACACGTTATTGACTACAGCATGGACTGGTGATAATTGTCTTTGTTGTGAATATGACATCATCGGAGAAAGTGTGTTATATTTGACCACTTTAATGCGGATCATTTGTGTAATGGATGAAATCAGCATAGACCCAGATCAGATGACTTATGAATAAAGGAACCGTATGATCAGGGTCTACCCTGCTTGTCATTCAATATCCCCTCACATAGAATAACGTTTCGCACTGAATGGAAATTAGTGTTAAACAATAATAAATGGATCATTCCATTTTGAAAATGCAGCATTCAAAGTGATAAATGTGTAACGAGCGGTTATTAACAATAGTGTACAGTAACACGTGTCTACGGCCACCACAGGAATGGTTAAATGTGGAACTAGCGGCTTTTACCAATAGTGTACAGTAACACATGTCTGCGGCCACCACAGGAATGGTTAAATGTGTAACGAGCGGTTATTAACAATAGTGTACAGTAACACATGTCTACGGCCACCACAGGAATGGTTAAATGTGGAACTAGCGGCTTTTACCAATAGTGTACAGTAACACATGTCTGCGGCCACCACAGGAATGGTTAAATGTGGAACTAGCGGCTTTTACTAATATTGTACAGTAACACATGTCTGCAGCCACCACAGGAATGGTTAAATGTGGAACTAGCGGCTTTTACCAATATTACAGAGCTCCAGATAAGATGCGTAAATTTAAACATTGTCAAGAATAACTCCTTTATTTCTCAACCAAACCCTATAATTTGACCACTCTTTAGAATCGTCTCTTCGAGACGATTCTAAAGAGTGGTCACTGTATAGGGTTTGGTGGAGAAATAACGATTTTAGTATTTGGGTACGCACCTTTATCTGTAGCTCTGTAATATTGTACAGTAACACATGTCTGCGGCCACCACAGGAATGGTTAAATGTGGAACTAGTGGCAAAGACCCACACCAGACCCCGTGTCTTTAACATAACGGCCATCGCGATTATTCACAGGGTAAATTTTTAAGCAGCTACCTGTTTAACCCATTACTTCATAATGTTTTACACCTGTCTACGTCTTTGCAAACAGAGTAGACCTACATCAGGCGGATCATATAGGAGCCGTCGGATGTCTGCTCTGTTTGCGTATGATATATTACAGTGTTTGTCGTGGCCAAAACTTCACGTATCCATGTGCTATTATAACAGTTAATCTAATTAATATTTATGATGTCATTGTTTTATTTATGATGTCATTATTCCTTACATGAATATTCACAAGGTAAAGGCTTAAAGACCTCATGTACGTTCATTAACAGGCTGCTTCAAAGAGATTATACTGCATATCAACATTGATGTCAACAGGTAAAGGTACGTGGTCACATTTCTCCAACCAACTCTATGTTGTGGTCACTCGACTCTTCAAAAAGTGGTCACAACATAGGGTTTGGTTACGAACTAAATGTTAATCTGCTCATCTTTCTCATACTCCCATTCTTCATTTTTTCCGTTCTCTTCGTGTTTCTCGTTCCATTCTTCTCTAATTATATCTCATACTTCGCTTTATCTCCATGTACCCTTTCCGTCTTTTACATAATTATCTTCTTTCTAAATACTATTCTTAATTTTTAAAGCATTTGATATATATTCAACAATAATAGAATTGACCCACCTATAAAATTTAAATGTATTTCATAAACCTTTTGAGCGTTTTCATTTGGAACTTTTCAATTCAACAGGTCCCTTTTCATTTACAAGTCCACCCAGTGAATGTAATCACTCAATTGGAAACTAGCAATTATCACCTTTTCAATTTAAAGTAAAGAGGTGTTAGACAAGTCAAATACTGATCTATGAAAGCCTCTCATGTATCTCAGTGCACCCCTATATATAGGTGGTACTCATTGGTATAGTCTATCCAATGAGATTCTAATGAGTACCAGTAAGGGTCGGGTTGGCAATGAACACCAGTTAAAACTGTTAAAGGCAATACTACTAAACAATCATATTCTAAATAATTGAAGTTTGCAGAAACTGCAGTATGCACATTAATACAGTTCATTTGATTTATATTTAACTTTAGTTCAACACATAATTACACACAGCGATTTGGGCGAGTTCAGTTTGGATCAGGCTGAGATAGCGAGTTACTCGATCTTTCACCTGGATCCAAACTACTCACAAATTCAGTAAGTTGTGACGAGGTAACTACCGAGTGTGGACTACATACTGAGAAACAAATCGCAGTGGAGTCCGACACTGCGAAGACAGCTCCAACAAGTCATGCAAATCTGAAAAAAAACTAGCATTCGTCTTCTTCAAGAGTTTAATGCATTTAAAAACAAAACAAAACATACCTCTTTATTTTTCCCCATTTTGGAAGACTTAGACTCCGATCTAGATATCCGAACAAACGGATCCGTAGGCATTATGGATTCCTATAGATGGCACACACACACATACACACGGCAACTCGTGTCATTGAATATTTACAGAGCGCAGAAACATCGGTATCTCTGGGAAGTCCGGTAAATATTGGATGCCAATTCTAGTCTGTATTCAGCTTTATGGAGCAGTTTCAGTACCGACTAGCTAATTGGAAAAATCAATTCTACGCGAGCCGATTCGCTTGTTGACTATCGAGGTAGTATCGAGAACAAGCAATGGGATGAAGTGAGAAGTGTGAACGTAGTGTGGTATTAGATATTCAATCAAGGAAAATGGTATATTCAAATGAATTATCAATATTGCGCAACGTGTTATAAGTGAGACCAACAGGAAATGCGAGTTTAATTACGATATGAGATGTATCTTGTGGCAGAAAATGAAGAAACATTTAAACATAAGAATGTATCAATAAGCAACTGTAAAAACAGAGAAACTGTATTGACCCTTCACCTCATATAAAGATGTTTTCACGTATTTGCAAACAGAGTAGACCCATATCAGACGGCTACTATATGAGGTGTCTGATCAGGGACTGCTCTGTTTGCTAATGGAAGTTGAAAGATCTGTGTTTACTTTCTAAAATGGCTACATTGTTCCTACTTCCATATTTCATTATAACGATTCTGTCCATAAATATTTAGTAAGTATTGAAATTTGGACTAATGTAGAACAGGGGAAGGAATCATTACAGATGTGTCAGCCTTCAAAACAAGGAGTATAATTGCATCATGACTGACATTGATGGCACCGCCATGTTTAATGGCGAAAGCCGCGTATCGAAACAAACTCACCGCAACGATTACTTTCCCTTACAGCCAAAGTAGCTTATCTTATCAAATCGCTTTAACCCATTCCCTGATCTATATATTACAAATTTCAATAACTTCTGAATATTGATGGACAAAATAGTTATAATAAAATATGTAAGGTGGAACAGTGTAGTTTTATTTAAGAAACTAAAAATAAATTTATCAATTTCCATCAGCAAACAAAGCAGACCCTGATCACACGGCTCATTTAGTAGCCGTGTGATATGGGTCTACTCTATTTGGTCTACTCTATTTAAGTCGTCATCGCCGAGTCAGTTGGAACCGACTTGGTCCGTGTTTTATTCTATCCTAGACATGCTTTGCAGTTAACCCTTTACTTAATACGCCTTTTAATGCATTTGCAAGAAGAGTTGACCCAGATATGGCTGCTGTAGGACCCGGATCAGATGGCTCCTGTAAGACCCGTCTGATCATGGTCTGCTCTGTTTGCTAATTGTACGAGATATGATTATACAGTTTCTGCTATTGCCAAATTGTCCCGTTTTCATACGTCATTATAAAATGTTCAGGATGTCATCATTTTTACATGACAATTAATGCAGTAAATTGTATATATTTGAGCCATGCCACGATATAATGCGTATTTGCGACAAGCGGTCAGACAGGGTAGATTGGTAAAGTGATGGAGACTATGGAGGACGATCAACGCCAAAATTGCATCATGCTTTGTGGCATTTCAATTTGCTTCATGTTAAATGCATTATGCTAAATTATTATTGCATGTCACGATGTGCTTTCTTCTTTCTTTGAAGTTTCTTCCTCGATCCGACATTTGACCTTCTGTAAACTTGTTTATTGATTATAATAACGTCAAATAATGTGTTTCATTGTTTAAACTTCTTTGGAGCATATTCTTTGTGCTATTTGCTTAGCGCTTGGTGCTTGGTGGTGCTTGATGCGTGGTTCGTTGTTCCATCTTCGCCCCGGTCTTTGTCGTACTCTAGTCAGCTCGGACTAAAATGCTGAAGTGATTTGCCGAATACATAGGTAAAGAAGGAAAACGCTATGAAGACATAGAAATAGAAGGATTTCAAAAAACAAACAAAAAATAGAAGGGTTACTGATCCATTACATTAGAGGGTGTGTGTGTGTGTGTGTGTGTGGGGGGGGGGTTATTTACTGCTGGGAGAAGAATAATAATAACAAGAGGGTCTGATAGGCCCTGACATCGCTCACCAGACAATCAGAGGATAAGATTTTCAAAGTTTTCACTATGTGTTTCTATAGAAAACTAGCCGGTCCTGGGGTGAACCAATTTTGACACAAGGGGCATAATTTATGTAACTTTTGTAGAGGACCTCAAGTGAAGAAAATTTAAGAAAATGTAAATGAAATTTAAACAAATAACAAAGTAAATCTAAATAAGGGCATGCACAAAAGTATGTATACCCTCTCCCTGGGCATATTGGTTGAATTTCAGACAGAATATATTAATCTATATCGTTAATAACTCAGTCTCATCAGGTTCAATTAGTTTACTCTCTATTTGCATTTTTAAAAATTTGAAGCAGAGATCATTTTAGATTAACTAGTATTGAGCAAAAATATTTTCTCGTATTTATAATAATTACAGCGTGAGTAAATGACGTCACAAATATGTGATTTTAATAGCGCGTGCATTCATCCACCTGAATCGGGGTCAGATGTCATTTATGCATTTCATTTTTTTATGTGCAATACTTTATATATTATAGCTTTATATTAACTATTTGGATGCTAGTGGCAAATCAAATCTATGATAACAGATTGGATCCAGATTAGACGCCATTTTACTCGGAGTTTTATCAGGATCCAATTGCGTGTCCATAAAGAATAAATCTACAAATTGGAGCAGACAACATTTATTAATTATCCAGACGCAACATTACTGAACTTCTGAACATTTATTTCTTGTGTATATAGATCTGTGTTTTACTGTTTTGTATTTTGTATGAAATGCTTGTTTTGAGGGCCTCAAGGTAGATTAGTCATTATGACTAATTTAGCTACCCTCGTTAAATAAAGTATTCAATGTTCAAATTTCAGATATTTTCATTACACCTTCATGAGTTATTATTATTCATATCTTAATTTATTTTCAACCCTTCCCCTGTTCTATGTTTATTCAAAATTTAAATACCTACTGAATATTCATGGACAAAATAGTTATAATGAAATATGGAAGGTGGGACAGTGTAGCCATTTTAGAAAGTAAAGAAACATCTTTCAGATTCTATTGACGAACGGAGCGGACCCTGATCAGACAGCTGCTATAGGAGCCATCTGATCTGGGTCTGCTGTGTTTGCAAATGTGTGAAAAGATGTTAACATGAGAGAAAGGGTTAGTAAACATATTATAAGTATATTGTACACAAAATGAAAATAATGTAATGTAATGTATTTCTCAAACCCAATATAATTCTAATAAAAATATGCTATTTTATGATATATTAGACATGTTTATATTTATACATTGTAATCTTAGCCCTTTCCCTGTTCTATATCTAGTCCCGATTCCAATACCTATACAGAATATTTATGGACCAAAAATTATAATGAAAATATGGAAGGTGGAACATTGAAGTCATTCAGAAATTCTAAATAAACAGATGAATGAAATTCCATTAGCAATCAGAGCAGATCCTGATCAGACGCGTGGTCTATCACACATCGGCGATCAGGGTACTACACAGTTGACCCTTTACTCAATGAATATTCATGTGAAAAATAATGACAATGAAATAGCATATGGACACGTGAATTTTATCAGGGCAAACTATGCAGAATGATATCTTTGACAGACCATCAGCAAACAAGACAGACCCTGATCAGACGGACATAAAAAAGCAACAAATAAAATTGCACCAAAGGTAACATCTTTTTTAAATAATTAATCCCCCCCCCCCCATACACACACGTCTGAATAATGTTCTTTTTTTCGCTCAAAACAACATTTAAAAACCAAACCAAACATTTAATTCGATCTACGTTGAATCCATCCTCAGTATTTTCAGTAGTTTGATTATCTGGTTTTACATGCAGCGCCACCTATATGGCGAGTTCGGCTGAAGTGCATTATGCCTTCGGCGTTCGTCGTTCGGCTTTATGCTTGTTGCTATGGGCTTACCGCATTGGGTCATGTGCCATTGAAGAAACTTCAATGAAAGAAGTACTCCCATCTTGACATGCAATAATCGTTTAGCAAACTGTTCAACACCACAATGCAGGATGCATTTATCATGAAGCAAACTGAAATGCCACAATGCATGATGCAATTACAATGAAGCAAACTGAAATGCCACAAAGCATGATGCAATTTTGGCGTTGATCGTCCTCCATAGGAGACTGACACCGATTTCTATTTTTTTAATTGTCGGTTAAATGAAGTTTTATTAATTCTATGCAATATACAACGATGAATGTTCTAGCAGGAATTTAATCAAAATTAGTGTCTGAAACAGTTATGTGTCCTTATGCGGAGAAATACAGAAACGTGCAGTTATAAATTGGTAAAATACATTTAATTTCTTTAAGACTATCATCTACTTCAGGTTCCAAGTGGAATTTTCTTCAATTTCATTAAACAAGAGGGACATGATGGCCCTGGTATTGCTCACCAGACAATCAGAGGAGAAGGTGTTCAAAGTTTTCGCAATATGGTTCTATAGAAAACTGGGGTGGGGCCAATTTTGACCCAAGGGTCATAATTTATATAACTGTTGTAGATGACCTGAGCATGATGCTATGTGCTAAATATGAAAGCTAAGGACCTTCCAGTTTCAGAGGAGAAGGTTTTCAAAGTTTCCACTATATGTTTCTATTGAAAAATGATCATCCTTGTGGTGGGGTCAATTTTGACCCCAGGGTCATAATTTATATAACTTTTGTAGATGACCTGAACATGATGCTATGTGCCAAATATGAAAGCTGAGAACCTTCCAGTTTCAGAGAAGAAGATTTTCAAAGTTTTCACTATGTTCCTATTGAAAACTGGCCACCCCTGGAACGGGGTCAATGTTGACCCCAAGGGCATAATTTATATACCTTTATAGAGGATCTGAACATACTGTTATGTGCCAAATAAGAAAACTGAGAACCTTCCAGTTTCAGAGGAGAAGATTTTCAAGATTTTCACTATAATTATGTTTCTATAGAAAACGAGCCACCCCTGGAGCGAGACCAATTTTGATCACAGGGGCATAGTTTATATAAATTTTGTAGAAGACCCGTACGTGATGCTATGTGCCAAATATGAAAGCTGAGAACCTTCCAGTTTCAGAGGAGAAGATTTTCAAAATGTTCACTATATGTTTCTATAGAAAACAAGGCACCCCTAAGGCGGGGCCAATTTTTACCCCAGGGGTATAATTTGTATAACTTTATAGAGGACCTACAGATGATGCTATGTGTCAAAGATGAAAGTTGAGTACCCTGTAGATTCAGAGGAGACTATTCTTAAAGGTTCAAATTGTTGACGACTGGCGATGCATGACGCACGACGACGGACGACGGACACCAGGAGATCACTTTGTGCTCTGGTGAGCGTAAACATAGTGTCCAACGATCTGGATCATGTTGAAACTTTGTGTCTTATCTAGATCCAAAGGTTTGCAGAGATTATTAAAGTGTTAACCCATTCCCTCCTACTGACGTATTTTGACGCCTCCGTTGAAGTCTTTTTTTTTTAAAACCATTGCTCTATTTATAACAATGGTTTCAAAACTACACAATTCTATTTTTTCCTAGTAAATGCTCCTTTTCGGTAGATTTATTCAAGGAGGTTGGGTCTAAAATAGTCTAGGAGAGAATGAGTTAAAACACGTGTTTTCTTCATTTGTTTGTTTTATCCTCCGTAGCCATACTTACACGTTCAGAACAAATCTTTACCGTGAAACAAATCGCATTTATACTAATTTTTGTTCATAATAATATCATATAAAAATCATGCAAATGCAATAATTACAGAATACTGACAGTTGGCGCACATGTGATGTGTGTTAATATAAGTACAAATGTACCGATCAGCATTTTACAATAAGAACTTATCAAGAGCTCCGAAAAGCAGGACAATATAAGCCTGACGGATGGTCTACTATTCAGTAACATTTCCGCCATTTTATTTCAGAATCGCTTAATGCATATCAAAGTTACAGGGCGGAAGGAAAATTGTAGATAATTCAGTTACAACAATGGCAGTATTATGACCATTATATGTAAAGAAATATATGATGGTTATATTAAGTTATTAACCCGGAGACGAGCAAAGTTATGTGATAAATTTAGTTATCCATCCCTCATGCGCAACTTCATATCAACATCAACCATTCACGCAAGTATGAAGAAAATCCATAATGAAGCAGGATTTGTATCGAGCATTCCATTTAAAAATCCGAATTTCGGTTTAAAATATCGTACAGTATGGACTTCTGAAATGCTCTATAAAATAACCCGGAAATGCTCTATAAAATAACCCGGAAATGGCAATGGGCGATCTTATTTGGCAAGTATTGTTTTGTATATTGTTCTGCTCTGATTGAATTTAAGTAAAACTTAAACAGCGTTGAGCAATATTGGTGAAACATCAAGTATTATATTGGTAAAACACGACTCGAGAAACAGTTCTGAAATCTGACTCGTGGTTTTATAGGAAGATAAATTGTAATGTTTCACTAAAGTCCTATAAGGAGCATCGCTCGTCTTCAAAAATTACAGCGTCTTGAACAAGTGTAGTTGAAGCAACATTCCAGACAGTGGTTCCAGGGTCAAGTCAAGTCAAGTCAAGTCAAGTAATATTTATTTAAAGTCGGAGGTTTACAATAACAGTAATAACACAAACTCTGCAGAGCTTTTAAACCGACTGACAAACAAATATATGACAATCTAGTTGCAAATATACAAGTAGAACAAAACATCATAACACTATATATACAAATAACACATAAGACGTGCAATTAATAGTAAAGTTTAAGTAAAAATCTCAGTTAAAAAACTTTACTTCGAGCATAAATATTTATATGGGTAAATAGAAAATTAAAATCGTGTGGATAAAGGCTATTTAACTGCCTTAACAAAACAGGCTATTACATTATAGTAAGAATAATAGCATATTAAACTAAATGTAGATACACATTGTAGTCATTCGAAGAAATCTAGTACCACGATCATGTATTTTAACGAATATTAATGGCTGAAACATCATTACGCAATCTTATTTATTTCTTTCGTCGTCATACGTGATTCCGTGATATTAGCTCGGCGTCTAATAAGTCTAAACTGTTGCCACCCTGACTGCAACTTTGAAGGGAAATAAACGACAAATTAACATTGAAAGGGACGACACATTTGGTAGATGACAATAACTTGATAAGAGCAACTAAACAAGCAGCGATTGCTACTGATCAGGATCCAAACATACACACATATATGTAATCTGCAGATGTTGACCTGTGTCAAACAGTGTAGACCTGGTAAGAGGTCACACCTGCGACAGGTTCCAACTGTTTATATAGATTAATCAATACAAACGTATTTTTCCATATGGTAATTTTCACATGGTGTGACACAATGTCACATTTCACAGGTTGTCGTATTAAACTGATGTAAACAATATCCAGAAAGGGATACAAACTACAAGACGACGCTTTATTTTCAGTCAGGTTTGCAACAAATAACATTAGTTATATCAGAAGCTATTTGCTGACTATAGTAACATAAAACAATAACACTTTAAAACAAACAGCCTGTAAATATAAGATAAAGTTTAGCATATTGAAAAAATACATATATAAGATAGATCTATATATATATATCTATATATTAAAATCTCAAAATTATTATAAATATTTGTTTCCAATTTATGATTCTAAAATCTGATCATGGGAAATTGATAACAGAAATTCAAATATCTAGCTCTTACTCCAATATGTCCAATCTTGACGAGGTATTGCGTTAATTAATTAACTACTTCGCTGGAAAGCGGCTCATGGGATTTTCTGCTGTCGGGCAAATTTACACATACATGTAATATTCATCTAGACGAGGTACTGGGAGATAACCAACTGTTTTACACATCACATACAATGTATGTTATCAGACGACAACCTGTTCAGACGAAATTAATTCGGCGCCAAAAGAAAATTAATCCACCGTCGATAAATGGAAGGTTGAAACAAACCTTTTAAGATGTACATGTATATCGTTATAAATTCAGTCTGATGCGGTTACCTATGGTATTTACCAAAACAGACAGCTGTGTGAAATCATTATGGAGTTTTTCACACTTCCTGTGAAATGTGAACCGTGTCATGAACTTACAAGCGCGATATTCAATGTGAATTAGTGTGAAATTCGTCTATTGCACACTCACATATTGCCAATCTTTTTGTTTTTTATTCTGGCAGCCTGCGTGTTACGTGTGATAGCGCCCCGCATCAGGACACTTTTCTTATTTAGTTGTTTTAAGTATATTTCATTATTTGATAAGGTATCTTTTTTATTATATAATTGCATTAGCCTGTAGTCATTCCAACAACAATATGCTGAATTATTGCATGCTTTTATTAAGATAATGCCCACCAGGGTATATTTTCATGTAAAAAATCTTTCATATGTCTTCATTTATATTTACACTGTTTCAATAGCAGACAAATATCTTTATAGAAAGGGTTATTGCAGCACACATTTGTGTGATCACTCATATTCTTGGCATTTTTGTTACACAATAAAGTTAAACAAAACCAGTAAGGTTGCTCTTTTTGGGTCCCTTTGATGTTTACATCAATTCTTTTCTTGTGACTTATTAGTGCGATGCCACATGCGAAGATGTTAGCTACACGTGATGATGTTATGTATTACATGTAATGATGTTGTGTATTACTTGTGATGGTGCTGTGTATTACATGTAATGATGTTGCGTATTACATGTAATGATGTTATGTATTACATGTAATGATGTTATGCATTACATGTAATGATGTTATGTATTACTTGTAATGATGCTGTGTATTACATGTGATGAAGTGTATTACATGTAATGCTGCTGTGTATTACTTGTGATGATGCCGTGTATTACATGTGATGATGTTGCGTATTACATGTGATGATGTTGCGTATACCATATGTTGATGTTGGGTATTACATGTGATGATGTTGTGTATTTCATGTGATGATGTGTGTTACATGTAATGATGTTGTGTGTTACATGTGACGATGTTGTGTATTACATGTGATGATGTTGTGTGTTACATGTGATGACGTTGTGTGTTACATGTGATGTTCTTGTGTATTACATGTGATGATGTTGTGTATTACATGTAATGATGCTGTGTGTTACATGTTATGACATCCACAGACAATAATTATCTTCTTCAATCATCCACAGACAATAGCTTCTTCAATCTTCAAGCAGATTTCTCCCTTCAAAGATGTAATCAGAGTTACTCGTTGCCTAATTAGAGTTACTCGTTGTCTAATTAGAGTTACTCGTTGTCTCATTAGAAATAGTCGTTTCTCATTAGAGTTACTTGTCTCATAAGAGTTACTCGTTGTTTAATTAGAGTCACTTGTTGTCTCATAAGAGTTACTTGGTGTCTCATAAGAGTTACTTGTCGTCTCGTAAGAGTTACTTGTTGTCTCATAAGAGTTACTTGTTGTCTCATTAGAGTTACTTGTTGTCTCATAAGAGTTACTTGTTGTCTTATAAGAGTTACTTGTTGTCTCATTAGAGTCACTGGTCGTCTTATAAGAGTCACTTGTTGTCTCATTAGAGTTACTCGTTGTCTCATTAAATTTTCTTGTCGTCTCATTCGAGTTATTCGGCGTCTCATCAAGGACACCATACGTTTTATTCGAGTTATTCGTCTCTTCAGAGTTAATCGTCATCTCATCAGAGTTATTCGTCGACCAAACAGAGCCATTTTCATCAAAGCTATTTGTCTCATTCGAGTCATTCGTCGACCAATCAGAGCCATTTTCATCAAAGCTATTCGTCTCATCCGAGTCATTCGTCGACCAATCAGAGCCATTTTCATCAAAGCTATTCGTCTCATCCGAGTCATTCGTCGACCAATCAGAGCCATTTTCATCAAAGCTATTCGTCTCATCCGAGTCATTCGTCGACCCATCAGAGTTACTCTTCATCTCATCGGAGTTACTCGTCGTCTCATCAAAGTTATTCGTCTCATAAGAGTTACTTGTTGTCTCATTAGAGTTACTCGCTGTCTCATTAGAGTTACTTGTTGTCTCATTAGAGTTACTCGCTGTCTCATTAGAGTTACTTGTTGTCTCATTAGAGTTACTCGCTGTCTCATTAGAGTTACTTGTTGTCTCATTAGAGTTACTCGCTGTCTCATTAGAGTTACTTGTTGTCTCATTAGAGTTACTTTTACTTGTTGTGTCATTAGAGTTACTTGGCTCATTAGAGTAACTTGTTGTCTCACTAGAGTTACTCGTCGTCTCATTAGAAATACTCGCTATCTCATTAGAGTTACCTGTCATCTAATGAGAGTTTCTTGTCGTCTCATTAGAGTTACGTGTTGTCTCATAAGAGTTACTTGATGTCTCATTAGAGTTACTTGTTGTCTCATAAGAGTTACGTGTTGTCTCATAAGAGTTACTTGATGTCTCATTAGAGTTACTTGTTGTCTCATAAGAGTTACTTGTTGTCTCATTAGAGTTACTTGTTGTCTCATAAGAGTTACTTGTCGTCTCATTAGAGTTACTTGTTGTCTCATAAGAGTTATTTGTTGTCTCATTAGAGTTACTTGTTGTCTCATAAGAGTTACTTGTCGTCTCATAAGAGTCACTTGATGTCTCATTAGAGTTACTTGTTGTCTCATTAGAGTTACTTGTTGTCTCATTAGAGTTACTTGTTGTCTCATTAGAGTCACTTGATGTCTCATTAGAGTTACTTGTTGTCTCATTGGAGTTACTTGTTGTCTCATAAGAGTTATTTGTTGTCTCATTAGAGTTACTTGATGTCTCATAGAGTTACTTGATGTCTCATTAGAGTTACTTGTCGTCTCATTAGAGTTATTTGTTGTTTCATAAGAGTTATTTGTTGTCTCATAAGAGTTATTTGTTGTCTCATTAGAGTCACTGGTCGTCTTATAAGAGCCACTTGTTGTCTCATTAGAGTTACTCGTTGTCTCATTAAATTTACTTGTTGTCTCATTCGAGTTATTGTCGACATTGTTCAATATAACGACAATTCTGTATCGACATTGTTCAATATAACGACACTTTTGTATCGACATTGTTCAATATAACGACAATTCTGTATCGACATTGTTCAATATAACGACAATTCTGTATCGACATTGTTCAATATAACGACACTTTTGTATCGACATTGTTCAATACAACTGCTAGTCTGATCGTCATTAAATGACGCTCATCAACATAATGCAATTATTACATGTACTTTGCAATGTCATTTTTCATTAGGAATGATTCATCCGGTGTCAGGATAGTTTGACTGGTGGCTTGTCTTCTTGTTTACTAAAAATTAATACGTAGTAGCATAATCTCGATAGATTCCTCTTTACCCATCCCACCTCTGTGACACCAGCAATAAATTGATTTTAACATGTGTAGTCGAACTTCGATATCCCGAGCTTCAATGGATAAATAATACAAATAATTAGTTCGAGATAACAGGAGTTCGAGCTATTGGATTTAGAATCTGGACAATTTCTCGAATTGACAACTTAATACAGGTGCCAACTAATGCTGAAAGCTCCTGCAGGAGTTTTTAGCATTATTCACACCTGCATTAAGCTGCCACATGTATTTCTAGATGGACCGAACTTTTTTTCGAGTTATCCCGAAGTCGAGTTTTTCCGAGTTCGAGATATCGAAGTTCAGCTGTACATGCATTTCTTATTGATGTAACCAAATGTGTATTTAACTCTTTACATGCAAGCGACGGACTCTCCCACCATGTATGACCTACGCAAACATTTTGCATCCAGATAAGGTTTTTTGTCGCTCAGACTCATTTTCTAGAAAAATACCATATATTTGTTTTTGAAAATGTTGCAGACTACAATCGAACAGACGACAAAATTACTTAGCAAGCAAAGAGTCAATGAGTCTAATCTTTGATGGAGTTCAAAATGACCATTATTTACTGCGAGACTAATTTTTAGATTTACACTTCAGAACAAATACAGCTGCAATATCTTTCACTGTGCTCACTTAACTTCACTAATACCCAATAACTGATTGATGTTTGATAGGTTGTTAACATTATACAGGTCATTTGCAGGTCATTTGCTGTCCAGTATAATGTACTCCGAATACCTACTGCACTCTGCGCTATTAATGTCTGCAAATGTTGTCACCTGCACCAATTCTAAAAATACGTTTTTCTTCCATATCTTTTCAAAAACAAATGTCAGAGTGACACAGTTTGGACCCTGATGAGATGGCAAGTTACTCGGCCTCTCATCTGGATCCAGACTGTTTGCAAATGTTATAATAAATGCTAAACCCCAAAGCAATAACAGCTGGAACATAATTCATACCTGTTTAGAGGAACAGTTGCTTATTTCAGAATTCAGTTGATCGTCTTTGTCAGAATTTGGTATATCCTAGCATGACATTTCTTATAAAATTGCATATCAACAGAAAGGTTTTGTATCAGAAATAAGAAAAGATCGCAGACGTTTCAAAGCATGCTTTAACTTACGCCTTTCAAACTGACCGTCAAAAGGTCTTATCAGTGCCTTAAACATCACATGAGAACTATGTATTCTGGGTTTCCGAATATTCACATTCACTTCTTTAACCCTTTCCATGTGCTCTGTTTATTTCAAATTTCATTACCTACTGAAGATTCATGGACAACCTAGTTATAATGAAATATGGAATGTGGGACATTGTAGCCATTTTAGAAACTAAATAAACAGATCTTTCAAATTCCATGAGCAGACGCAGATCAGACGACTCCTATAGGAGCCGTCTGATCTGCGTCTACTCTGTTTGCAAATGCGTGAAAATGCGTTTGTTTAAGGGAAAGGGTTGAGTGTTCCAAATATCGCTTTAAGCAAATTGATATCTTATTAAAGCATTTTCACCATCCTGTAATCGTTTTAAAATTTCCCGTGTATCTCTTTTACGCAGTTATTTTACGCTTGCGTAAAGCCTCGCTTGTTTTCATTTTGAGGGGTTTCTGTAATAATTTTGCTACGACCCTTAGAAAACAATATGTAAATCGATGCCTCCCGGTCTAGACTCGTCTGGTCCGGGTGTACGCTATATTCATATGTCCGTTTCAATGGTCACTAAGCATGGGCTTATCTGTGACAGCAAAACACGAGTTTTAAATAACCTAAACAACAAACTAAAAAAACCCTAACCGCCCGAACAGAATCAGGTCGCAATTTCAACTCCCTTAGCAAGTCGATTGATTACAAGTCGGTTCTCTCATCTCAGAATAGGACGCTGAATGACGGCAATTGGCCATTGTGCCACTGGAATAAGACGCTCGATAATATTGTTTCTATATTCCTGTTTAACTCTTTAGATGCCAGGTACTATCGTTTGAAGAACAAAAGTCGCTTGCTTAAATTGTTACTATTGGCCTCCATTGCCGACGTAAGCAGTTTGGATCCTTATGAGACCGTGATTTATTCGGCGTCTAGACGACTGATTCGTCAAAGGCGGTGTAGCCCTTTCCACACGATGTGAATATTGACGTCTGCAAAAATAAATTGTCGCCTGCTTCCATTCGCGAATAGACCTGTAATAAATTGTCGCCTGCTGGCATTTTCAGAATAGACCTTTCTGTTCATTGCTTTCAAAGTTATAAGCGATCAGTTTCAATCACACATGGATCCGGACTGTTTACATAAATAAATACCTATAGTGCGAATAAAAGTTCTGAATTGAAAAACGATTGTGTGTGTGAAAGTGAAAAGGTGTGTGTGCGGAGGGGGAGGGGGATGGGGGGGGGGGGGGGCTAGCATTAAGTATTGGATGTGTCGGTACAGCCGTAGCACCTGTCTCTTTCAAAAACAAGCATCAGCTGGTCACACAGAGGATCGAAAAATCGAAGTACAGTAGTTGTTTATTTTCTGCCTGAATGGAGTTCTCGACCTGTTCGAAATACTCGTCTGTTAATACTCGTCTGCTGACCTATAAAAGACATGGCAATGAAATACACGTCTGCTAACCTATAAAATACATGACAATGTAAGTGCAGTACTTTATTTGAGGACTGATGTACGGACAGACTAATTGTCGCGTTTATTCATATGAATAGTTTAGATTCTATCTATTTGGCAGTCCAGATGTGACGCCCCACTAACTCGGCACCTCGTCATAATTCTATCTGTTTGACACTCCACCATGATTCTATCTGTTTGACACTCCATCATGATTCTATCTGTTTGACACTCCGCCATGATTCTATCTGTTTGACACTCCACCATAATTCTATCTGTTTGACACTCCACCATGATTTTGTCTGTTTGGCAGTCCAGATGAGACGCCCCACTAACTCGGCACCTCACCATAATTCTATCTGTTTGACACTCCACCATAATTCTATCTGTTTGACACTCGATCACTTGCTTGAAGCTTGATCAGAAGTAAGTGAAAATGTCAGACATCAATATTTTAGTGAGACACTTGCCCCAGTTTATTTATCCAATGAAATATTTGGATTTCGCTGAAATGGGAACATCTATTTCACGTAGAACATGCCGGATGAGAAATACAACGATTTAGAGTAGAAAGATGTATAAATAATAAATAATACCTGCAGAAATATATCATAGAATATAACAACTTCATTTCTAAAAGTAAAAACATCCGACTATTGTTGCCAGTAAAACGTATGCCATTTCTAATTGCAAAAGCAAGTCATTTTTTTTTCATCACAAAGAATAGTCGTCTGGTCAAACAATGCATACAATAAAATGATGTCTACCTATAACATTATATGATACATTATATATACATGTATCACATAAGCAAAGTTCGACTGTCGATACTCGACCTTGGTTTCTTCAGACAATAGAATAGAGAACTAAATGCACGTGAAAAATAGCGCTATATAGTTAAACCCTGTCCCTGTTCGTTCAGTGTTTATTCCAAATTTCAATACCTATACTGAATATTCATAGACAAAATAGCTATAATGAAATATGGAAGATGGAACATTGCAGCCATTTTAGAAAGTAAAGAAACAGATTTATCAAATTCCATTAGCAAACGGAGTAGACCCTGGTCAGACGTTTCCAATAGGAGCCGTCTGATCTGGGTCTACTCTTGTTTGCTATATGAGCCGTCTGATCTGGGTCTACTCTGTTTGCTATAGGAGCAATCTGATCTGGGTCTACTCTGTTTGCTATAGGAGCAGTCTAATCAGGGTCTACTCTGTTTGCAAATGCTTGAAACAGGTTTATATATGGGAAAGTGCTTGGAACATGTTTATATATGGGAAAGGGCTGACTCCTTCAATCCCGAATTATCACAAGGGGATATTCCGCTAGTGTTGAACGATAGCGCTCACTTAAGTCACTGCTAAATAAGACAAACTGGAGTCACATGCTTCTAACTGGAGTCACATGCTTCGTGATTTATACGGTATAAACATGTGGTATTTACTCGCTTCCGTCCGAGACCGGTACTGGTACCATGGATACGACCAATCAGCTTCCGTCTCTTAGTTACGGAATCATTTCAGGGACATCACGATCTCGCGACATAATATTTATACCCTACGCACTGTACATAGATATTTCACCATGTCTATACGTGTACTGGTTTATAGATTGGTAGAAATAAAATAAAGTGTAAAGGTTATGCAACCCAATCGGGATTTATATATGCAAAATGTGTTGAACATACTTCGGTTGATTCTTTACGTCGGTTCTGGTTACATATCGGAGCTGGTGGTGTTTCACTCAAACCCCAACTAGTTAATGAACCAGGAAAACTTAACCAAAATGTATAATCGACCTCTTGTTAACAGTTAATATCAGTCGATATGCACTCATATGGGAATTTCCTTAAATCCAATCATAGGTCTCATATTTACAAAGCTAAAAGCAACTATATCACACCTGTATTAGAGGCGTATTACAACGTGGTCGCCCCATTAACTCTTAATCTTACAACTGTATTAGAGGCGTATTACATCGTGGTCGCCCCATTAACTCTTAATCTTACAACTGTATTAGAGGCGTATTACATCGTGGTCGCCCCATTAACTCTTAATCTTACAACTGTATTAGAGGCGTAATATTACGTGGTCGCCCCATTAACTCTTAATCTTACAACTGTATTATGTTATTGACGAAATCATTCTAGTATTTAAGTGTGTTTATACCCTAGTTCCTTACAATTGACTTATTGTAGATAACCGAATTCTCGGATAATATATTTTCATTGAAATTATTTAATCGAAACGTTCCATTATTTCTTTTACCATTACACATTTGTGTACGCCTAATATAAATCATCATTATACATGTTTGTATGCCTGATATAAACTGCCATAATACACTATTGAACGCCTAATATAGTCTACCATTACAGATATGTGTACGCCTAATTTAAACTATCATTATACATTTGTGTACGCCTGATATAAACTGCCATTATACATTTTTGTACGCCTAATATAGACTACCAGTATATATTTGTGTATGCCTAATATAGGCTCCCAAATATAGACTAACATATGCTGAAGTTTTTTCCTGTGTCAATTAATATTGTAGATGTTTTCTTCTGTTTCTTAATGAATGATAAGTATTTGAACAGATTAGATTAAGATGTTGCAAATAATTGTTCCTCAATTTCCTATTTGACAGACAGATCTACCATGCTTAAACTCACGGACAGGTTATTCAAAGAAAACTTGAGCCAATTATATTGTGTCAAGCAATTTCATTGTTTAATACACTACTCGTTTCGCATTTAACATATACGCGCAGGTACAAACTACACGTCCAAGTGTAAACATGTACCTGCAGGTATATAAAAAGTAAAGTACCTAGTTATAGTCAACTTTCAGTCCGAATGACCGCTCAGCCGACTGTACATTTTCTCCCCTGGTCATTGAGTCATTGGCCTACAATATTGAGTACTGCTAACATATGGCGCAATCATGCAGCCGCAGTACCGGCGAGTGACTCTCACAGGTACCCATTTTAACCCCTGGGTGGAGAGGAGGTGCGGGTGGGAGACACGGAAAAGCGCCTCTGAAATTTCCGGGAGGGACCGGGATATGAACCCCAGACCTAAGGACTGATACATGTAGTCAAGCGCGTTACCACTAGACCACCGCACACCAGAGGCCTGTTCAGGAGTGTGGGCGCTCGATGTCACTTCGAGCGCTTGGACTCTGAACGAGGGCGTCCGCCTAGTGCCAGCTAGCGCAAGCTAGCCTACTCGCGAGGAGTATCGCTTTGACATTCGCTTGTGTTTCCAAGATGGCTACCAACAAGGTAACAGAAGCAACCGACTGGAAGAAAACAATCGTAATTAACAAACTGATGCTCTAGAACCCGACCGCAGAACAAAAATGTACTTGATTTTTAGAAAGGGCGCTCGATCGCGTTCAGCAGTGATACGTTTGCTCGGGCAAGCGCTCATCAAGCGCCCGCGCTCCTGAACAGGCCTCAGGTATATACTCGACATTAATAATTTATACGCCGATGTATAAATTGCACGTGCATGCAAGTTGTGTTTGAATTATACGTCCACGTTGTTATAAAAATGCCCGTCATTTGGTAGTTTTATCACATGACCAAACTCGCCATAAACAGAAGTGATGCTGCTTGGTGATATATCAGACGTCGAGTATTACAGGAATGAGACAGTGTCGTTGTCTATTCATTTTAATTGGCCGTCCTTCTCGTGCTAGGCGTGACTTGACCCGCATAGTAAACAGTTTGAGTCCAGAGGAGTAAATCTGCGCCTCACTAAGATCAAAACTGTGAAGTTGACACTCGGTCAATAGTTTGTTAAAAACTTGAACGAATCAGGCGTAAGTAAAATATGTAAACGCTCCTGGTTTTAACAGACTTTTTAAAGTAAAAATTGTAACCAAATCGGATTTTAGCAGACTAATGACCGGTCCAGAGTTTGGCAGACTATTAAAAGTAAACTTATAACCGGTCCGAGTTTTAACAGACTGTCTAAAGTAAAACTTGAAACCGGTCCGAGTTTTAGCAGATGTTTGTATGTAAAACTTGTAACCGGATCGAGTTTTAGAAGGTGTTTGTACGAAAAACTTGTAACCAGTCCGGGTGTTATTAGAAATTGTAACCGGCCCGGGTGTAAGTAAACTTTTTCTAAATACAACTTGTAACCGATCCGAGTTTTAGTAGATTTTTTATGTAACACTTGTAACCGGTCAGGGTTTAAGTAGGCGTATTTTCAGCAATGAGAAGGGTTAACATTTGTTACAGCACGGACAAACTCTTTTTCTGCTTCCATGTTTTCAAAAAGCTTGGATCTTGATGAGACACTGAGTTACTCGGCGAAGATCCAACCTGTTTGACACTCTGGTAATACCTTTGAAATGAATTTGAAGTAACCTGCTTTGAAATCAGAATAAGATTATATAAATATCACATCCCAACGCCTCGGTGGACATTACCATACCGAGGGTTGACAATACGTGCTGTTGCCCTCCATGGTTAGCCTCGGTGGACATTACCATACCGAGGGTTGACAATACGTGCTGTTGCCCTCCATGGGATGTGATATTTGTTTTATTATACCGAACATCACAATCAATCGCAATAAAAATCAGTTTGAACAGTTACGAATTCAACATTTAATCAGAGACATATACATGCATGTACTGACTATAAGTCCAGTTATATAAGAAAATAATGTCTCCAAAAAGTCACGAAACAACTTGACAATTCTACCTATAACACGTTTTGTGCTAGTTGAATCCCTTTCACTGTCTAACTGAGCTAATTCTTCCTCCGAACTGGCTGCAAACACGCGACATTTCTCGATTTGTTTACAAGCTGTCAAACTGCGGTTTGGTGATCAAATTGCAAGCGTCGGGTGACGTCACACACATGATTTTATAAGCGTTCACTGATCTAGACGGGTATTTCCCCATAGTTACCTCCCTTGCATCGTAATGTTGCATGGAATAGTACGAATTATTTCATGACAGATATATAGAAAATTTGTATGGGAAATTCACGTAAGGTATAATAAAACCTTTTGCCCACTGAATATTCATGTATGATATATTTACTTCATGAATATTAATTGTATCATTGTTTACAATGGCAGATGAACACAGGAAGTTTGGGACATGCCAGAATCTATATTATTCCATAAGTAAACAGAGCCAAGCT